>CAHIKZ030000652.1:277500-779728 GCA_903632075.3 Acanthosepion pharaonis
TAACTGCAGGGGAAACAAGTCTGATTCATGCCTTTCCCAAGTGCATTTGAACAAAATTGAATCTAGCTGACTAGACCTGATGTTGCACTTTCTGAGTATTATATATATATATATATATATATATATATGTAATAGAAATTTTTGGAGATTTGAATAATTTCACATAATAAAAAAAATAAAAAAACAGAAATAAATACTCAACAGAATGCAGAAAGCACTGGATGACGGTTTTGCACTTTTTTGGAGACTCATCAGCAGGGCGTATCCACTAACGAGAATCAAACCTGGATTGTTGCATTGTATTGGTAGTGAATGCACACTGCTGATGAGTCTCAAAAAAGGACGAAACAGCCATCCAATGCTTTCTGCATTCTGTTAAGGATTCTTGTTCTAGACTTAATGAATTATTATATGAAATATGTATATATATATATATATATATATATATATATATATATATATATATGTAAATATATATATATATATATATATATATATATAGTTTAGTTGTTCAATGAGAGAAAAGTGTATATTTTAAATAGAAGAGAGAGACTGCAAACATTTTTTGTTGTAATATGGATTATTTAAAAAATATATATTATGCTTATAAAACATAATACATATTTTTGTAGTTTCTCTCTTCTTTTTTAATATATATATATATATATATATATATATATATATATATATGTAATGGATGCACAAATGTAAGCATCTATATGAATATTCATGTTCTGTGCATATGTTTTGTATATAGATTTAGCAAGACAACATAAAGTAATTGATAAATTTAAATTATATGGAAAAATTGCATTATTTACACATTTAAATACTTTCTTATCTATTAACAAATCTAGATACAAAAAATTATTGACTTTAGTTTTCAGTAACCTTTTCAAAGCCATCTTTCCTCTTCAATCTAATTTTTTGAATTGTTCTTTCACCTTTGCATCCTAATAGAAAATATCTATTATCACTTGTTAATCTCTGTAAATATTTCCAGTTCTTTGTTACATAATTGGGACATATTGGTTCTACCCTTAAAAAAACTCATGCTTAAAAAGAATAGAAAGCCTCATGAACCCATTAATATAAAATATACTAAAACTTTGTTCAAAAGTTAGATCAAAAATGTTGTTATCCATATAAATTTTTCAGACAAATGTTCTCATCTTTGTTGTTTTAGTTGAGTAGATGAACTAAAATGATGTCATGACAGCAAAGAAAGATAATAAAATTAACCTGAAAGATTTATTAAATAGCAACAATATTTTTTTCAGAAATTCAGGTAGAAATCCTATTATTTGAACTCTGAGATGATGTAATTCCATTATTAATTTTCTTTTCTTTTTCTTCATTTTAATGTTGCTTTTGTCACTTCATTCTCGGTGAAATATTTTTAAAGTTATTAGTATGAACTAAGCATAAAATAGTAGCTTTTGTCAAAACTGAAACAATTGTCCCATATTGAGAGGGCTGACTTATTTAAGGTGTTGGGACCAAAAATCCTATTATTTCAATTGTTTGTGTACTACCATTAAAATATTCTGTCTAGGATTAGAGTGTAGTATCTGCTTGATCTCTTGTCATTCTTTGTTGGAAGTAGTTATGTTTTCTGATTGCGAATCTACAATCATCATATTATGTTGGAATAAATTGGAAAAAGCAAACAGGAGGGAGAAAATGATGGCATAATGGAGGAAACGTAGGAGCTAAAAGTTGTGGAAAAAAGATAAGAAAATCAAGTGAATGAAATATATATATGTGTGTGTGTGTGCTCAAAATTTCTCATATATATATATATATATAGTGTGTTGACATAGGGATCAACACTGCAAGAGATTGAGGGATGTAGGTAAGAGGGAACTGCCCATTCCTAGTGTCTTTTTTTAGGGCTCTAGATTGCTGATTTATGCTGGTTGGGTGGTTGAAGGAAGTGTGTATGAAAATAGATATAGATTTTGTTTATGTATAGCTCTAATTAACTAATTACATATTTATGTACATATTTATTATTTATATTTTTTTTCTTTAAATTATTTGTTTTTTATTTTTGTATATTTCGTTTCATATATTTTTCTTTCTTTCTATATTAGGAATAAAGTTTATTAGAATTAAGTATGGGGTTTGAGTTTAATCTTTTTTATCACAGTGTGGTTTTACATAGCACAGATAAAGCTTGTTTTCATGTCTGCATTTGGAAAGGATTTCTCATCTTAAGGAGTTTACCTTGTTATGGAAATGTAATTATTTATGGTTTCTCCTCTAGGCAAAAGTTACACTATAACATTATGTCTACACTGTCTATAAATGCTCTATCTCCGGTATTGAGCATGTTTTCCATATAAATATTGCAAATCTTAAACACTATACATGCATATATATATATATATATATATATATATATATATATATATATATATATATATATATATATATTTACTGCCTTAAATAGAACTGACGTAGACATATTAATACTAAAAAAAGTGAGAAAATATCTTAGGAATGTTTTAACCAACCCTTTATCAGAGAAAAAATCAATTCCATTTGTAAAGTTAAAAATAAATAAAATTTATGTTAGTTTTAAACTTTACAAATGGAATTGGTTTTCTAACTTTGATTAAGACAATTTTACATTTTAAACATATGCCAGTTTTGTTCTTCTGTTTAATCTTTTAAAGTGTATTTCATTGTTTGAGTTAAAAGATTTTTTTTTCTCTAATGAAGGGTTGGTTAAAAGGTTCCTAAAATATTCCCCATAATGTTTACATCATTTTTATTTAAGGCAATAATTAAATTTTGTAGTATCAAGTCATTGTTTATATATAATTATTTTTAAAAAAATATGATTCCATCGCTACATAAGAGTTTTCATGTTTCAAAAACAGAAGCTAAAAACTTCAATTCAATAATAGAAATTAAATTAAATTAAAGTACCTAGTTCTGTTTCATCCTCAAGCAAATTTTGGAATAACTAATTTTGAAATTTACAGAGCTTTATAAGCATATATATTCATAATATTAATTTCTATGGATATGGAGAAAACCAATCATTTTAATAAGGGCTGGTAAGGTATTCATTTTCACTGACAACTATTGTATCAACATATTAGTTACTTTAGAAAAGAGGTTAAGTCAAGGGTCGGGGTGCCTTTTTTCAAATGAATGATGACATCTGTTCAATGCATATTGTGTAGTCTATTTCAATGACAGAAAATTTTTGGCACATTTGTTATGCTGTTAAATGTGTATCTGTATACATAAAGATTTTTTTTTCTAAAAGGGTTGTTTGTATATGAATATGTTGTATTGAACTACAATTTGTTTTTTTGTTGATGACTTCTTAAAGGGTTATTTAGCTTAGGATTGGGTTATGTTTTTAAACCTATTGCTTTAATTGAACTTGTTAATAGACTTTGTACTAATATATATATATATATATATATATATATATATATATATAGTACAGGTAATATATCCATTGATATATATTCCAGGTGGATCCTAGTAATATCAAATATTAAAACAGATCCACAGAGAGCTCAATCTATTTATTATAACAGAGCATATCTATTTTTTACAGTAAAAATTCAAAATTGCCTCATGTGGGTATAGTCTATTTCAGATCAGCATAACAATTACAATCTTCATTGGCCCTGAATGCCTTTCGGAATGTCTGTCTGGACTTGTGGCTTTGAATTTATGTTAGATAGCAGTCCTACTCAGAGGGATGCCTTGTTTTTGATAAGGAGATTGTATTGGTGACAAGGGGAGGTTGTAAGGTTTCTCTTTAAGGGGAAGTTGTCTGAGGTCAGAGTTTATTTGTGGTCTTAGCCTTTAGCTGTATGTAAATGGATTTCACTACTCTATGCCAACAACAAGTCTGTTTTACTAGAATTTACAGTAAGTGGTATTTAGACAATAAGGGTTTAATATTATCAATATGTGATGATGGAATTTAAATATAAAACAAATTAAAATTAAGATAAATTAGTTGAGTGATAGATTCATAATTCTCTGAGTAACACTGAAACATCCAATGGAATGATCATGCTGTACAACACATATACATATACTCACACACACATGTATGTTTACATACATCTACAAATATGTACCCATACACACATGTATGTATAAAAATGCACACACACGCACACACACACACACACACACACATACATATATATGCCATTCAATTACACCATTCAGGATCAGTTAAAATATTAGGAACATTAAGCTGCATTCAGAATTCTTTAAGAGGAAGATATTAAATTAAAATTTAATCACAGTGTGTTGCATCGGTTTGGGGACTGTATTTTTGGGGGGTGGGGGTGGTGGTGGTTAGTAAATAATAAGGTATGATCTATATTCTTATATAAGTTTGAACCTGCTCCTGTGCCTACATTTCATAATTAGCTCTTTCTGTTGATTTAATAGTTTGCATTGATTATTGTATTTTATTATTCTGATTTTCTCTTCTAAACATAGCTTGCATCTATCTCTAAAACTATTAGAGGTATTCACAAAACCTAAAATTTAAAAATTTTTTTGAGGATTCAGACCCTTTTCCTTCAATTCCCAAAATTTCTTTGAAAGTACTGTTTGGTATTTTAAATTTGGATTGGTAAATGTGTGTCTGTGTGTGTAAATTCTCTTTCAATTCTCCTGCGTAAATACCAATGTAAGTATTATAATTTGTCTTATTTTTTTTAGGGGTGATGGTTGTCTGGTATATTACCCTAGTGGATCTGCATTTGCCCTTGAGGGATAGTTTTCTCTATTTCTACAATTACAAGGGGTTCCATGCTGGATTTAGTTTTTTTTCCCCATAGAATTTATGTAAGATGTAATTAGTATGGAAATTAATAATTTGGTACATATTATTAGTGCAGGGGTAGCTAATTTTTATCAACTTCTTGTTGAATATCTTATTTAGAGGATTGTTTTTATGGAAGTGTTTAGTTATTAATTTTTGGAAGTACTGTCCAATATGAATACTTGACAGTTTGCTGAAGGGCGTGGAATGAACCAAATGATTCTTCTTTTTCTATCTCTACACCTACATCCGACTTTCAGGGTTTTGGTACTACCTCTAGGAGTTAAGTAAGAAAGATTATTCTTGAAACCACTTTTTTGGAGAGCCTTTTCATATGTTTCTTTGTTTTTAATAAAGATTTTTTCGTTGGATAACAATTTACTAATTCTGGTGCAAACAGTAGTGGGTATTTGTCTTAGGATTGCATTGGGGTGATTAGAACCAATATTAATGTAGTTGTGGGTTTTGTTTTCTTTATGGTAGGGTTTAGAGGTTGTATCATTAAGATTAAGGGTGATGTCTAGGTAGTCAACTATTTTAAGGTTAGAGGAAATTTCAATCTTAAACACTAGAAATTTAAAGGCCCTAATGATTTTCTTTTGTAACTTCGCTGTTAGCAGACCATTGTTATTGGGGATGATGATTAGTCCATCATCTCTATATAGTCCTACTAGGTTCAGTTTTACAATTCTACTAAGCACATCTAAAATATAAAAACATACTAAATCAGCAACTTGGGTTGAATCATATGCTCCCATGGGAACAGTGAATTCATCATTGTGGCACTTAGTCCAGGTGGAATTATTCAGTGTTAGCAGTGATTTTTCAGAGTTTCATTGTCTGTTATCTCCATATAGTTTTTTACAAAGTTAATAGTATTAACTAGGAGGTCCCTGGAGAGAGAGGAATAGAAATCTATTATGTCAAACTTAATGAATGTTGAATTATCCTTATTACTTATATTGGTGAACCATTTGATAGTATCTGGCAAATCCTTGGCACCAGTTGTGATTAGCAGTTTATCAGCTACTTTTTTATTATATTTTTTGAGATTAGACCTAGTTCAGTTTTAGTTGGGTTTATTAGTCTAGATTGTGTACTGCTAGTGAAGTTCAGTTTATAGTCCTTAAATAATATGTAGGCATCTTTAGTATGTATCTTTCCTACTCTATCTGCAATATTTAACTTATTGGCTATTTCAATAGTCCCTGTATCGAACTCAGATGTCCAACTGGTGTATCAATCTAGTTTGTGTGTTTCTGTTATATTGTCTGTGAGGATTTTGTGGTAGCATGAGGGGTTACATTCATAATTATTTTTTAAAGGCCACAAGTTCAGACAGACATTCCAAAAGGCATTTAGGGCCGATGAAGATTGACATTGTTATGCAGATCTGAAATAGAATATACCCACATGAGGTAATTTTGGATTTTTGCTGTGACATATATATATATATATATATATATATATATATATATATATATATATAAATCTATATAAAGAATAAGAATCTTAATGAAATTGGCTAGATTAAAAAAAAAATTAATTTAAAATTCTCAGCATCCTTCTTCGTGTGCATGTGTAGTTGTGCTAACATAACAAATTTAGTCTGATAAAGTCTCAAAGGATGAAGCATGTGACATGAAAACTTTTCCATTTTGTCATATATATATATATATATATATATATATATATATATATATATATATTGAGAAAGGAAGGGATATTAGTGGTTAAAGAAAGACAGAAAAAGGCTTGTTGACTGGATATTAAGAACATATGATTGAAAGGCAGGCAAAGAAATGCATAAAAATTGTGATCCATTAATATTCTTTATGGAAATTATGCATTTCTTATTCTGTTTTTGCATATGAATCTATTCCATGTTTGTATAGTATTTAATTGAAAAGGATAAGTGTTAGAGAAGAGCAGTGGCTTGTCAGCACAAATAGAATTTTCAAAGATTCAGCAATCTATTATTATTATTTCATTCATTGGATATTGACACCAGTAGAGTAACTAGTAGCTTACATCAAAGATTAAGTGACAGCAAGTCTCCTGAATATCTCTGCACTCATCTCTGAATTCTATCACTTTCTAATAATGTTGTTGCTTGGATGTTTCCAATCCTTCCCTTAATTTCTAGTTCTTCCAATCTTTTTTCCTAAGCTCATGAAGACAATTACTAGTGCTTATCCTAGTGCTCTGAACATCACCTTAATGGTCCATTACTATTATTATTAAAGAAATTTCGTTATTTTAATTTTATTTTGAAAAAGTGAGTATAAAGTTATCCTTGTCTCAATATTCATAGCAGCAGGTAAATGTTAACCTTATTGAAAGTTTGGCTGTAAGATGTATTTATTGAAAATGAATTGTATAAATATATTTTCATTGCTATAGAATAACTGATGGAATTCTTTTTAAAGTTCTATCAGCAGAATTAATAGGTTGGCATTTTAATGAAATCTACATAATTCAAATATTTTTGGAGATAAACTTCTATCGGAATGTTAAATATACCCCCTATACACTTGAGATATGTATAAATATAAATTTAAATAACTTTAATGATTTTTTTTTTTTAACCCTGTACAAGTTGACTGTAGAGGTGACAGCTTTTTATGGACAGGTGATGTAGTTATGGAATAAATTTTCCTGCTTCATAAACCATTAAGCTGAACGTAATAATATTCATAAAGGAATATCTTAAATGACAATCTTTGATTTATCTCCCTTTAACCACATTATTTTGAATAACATTGGACAAATCAAGAAGAGTTAACTTTTTATTGTTCTTTAAAAATTAAGTTTTTTTGAATTCATCAGACTTTTATGTAAACCACACAAATTTCTTTATGTAAATACACTGAAAATTTAATTCACTTTAATGATTACATTTATAATGACACATCACTTTTAAGTTAGAAAAAAATGAAACCCTAATTGGCTTTTAAGTTTCCTAATTCTAAGATTTAAATGAAGTTTATAAAAGAAAATAATTATTTTATTTAATTTTACATTCGGTTTGTTTAGAAATAAATTAGAAATGAGAAATGATAGGAAATAAATAATGTATTAATGAGAAACTTGCTTGGAATCATGGGTATTATATATCTTAGGATGTAATTATAATTCGCTGTAAATTTTATCAATGCTGTTTAAAAGAAATCTTATGAAACATTTCTATTTTAAAGTTCTTTAAAACTAAAATTATGTATTACTAAAATTGAATGGGCAGTTTTACATAAAAATTAAATATGTTTTTTTGTTTTTAATTGTTTTTTTTTCACCTCTGATACTGAATTTTTTGTATCATTTGTTATTCACTGAAATGACATATACTGCCTAACTGAGATGTGAATCCTTTAGTTGTGATTATATTTTAATTTATATATATATTTATATAGGGAAAGAGATCTGATGATGAAGGTTTCATCCAACACATTGAAAAAGCATATTTTACAAAGTATATATATATGTAGTTTACAAAATAAGCAAGAAAAGTTATATACTAATACATTTGTGTTTGTTCAACACCCACACCGCCCACCTGTGGTTCATTCTACAATTATGCTGAGTGGACCTTAGTTACAGTTTCTGGGGAAAAGTGCATAATCTGTCATGATCACAAGTTGAAACAAGTCTTGTATGCTCAAATCCTCAGTCACAAGTTTTTTTTTATTTTTATATATATATATATATATATATATATATATATATATATATATATATATATATATATATATATATATATATATGTGTGTGGATAGATAGATAGATAGATAGATAGATAGATAGATAGATAGATAGATAGATATCCCTCATATATAGTTAGGTGTTAGAATCTTATCAGTACATTATTTATCACCTAACAGTTTCCCTTGTCATATTTCTCCTTTTTAACAATTAGTCTAACCAAGTATTAATCCCCTTATTATTTATCTACCTATTAAGACATCTGATATTTCTTAAATTCTTCTTGAACAATAACTTACCATACTTAGGAGGAATTCTTACTGCTGTTTGTTGAAACTTTGCAATCAAATCTTTCTTTTTTTCATCAGAATTTTGATATTATTTCTTTATTTCTGGAAAACAGTCACTGTTCTTTTTTATTTGTTAAAAACCTCCTGGGATTATCTACATTTTTGTTGTTGTTAAAAACTTCCTTGGATAATCTACATTTTAGAAAGAGAAAATAATAACAATTATTAGAATGTAAAATAAAATTAACATATAAGTTAATGTAAAAGTGATTTCTTTAATTTATGAATTAAAATAAAAGTAATCTTTTCTTTAAATTAAATCTACTTCTTTTTGCTAAACTTTTAATTTAAGATTAATTCTTACTCAATTGTTTTTCTGCTTATTTTTCTTATGAATTCATTTTGTATTTTCTGACCATTAAGCAAGTAGAATGGATTCAAACTAAGGAAAAATATTAGTCACCATGCTGAACTTGCATTCCATAACCCTTAACATTTATGGACATGTATAATACCTACCAATGTGTCCAGGAAAGAGATTGCAGGAAGGGGCATCAGCTGCACTCCCATCTCCAGAAGAATCATCTCAATTTCATGTATCAACTAAATCATATAACTTAACCATCATCCAGGTTTATACTCCGACTTCAGATGATGATGATGAGGAAGTCGAAAAGTTTTATGTAGAATCCACCATAGTGGAAGTCCCCAAGAAAGACATAATCATTGTACAAGGTGATTGAAATACCATAGTAGGACAAGGTGCATATGAAAACTGGGCAAGTTGGGAGATTTGACATTGTGGAGACCAACAACAGGGGATCTAGGCTGCTTGAGTTTGCCAGAAGCCACCAACTTACCTTGGCCAGCACTCTACATTCCCATCAACTGTCTCAAACTACAATCTGGCACTCACCAAACAGGCAAGTCCACAATCAGAGTGACTTCAATCTGATTCAACAATGCTTCATGTTCAGTGTCAACAAGATGAAAACTAGGACATTCCCTGGGGCAGATTGGCAGTGATCATGGCTTTGTGATGACAGCCTTCAAGTTGAAGCTGACAACTATACATTATCCTAAGACCCCTGCATCTGCTTTGACCTTGGGAAGCTTAAGGATTCTGAAGTTGTAGAAGCTTTTCAGACCCAAGTCGGTGGCAAGTTTGCAGCCCTCAACCTGCTTGTCAATGAAACTGAGACTCTCACAGAGAAGTCCTGCTAACAACAGTTGAAGATATTGTGGGAAAGCCATAGAAGAAAATTCAGCCATGGATCACAAAAGAAGTTCTGAATTTGTGCAACAAGAGATAAGAGCTAGGAAAGAAAGTGATGAAGCTCAAACACAGTACCAAAATGTGAACAGAGAGGTCAGGAAGAAGTTATGAGCAGCCAAAGAGGAGTGGATAGAGTAGCAGTGCAGCACCATTGAGAAGGGTATAAAATCAGGTGACAGCAAGAAGACCCTCAAATCTTTTACCAAGACCAGCCAGCCAGCCAAGAGTAGATGATAAAGATGGCAGACTACTGACAGACAGAGTGGAAGTTCTGAATAGGTGGATGGAATACTACAATGGTCTGTACAATTATAAACTCCATCCAGATACCTCTTTACTGCAAGCTGATCAGTACCCCACAAAAGGTAAAAGTAGACTGCCAATACTGAAGGAGGAGGTAAAGCAGCCATAAGGAGCCTGGAACCTCGTAAGTCAATTGGAGTGGACAATATATTCTCTGAACTGGTGAAAAATGGAGGTGAAGAAACTATCAAAGCCCTAACAGCTCTATGCCAGCTAATTTTGTAACAGAAGAAGTGGATAAAAGACTGGAACCAGTGACTGGTTCCAGTATTTCAGCCTACCAAAGATGAGTAATCTCAAGCAATACCAAAATTATAGAACAATAAAACTGATCAGCCAACCTAGCAAGGTCATGCTCCATATTATCCTCAACCATCTGAAATCCAAGGCTGAAGAACTACTGACAGAAGAGCAGGTAGATTTTAAAGCCGGATAGAGCAGAGTGGAACAAATCTTCAACTGTAGGGTCTTTATTGAGAAACATCTGTTCAACAATTTCATTGGTTTCAAGAAAGCATTTGATCGGGTATAGCATGGTGGCAACTGTCATATCCTCAGAGGATTCAATATCGAAGAAGGGCTCATACAAGTCATTCAGGCTCTCTATGAGTATGGCACTAGTGCAGTTATCTTGAGTAACCAAGTGGGAAATTTCTTCCAAATGGCTATTGGCATTAGATAGGGATGCTTAAACTCTCCAAAACTCTTCAATCTGTTTCTGAAGAGAATTATGCAAGAAACTCTCTACAACCACATCACTTCTATCTCTGTTAATTGTAGACCTGCCTGCAACCTTCATTTCACAGATGATATTGATCTTATGGCAGAGGCAGTAACAGTGACTTACAAGACCTGACCAACAAACTTATTAAAAGAACCACTGCATATGGAATGGAACTCAACACAGAGAAATCCAAAGTAATGGTGAATAACACAAGCAACACCAGTGCCAGCATCACCATGGACAGCAAACCACTAGAGAAAATGTCCAACTTCAAATACTTGGGAGCATCCCAGTCAAAAGATAGCACCTGCAATGCAGAAATTTGTATACTGATTGCCCCTGCCACAGCCATAGCAGTGATGACCAGACTGGAAATAGTATGGCTTCCAACATCAGCTTTTATACTAAGCTCAAGCTCTACAAATCACTGGTCATATCCATCCTCCTCTACATGTGTGAGACTTAAACACACCTGGCTGGGGCAAGAAAAAGAATCCAGGCATTTGAGCACAAATGCTTCAGAAAGCTTCTCTGCATCTCCTACTGGGAGCACAAAATCAATGCCTATGTACAAAGCAAAGTCAAAAGTCATGTGGGCCAACAGGAATCTATTAAGCATCAGGATATGTCATGGTTTGGCTATGTCACATAGTATAACAGCTTCTGCAAGACCATCATACAAGGCACCATTGAAGGCAGACACAAACCTGGTAAGAAAACATCAAAGAATGGATGGGCATGACATTGCCGGAACTCCTGAGAGCCATCACCAACAGATCATCCTGGAGGAGGTTGTCTGTTTCTTCTGACCTTAGGACCACCATCCCCACCCCCAGTGATTGAAATAGTCAAGGGTTTAATGATGATGGTGATGATGATAAGTGGTTGTAACTTGGCAAGCAATCATAGGGAACTTTACTGTTCATACATGAACAAACTTTCATGCACTTATTTAGTTAGCACTGCAATACCATTTAATGAACTTGTGTACCATGTGGCTGTTATATTCACTGTGACAATCCACCTCTATTCATACTTTACATCTTCTGCAAGGTTTTTGGGCAAAACCTCACATTACCCAGTTCTGTCAGTCCACCCTCTACAGCAGTGGTTCCCAACCACTGTGCCACAGCACACTAATGTGCTGAGGAATGATTACTGGTGTGCCGTGAAGAGAAAATACCTAGAAGCCATTTAATTTAATTTTGTTTAATAAAGACATTCAATTTCTTAATCATGATAACACCGCTCAATTACATTTAAGTAATATTGGTTTGGAATCGGAATCGTTAAAAATTTAGGTATTTTTTTATCACCAGATTATATCGTCTATATATCTCGTTCACAATATTTACAGATTCTTTTTAGATACTTTTATTAAATATTTAGATGTAAATTAAAGTTTTAGTAAGACAAACAAAAAGCAAATTAAATATAATAAAAATTCTTTTACATTTATTTTTTCAATTTTAGATTCAATTTACCCTTAATTATGGACAAGTTTCTGAAAAGAAAAGGCGATGGTGACAAGAATAATTCTACAACATCATTTTAAAAAACCAAAAGTTCACTGGTTTTATAGTGATGATTACTTGAAATTTGGATTTCACTGGACTGGAGATACACAGATTCCTTCTCCGCTATGTGTTGTTTGCAGCCAAACACTGTCTAATGAAGCAATGGTTCCAAGTAAAATGAAAAGACATCTTACTACTAATCATCCTAGCTTTCAAACTAAAAATGTCAATTATTTTTAACGGTTATTAGAATCAAATGCAAGGCAAAGTCAACTATTTAAAAAAACAGTAACCATGTCTGAAAAAGCTCACTTAGCTTCATATGAGGTGGCTGAAATTATTGCTCTTAAATCAAAGTCTCCTGTTCTTGCAGAATCAGTGATCCTTCCAGCATGCAAAAAGATGGTGAAAATTATGCTTGGTGATAAGGCCGAACAAGAAATTAGCAGGATCCCTTTTTCAAACAATACAATTCAGCGAAGGATTCTTGACTTGTCTGATAATAGTGAGGAAAGTGTAATATCCAAATTTCAAAATAGTTTGTTTGCTCTCCAAATTGATGAATCCACTGACATCAGTAATCATGCACAGTTAATTGCATTTATATGTGTCATCAATGAAGATGCCATAATTAATCAATTTCTATGCTGCAAACAGTTACCCAAAACTACAAAAGGTCAAGATATTTTTGATACAATCACAATATGCCTTGAAAAATATGGCTTATCCTGGGATTTATGTGTGGGAATATGTACTGATGGAGCACCATCAATGGTTGGTTCTGTAAAAGGTTTTGCATCTTTAGTAGAAAAACAGAATCTTTACATCATGCAAACTCATTGTTTTTTATACAGAGAGGTATTAGTTTCAAAGATAGCACAAAATGAACTAAAAAGGTGATGAATCAAGTGATTGAAATGGTAAATTTCATAAAAACTCGGCCTTTGAAGTTCAGAATTTTTGAGTTGCTGTGCAAGGATATGAATTCTCATTATGTTTGTTTACTATTGCACACAGAAGTAAGATGGTTATTGAATGGAAACATACTATCTCGCGTAATTGAGCTTCAAAAAGAACTTTTTATTTTTTTTGAAAATGAAAAACTTGATAGATTTTGTAAATACCTTAAAAATGAATTGTGGATGTCTAAAATAGGGTACTTAAATGTGATATTTAGACATCTCAATAGTCTGAACAGCAATATGCAAGGCAGAAATGAAAATATTCTTATGGCAACAGATAAATTAGTTGCTTTTAAGAAAAAATTGCAATATGGAAGAAAAGAATGAAGGTAGATGATTTTGATATATTTCCCTTAGTTCGCAAAACCTGTGTTACCGAGATGATTCCCATTATTAGTGAGTATTTGACATGTTTAGAAAATAAAATTGAAGATTATTTTCCCTCAATCAGCATTGAAGAATTTGATTGGATTCGCAATCCGTTCCTAGATTTATCAGTCATCAACCTTTTCAATTTTAAGTTATGTGAAGAGGAAGAATTAGCAAGCCTTTCCAGTGATTGTGATCTCAAATTGAAGTATGCACAACTGCCATTGGACACCTTTTGGATTTCTGTTATGGAAGAGTATCCAACTCTAAGTAAAAAAAGCCATCAAAATCTTACTGCAATTCTCAACTTCGTACCTATGTGAAATGGGATTTTCCTACCTAAACAACATTAAAAATAAAAAAACGTGAAAGACTTAAAAATATTGAAGAGTTAAGAGTGTGTCTCTCTCACATTCACCCAAATATTGCAGCAGTAGTCAAGAAGCACCAGGCACAACTGTCCAACTGACATTCACCATTATTATTTTATAATCGATATTGAATACAGGATAAAAATTCTTCTAATATAATATTCTTTGTTTTTTATTATTTTATTGCAAAAAAGCTTTATGAGTGGAAAATATTTATTTTTTGTGATAGGTGTGTCGTGAAAATTTAAAGAACTCAATAGTGTGCCGCCATGTAAAAAAGGTTGGGAACCACTGCTCTACAGTTAAGATTTACCTTCCTTTAACTTCTGGCTTTTAAACCCAATGCTAATAGAGAGAGATAACCATCTCTTTAACAATCTGATTACACTTGAAATTCATTACTGTATAACAATAATATTTCTTAAACAACAAATGAAATATAAAACATCATCTGTAAAAAATTCAGTGGTGACTCCAGCACTCATGTTCAACTTGAGTAACACAACTGTCAAGTCTATTTCAAACTAACAATGTCTTAGCAGAACAAAATATTAATTTATTCTTGTAATATTTTGTGATTCTGGCTAATAAATTTGGGTCTAAACAGTAAAATATAAAGGCATTCAAGTAGTTTTACTCCAACTTGATAAGTTTAAATGTTGACTTAACATTTTTTGTTGTTCATAGTTATAACAATGTTATATGAACAAAAGTTGTTGAGTTTCGCTTGAGTAAATTCAATTAAATGCAGTGAAACTAATAATTCATTGTTTTAAAATCTTGAACTGCTCAAACTATTAAATATAATCTTTAAAATTTTTAATGATTTTAATATACTATTTTCATAATAATGTTATATGAACAAATTTTAATGAAGCCAATTTAAGTACATTGAATTTAGCACAATCTATTGAACAAATAAATTGTAACCCAAAGCCTAAACAGCTTTAAATGTAAGCAAATGTTTCCTGTTTTCATTCTTGTATTTAGTCAAATTAGAGATAGATTTTGTGTGAATAAAAATTGTGCAATATTTTAGCATTATTCCTTGTAATGTAAAAATGAAAACAAAAATCTAAAACCTAGAAAAAGATTATATTTCAGGTATAACAAGTAAAAATGTAACAAATTGTAATTTTAATAACATTTGATATAATAAAATGTTATTTATTTCCTTTTTCAAATTATTTTTGCATTAGATTAAATGAACTAACATATTACTTATGTCACCCTATGCAAGGCAGTAAAGCCACTAAGACACAAGATGTTACTGAGTGCGACAGAATAAGAAAAAAGAGAAACATTATTAATAATTAAGAACAATATAAACGTAATTGAGAAGACAGTAAATAATGATTGACATTGCATTTAAATTTTTGAAGATCAAAGTTGGCTGGAAAGCATAAAGCCAGAAGAGAGTTCCAGAAGCGCAAAGTGTGAGAGAAGAAAATGTTAGTGTAGAACTTATGTTACATCTCACCAATTCAACTGTAAATGCACTTAAATTCATAAAGTGTAGATACCATAGTGAAAAGTTTATCTGAACAATTACCATGAAAGTATTTATAGAACAATTACCATGAAAGTATCTATAGAAAAGGCACAGGGAAGCTACATTATGGCAATGGAAAAGTGACTAAAGTCAAGAAGCCATGTCAGGACAAATAATATTGCAGATTCTCTTTTGGATTTAATCTCTAAATATATAGCAGAAGCACCAGGCCATATGTGGCAGCAATATTCTAAGCAAGGACGAATAGATATGTAAGATAGATTCTGGAGAGAAAAATTGTCTAGCACAACACAATGAACCAACTTTCTTAGCAGTAGACCTAGCAATGGATTCAAAATAATCTTTCCATTTAATGTCAGCCTAGAATGTTAACCCAAGAAGGGGAAATGACTCACTCTCCTGGAGGTTAGAATTAGCCATGCTGATGGGAGGCTGAAAGTAGTTTCTCAGATAATTAATAGGTAGAAGTTTCATTTTGAAAGTGTAAAATTAACAAGCCATTCTCTGCCTCAATTGACAGCAAATTGTAGGTCATTTTTGAGGTCAGCTGCCAATTTAACCTTACTAACTGAACAGACTTACTATTGAAACAGGAGTAAACAATTGTGTCATCAGCATAGATACCAAGTTGAGAACTGATGCCATCAGGAAGATCATTGATGAAAATTAAAAACAACACAGGTCCAAGGATAAAGTCTTGGGAGTCACCTGTGTTAGTACAAATTATCTAGAAAAGTGGCCATTCAAGACAACTTTCATTTTATGATTTGATAAGAAAGACTGAATTAGTTCAAAAATTTATCCAGAATTGTCATAACCTTTCAACTTGCTAAACTCTACTGAACACTTTTGAGATGTCCAAAACAATTGCCAAGCATTTCACCATTTTTATCAAAAGCTTGATAGATTCTTTCCACAATTATAGTCAGCACATCAGCAGCTGACCTAGAGAAGTGAAAGCTATATGGCTTATCTGAAAAAAAGTCCCTGCGATATGAGATGCTTGACCAATTCCGAATTGATTAGGGCCTCAAGTAGTTTGCCGAAAAGTGGAACAAGAAAAAATAATTTTGCTTGGAATTTTTCCAACAAAGGGGAATAATAACTTAAACTAACTAGTAGTACTACTTATTATTTTGTAATTTGTTATGACTTTGAAAATACTCAAAAATAAATAAATAAAAATACATTTTCAAATTCCCTCGACAACTACAATTTCATCAAGTTTAAAAAGCACATAAAAGCAGACTTTGTGTCACCTTCATAGTAAGCACACCATGTGACTTTTCTCAATTAATGAAGACATAACAAAAAATATTAAATTTGGCATTTATTTGAAGATTATCTAGCCTTCTCTACAGAAGAGATCAAGAGCCACACATGAGACTGACATCAAGCACACACAGGAGTGCACACAAGATGACTCACGGCAAACAAACACTTGAGTACCAACAGTAGGCATACACAGTAGTACACACAGTGCATTAACTTACACACACCATGCTGAAGAAAGACTTTCTCATTCAGGCACTCATGCCATACAGAGAGATTGTCCAAAGCAAAATAATATACTTGCCCAGACACCCAACTACATCAACCACAGAAAAAGAAACTTCCTAAGTAATTTACTTCTGTCCATGAATGCACACACACACACACATATATATATATTCAGACAGGTTTGGTTAAATAATTTAGACATATTATGTCAATTAGTTTTTGTCGTGATCTTTCAAGTTTGCAGATTAATTTAGAAAATTGATTAAGAAAAACACCAAAATTTTCTTGCAAATAGTTTTTATTTTTCAAAGTACTTTCAATCTCATCTGAGACCATCTTCAGAGTGTTAAGTTGTCTGTGAGTATGTATATGTGTTTCTGTTAATTCAAAACATGTCAACTGTTCATTTTTACTGCTTATACAGTGTTTTAGATTTCAAAGTTCATGTGTTTTTTTGGTTATTTTTTCCAGTAAAAGGGAAGTAATGTTTCCGTTTTTGCTCATACATATATAGTTTTTTTTATAACTATGAAAGGACTTCATTGCTATACTCATTATACTTTATTTATTTGGGGCTTTAATTCTCTTATATAAAGGGCTTCAAGGATTTTAGTTTTTGCTTATTATTGGTTTTATGTAATATAAATGTATTTTCAACTAATATTCGTCTAATTTGTGAGTGTGGACATGAGTGTTTCTTTAAATGCTGAGATATTGAACTATGCTTGTCCAAATTAAATATAAGCCTTCTTGTTAGCATTGTCATAGTAAAGCCAATGTACGTATTGACATTTTTATCAGAGATACAATCTTCTAAAGGATATTTAAATTGATATACAATGTTGGCCTTTTGCAAACATAAATAATTTAACTAAACTGGTTTGAATGAAAATATACTGCCTAACTATACACAATATATATATATATATATATATATATATATATATCTTCACACCTACATATATGACACACACACTCATACATCCATATATACATAGACATTTGTTTTCCTGAATGTAATATAATAACAACACGAAGTAGAAGCATATGAATCTTTATTAGACTAAGTCAGCTTTAATATTGAAAAATGTTATATTTATTGTTATGGATAGTTACACATGAAAGGAGAGATGAGGTTTGCTTATTTTATTACATTTTCTCCCAGTATTTATTTTATTCATTCCTGGCATCTTTCAGTATTTTGGGGATTGTTAGAATGGCTTAACCTTATCAGGTCTTTCTTGTGTTTCTTCTTCAGGTTCTGATAATGTCTTAGAACTGTATGGTCTATCATTTCTGAGTTTGGATGCTTCAACCTGACACACTTTTGCCTTCATCAATACTTTGACTGTTTGCCTTCTGAATAGTAGTAGGGTGAGCTACTGACTGTTTGTCAGAGCTAGAGTCATACCATAAGAATCCTGGACTTGAAGGCTTTAGCTAGTCTTTGTGAAGGGACCATGGAGCACTGTCAGGGAATCATCACTTGATGTATCGGGAGTGGGTATTGTAGGTATTTTTTCTTGTACAGTTATAAGACCTGCTTCCTTTACTACTGGGATCAGATCTCTTAGACAGTATCTTATCTCTTGTCTTGATAGCATATTTGAGTGTACTGGGGGTTTGCATCGATTAGCTCTTCTTTATCCACAAGTGGTTTGTGCTTGCTCTGGAGAGCATGACATCTCAGGAGCACAGTCCTGGGTTGTGAAAGCTATGATTGGAGGGAAGTACCCATAGAGCTTCATCATGAGAAGGAAAAGAACCTCACATGTGGAGTTGCATTAGTTGCTTATACACAGCAACATTCTAATTGCATATAAAGCCTCAGGGAGGAGACTTTCCCAATGGACTATCAGGAACCCATGGTTAACAGCAGCCAACTGTATTGACTTTTATATTATGTGGTTGTACCTTTCATATTGGCCATTACTCTGAGGTTTACAAGGTGTTTTCCTACTGATGGCCACTACTTGTTTTTCACAAGAATTGCTTGATGTGGTTTGGCATAAAGGCAGTCCCCAGTCAGAGTGGATGTAAGCAGATGGCAAAAAGAGAGTAGAGAGCTTGAATAACAGTTGTTGCTGTTATATCTGGGCAGGGAATAGCAAACAGAAAATATTCATCCATAATTATCAGTAGGTACTTATTTCTCATTTTTCATGGAAGTGGTCTTTTAAAATTCAGGACAAGTCTTTCAAAAGGTTGTGTAGCTTTTATAATCATTCTGGTTCTAGGATTGTAGAACCTAGGCTTCACACATGTTTCTAATTCATACCATGTGCAGCATTTTTGTCCCACATGGGTGGCACAGTTCCTTATATTGTTTAAGGAGATCAACTTTAGAAATAGTTAAGCCACACACCCTTGAGAGTGTGTTGACCACAGAATTTTCTTTGCTGAGGCAATAAGTTATGTCAAATGAAAAGCAAGAAAGCTCCATCCTCCACCTTGCTATTTTTTGTTTTTTATTTTACTCATTGTTTTAGGGTTGAACATAAATGCATCTGATTTCTGGTCTGTGATTAGTTTGAAATAACATCCTATTAGATAGTGTCACCATTTTCTAAGTGACTCAGCAATATCATATACATCTTTTTCAACTGCTGAGTGCTGCCACTCAGAATGCAAGATAGTTCTTGAAAAGATTGCTATGCGTTTTCCAGATTGTCTTAGTGAGGCAGCTATGACACAGTCTGAGGTATCAGTGTCAACTACCAGAAGTGTTGATTGTTGTGACAGCAGCTTCTGCAATATTCCTTTTTAGATTTTTGAACATTTTGATGGTATGAGGAGGCAGGAGAATTTGGAAATCATTGTTAATGGATGTCATTTTTCAGAGAACAAAGGTATCCAGAGTACATAATGTGCAAACATTCCCAGTGCTTGTTGAAGAGGGGGTAAATTACATGGAATTGGCAAATTAAGGAGCAGTCTTAGTCATTCTGGATCAAGCTTCATTTTTGATAAAGAAACGAAGGATAACATAGAATAATATTATAAAAACACCAAGTCGAAACTTATGAAAATGAAGTCAGCTTTAATGCTGAAAAACGTTATATTTATTGTAATGGATATTTACAACCAGGGCGGGAGATGGGATGTGCTTATTTTATTACCACACTGAACTTTATTTCTCTAGAGCCTTTACAAACTATCTTTAACCCTTCTGAGAACACCTTTTCTTATTCATTTAATTGTTGTCTTTGCTGTTATTAAATTGCATTCAAATTCAAAATGATGTTTTATTCTTCATTTGGATCATCCAAAGGATTGATTGCTTTTCCTTCCTCTTGTTTGCTGTCAAATTGAAACATTACCTTCCCTTTCCTCTAAAGGAGATTAGCAAAAAAACAGCTTCATTTGACTGTCAAAACAAGGTCAGCAACAATCAGGAACAGCCTATGAAACAAACTTAAAATAACTACTACTACTAATTATTATTTAGTCTAGATGACACAGACAAAATGTTGCAAGTGTAAAAGCCGTTTATTCATTCAAATTAAAAGTAAATTAATTCATATTAATTAATTTAAAATATTACCTATTTTATTTTAAAAAAATTATTTAATTACTAAATACATTATAATTTAATTTACATTAAAAATTTTCCAGTGACTTTTGTTCCAACTAAGAAACTGGTTTGCATTTTCATCAACAAACAGATACTTGTTGATTTAAAGCAAAAGAAAAAAAGAATTACTGGACAAGATATTAGAGGAATTTGCCCTAAAACCAAAAGATTCTTTGTATTATGTTTAGATGAAACATTTATTTCTAAAAAAAGATTTATGCATTTTTACTTTTAATGTTCTAGTTGAGTGCCCATTCCCTGTAAATGTGTTTCTGATTTTATCATAGAAATACATTGAAAATTAAAGATGAAAGGAATTTTTTAATAGTCCCCACTGTACTAAATAATAATAGTTATAACAGCTCACCATATTTGGTCTGTTAGATAAATGTAAATAAACTATAGGTCATGTAGGATGCCCAACATATTCAAAATATAGAAATTAGCCAAACTGCACAAATTGTCTTCTGTTTAAGTTAAATGTAAGATAGCAGGGTAAAACAATGTGTCATATAAGTTGTCAGATCTCCAAGTCCTTAGTTGGCCAGTTTATTTTTTTTAAATTCTAAGGATAAAGGGAAACAATCATGTCAGTCTTCATATGATGACATGTCAATTTATCTCATTACATGTTTGCAGAGATTTCTTCAAGTATAGTTAGATTAGATTATAATTAGATGTCTTATTTTTTTTCTACTTATTATAGTATCATAAACTGAATGTATATTCAATTTTGTTAAAATAAAATGTAGTCAGCCAGAGTAACATTTATAATCGAGAGTTTTCACTGTTTGTACAACACCCACAGATCTCAGCTGAGATTTTATGCAAGAAATATACTGAGCAGACCTTAGTTACAGTTTCTTGGAGAGAGTGCATAATGATGAGCAGTTCAAAAAAAGGCATGTACGTTGAAACCCTCAGCCATCCTTGATGCCTTCCAAACAATTCCATTGACCCAATTTTACTCACAAGGCTTGGGTATTTGCGTATTTGTGTGTTGTATATAAAATGTTTTCATGCATAACTCATTTTTAGAATTCATTTCTTTGTGTTATTCTAGTTCTTCTTTCTGCCATATTAAGATATAAGTATATCATGAATATAGTACTTCTTAGTATATAACAAATATACTAATGGAAAGTGGAGAAGATCAACACATTTCTTCTCTCTTTCTAAGCACCCCATTATATCTATCTATCTATTGATCGATCAATCGTATAACTTGAATAAAATGAAAATTGTCAACCATTAATCAATTTCATCTATAAAAAATGACTTCAGAAAGTGAATACAGTTGAGCCCACCTTATCTGTAGGTAGGTATATTTCCAGATCACCCCCTCCAACCACTGGATACCTGAAACCACAAATAGTGCCGAATCCTATAACCATATATATACTACAATTTTCCTGTATATTCGTATTAGTGATAAAAGTTTAATTTATAAATTAGCTATGATAAAAGACTAGGAACTAATAATAAAATAGAATAATTAGAACAACATACTGCAATAAAAGTTATGTGATGGATAAAAGATTTGTTTTTGCCATAGATCTTAGCAACCCAAGCATATAGTTTTATTTTTCATTATAAAATTGAAATCTTTCACATTTTCACTTAAAGCAATCACTTTGACATATTAAAATTGTCAACATCACCACTTTCATACTTTAGAACCATTAATAAGTAACTTATGGACTGTTTACCTTTAGGGTTGACTGCAGGTAAGTGCAACTATGGAAAGGTATGGATGAAGGGAGACCACTATATTATGTTGATAATAATAATAAAAGCAAAAAATATTGTTAACAAATTGGTTGTTTTAATGTTTGCTTGAATGTATTTTCACAAGAATGATCAGATTGTCACAAACTGAATGGTTTGCTTCCCTGATAACTACAATCTTGGCCTCTTCAAATCGAAAGTCAACCAATATCTATCTTGTGTTCCTCAGAATATGCACTTCCTGCTTCCTCCTCCCTCAAAGCAATCTCACTCAGTAATGCTCTACCTTGAGTGGCTTTTGGGCCTTGTATTGAGTGAAGTAAAAAAAATGATGTCTATTCTGGAGCAGTGAATTTCAAATATCAATAAATAAAGAATATATTATATTTTTTTGCATAAAAGATATTCCAGTCTTAAACATGTACTCAAATTATGACTTGTAAAGTTTTGAAAAATAGAAAAGAATAAACAAGAATTAAGTAAAATAAAATAACCTCTGGCCTGTAAAACACATGATACAATTCTGAGAATTATTTCAAGGTAAAAATATTGTTTTTGATGCTGGAAAATATAGTAATATTAAAATAAAAAAAAGCTGTAACATACACCTGATATTTTACTAATGAATAACTTCATTCATAAAAATATTCTCAGGTTGTTTATCTGATTGTTCTTTTTTTTTTAATTGCATCTATTTTCTTACAACATTCATGGGAACATTAAAAAATGCATCATTTGTTAACAAGTATAAACTGATTCATTTTTATCTTACTGTGAATGAACTGAGGCATGTCTTTAAAATATTTTAGATATTTTCTTCATCAATATGATCAATCACAATCTGATGACACTGATGTTTTAAGAATCTTTTCTTAAATTATACTTCTACACACTGCTAAATGTACCTGTCTTACTTGTTGATTCCACTTTGGAATAAACCTTATTAGAAATTCTTGAAACATAGCTGGAAAACTTGGAGATAAAAAGCTGGTTACACAGGTTTCTCAGGTAGCTTAATTAATTGAGTCAATATTAAATAATACTATTCAAGTATTAATTTGAAATTTGTTGCTCATCTAATTCATTTATTTTTAAATGTCCAACTGTAAAGTATTATTAAAGTCTTCTTTTACCATATTTACACTTGCATATAACTAATTCTTATAAGTGCATATATATATATATATATATATATATATAGTAATAAAAAAGTCCATTGGTATATAATGTAAATGGATCCTAGTATATACATATATATATTTATATATATACACACACAGAGACATATTTTTATATATGTATATATATATATATATATATATATATATATATATAGTAAGGTAAAAAGTTAATTGGTATATAATGTAAGTGGATCCTAGTCCTAGTATATATATATATATATATATATATATATATATGCACACACACACACATATTAACATAAAAAGTCCATTGGTATATAATCCAAGTGGATCCTAGTAATATGAAAATATTAGAACTGATCCACAAAAATTAATACCACATCAGGGTTGAAAAGACAGACAACCACTTTCATCATATGCGAAATGGCGTATTCCCCATATGAGATAAAAGGATTTGTTTCATTATATATATATATATATATATATATATATATATATATATATATGAATTTTTTTTTTTTTTTTTTTTTTTTTTTTAGAAAGTGAAATATGAGTAGACTTTATGATTTATGATACATAATTATGAACTTATTGAAAGGAATACATATAAAATAACCAAAATGAATAAAAACTGATATTTATATCATATGAATTTCTCAAAATGATGTGGAGATTTTGTATGTATGTGAGTGTATGGATAAAAGCTTGGTATCTGAGATAAATTATGTGTTTTTGCATACACACATGCACACACACATACATATATATATATATATATATATATATATATATATGTATGTATATGTATATGTGTCTGTGTGTGTGTATGTATGTGCACATGTGTGACTATAAAAGAAAATTCTGAAAGTTAGAAATATTGCTTAAAATGGGGTTTCATAATGTCTGAAGTTTATTAAGTTCTTACAAACTGTATAATTTTTATAGATGAAAAATAGATTATCAAATATAAATTAATTTAATTATAGAATTTAAGATGACAGCATAATATATTGATTGTAGAAATAAACTAAAAATATAAAATGGATTTACTTACTTTTGTAGAAATTACAATTTGACTTTATAAATATATAGGTTCCTGGAAAACCAAAAACAATTTGGTCTAGATTTGCATTCAGGTTATTAATACTTACAATAAGCTTAAAAAAATTATAGTGTTTACATATGGAAAATTTCTTTTTTAATTTGTTTTTGTTTTCTTTACAAAAATAATAACTGCCTTGGTTATCTTTAATAAGCATCAACTTGATGAAAAGAAAATGTTTTTCTTTATATTGCTTTAGTTACCATTCTCTCATAGATTGAATGGTACGAAAGTAAATACTTTTTGAAAAGAGAGCTGTTGAAAGCATTATGCATAATATACAATGCTATGGCAACAATTGCACAAGTCATTAAGTTACCATAGTTACTGTATTCAATTTAAATGTAAAATACAATTTAACCAAGTCTAAATCCTGCATTAATTTTTGATTTTATGCAAATTGAGAAAACTAATTTGCATAAGTTACTTTTGTAGATCTGTACTTTTACTGATTTGTTTATAAAAAAAGGATTCTATGTGTGAAAGAATTATCATCTACTCAATTTTTGACCACAGTCTTTGCTGTTTAAATGCAGCAATAATTTGAAAATTCATCTTAATGTAAGCTAAAGTTAGCATGACCATACAGATTCGTTTCAGTTTATTAAGGGAAGCAACTCTTTGATATTAAGGGTTGTTTCTATAGCAAAATTTGAGTTGTCATTTTAACAAGATATTTCTGTAAATTATGCTTTATTTTATTCAATATCTATCAGATAAAATGTAAACATTAAATTTTCATCTTAATTTCATGATAAATAAAAAAGAATAACATTGTAACATGAATTCTGATATAAGGAATTTACAAAATTCTTGTAAAATTTGAAACAAAAAATTTTTGAATTTTATTATTATTAATTTTTGCCTAATTGTTAATTTCAATTACTTTTTATCACAATGACTCATAGCTTTTTTGTTAAATGTTATTATTATTGATGAAACATTGTTAAACATTAATTTTTAAGTAATAGTTCTTTTATTTTAATTTCAGTGGCTTTTCAATGGAACTATTCAAATATTTTATCTTGAATTTTATTATTTGATGAAGCATTGTCAAACATTACTAATTTTTTCTAGTATTTATTTCATCATGACTTCCATTACTTTTCATCATAAATACTCAAGCATTTTATTCTTAATTTTATTAATATTATTGGAAGCATGTCCTAGTACAGAGAGGCTGTGGTCTTATACAAAGAAGTCTACAGAGTTAACATGCAGCATGTGTATCTGTATATTTTTGTCTCTAACTTTTTACTGAAAGGTAGAAATATGATTTTTAGAATTAGTTTTTCTTGCATGGTGACACCAGTTATTTTATGATAATGGTGAACAGTTTTAAGATGTTTCTGATGCTAAGAGGGGAAAAGACTGACTCCATGAAAGAATAGAATAATAACTAGAATAAATATATTTAAAAACTCGTGAAAATATTTTTAATCAGGACTAAAAATATCAACTTCATATATGCTTTACATTATTTACATTGTCCTCATCTTTACTGACATATTTGCAACATTTCAGCTGTTGTACGCTCCGGCCTTCTTCAGATGACTGGAAATAATCAAAGATACTTCCATCCAATCCATCCAGATGGTGAGCCTGGACGTGGTAAGTTTGTTCACCAAGGTATCCACAGAGGAGGCACTATCAGTAGTCAGGGACAGACTGGCCTTGTAATTACTAGGAGAATGGACCAGTATTCCAATAGATAACCTGATGGAGATGCTGACTTTCTGTACACACACTTCAGAATGGGATCAAACATATATCAGCAGAATGAAGGCTTAGCAATGGGCTTGCCATTATCACCAGCAATGGCTAACATATACATGGAATACTTTGAAGAAATGGCATTAGAATCCACATCACCAAAGCAAACCCTATGGCTGGAATATGTAGATTACACCTTTATACACTGGCCATACCAGGAAGAGGTCTAGCTACTACTGGACCATGTGAACTCAATAAGATTATTGATAGAGTTCATAATGGAAAGAGAAAATAACAACAAACTCACCTTCCTGGTTGTACTGATATTGCAAAAAGAGCATGGGTTCAAGACATCTGTATACTGCAAGCCAACATTCACCAGACAATACCTAAACTTCAACTCCCCCCCATACAGTGTAAACAAAGGGATCATCCCCTACTTACAACATCAAGCAAAAGTCATAAGTGGTAACCCAGAGAGATATGATCAAGAAATGGTCAGTATAAGCAATGTAACAACTACTCTGGGTACATGGCAGCAGCTTTAACAAATTGGAATAGAAGGGTACAAGAGAATAACAACACTCAGAAAACAGTTTCAGTCTGCCTACCGTATGTGAAGGGATTATCGGAGAAAATACAACAGATCTGTGGTCCATATAACATCAGGACAACCTTCAAAAGTGGTTCAACACTTCACAGACACCTTTTCTGAGTAGGACCCCCCATAGAGGAGAACATGGCTAAGGACTGTGTGTACGCCATCCTGTGGAGCTGTGGTAAGAAATATAAAGGAGAAACAGGCTGGATCCTGAAGGTAAGCCTGCAAGAATATTGTAAAGCCTTAACATGAGGGAAATAGAAAAATCAGATGTAGCAGACCACATCTGAAAGAAAGGAAAAAGGAAGATCCCCACCCCATGTGGGATGAGGTTGAAATAATAGACAGAGAACATCACTGAAAAGTATGAAAACATAAGGAATCAGTGCATAGAAATGAATACAATATGGGAACCAGTAATATGGAGTACTAGAGATAAGCAATAATGACATATGAGCTCTTGTAAAAAATGCTACTGAGACACTAAGTTTATAAGTCCCAAAAATTCATACACTGATGTCTTGAAGGCCCAGTGGATAGCAGCATTGGTTGGATCCAAAGATTTGTGAGTTCAATACCTGGCTACTGCATTGTTGAACAAAACCTTGGAGAGTTGAGTTAAAGGGAGATAACTGAGGCATCAGGAAGAGGTATGGCATATGAAACTAGAACAATCTACCCCTGGTATATTGAAACTCCAATCATCTAAAGAAGTCCAAAGTGTAAACAACGGCTGAAACGTTGTGAATATGGCAATAAAGATAAGGACAACAGTCCAAAACAATGTAAATAATTACAATAAATCATCTCAAAAAATAGACAGATATTGGAGAAAATAGGGATAGTTTCACCCAACCAAAATAAAAACATTAACCTAAAAATTAAATCTATGTTCTTAAATATTCTTTCATATAGATGCCAGACTTGTACAGAAATATCCAAATTTTGGGCTTTATACAACTGTTTTCTCAGATAAATGATTTAAACTCGTTTTGAGTGAACAAAACATGTAGATCTCAACAAGGACCATCCTTCTTTAAACTTCATGGACTCTCACTACAGAATCACAAAGAAAGAATTGTACAAAATAACAGAAACCACATCAGCAGTAGCAGCAACTGCTGAAATGGATAGCATATGTAACTCAAAGAGAGAATTATGATGTTGATTTTCTACACTACCTCAGACAAAAGGCAAGGAAGGAAACCCCCATCAATTCTGGAAAGACTACAGAAACCTATTTTCCTGAAAAATTGTTTTAAGAGAAAGATTTTATAAATTTCAGCCGAAAACAGCATTGACTGATTGGTCAATGAATGTTGAATGTTTCCTTATAAGGAAATATCTAATATTACTACTACCATCTATTTGAGTTAGATGTTATCTATCCTAGTCTGTTTATATCTAGTTATTTGTCTATTACAATTTGTCTATCTCTCTTTCTCTCTCTCTCTCTCTCTCTCTCTATATATATATATATATATATATAGTGCGTGTGTGTGTGTGTGTGTGTGTGCGCATGCGTGCGTGTATGCGTGCACCAGAAGGGGTCAAATAAGCATACTGTAGGATCTTGTAAAAGATTTCAGAACAAACATTTGCATGTCTAGAAAAAATATATCGACAGAAAAAGCATAGAAATTAAACTTACATATAAAGCCTCGCAAGATATTCACTGGTCCAGCAAGTCTGGAAAAGCAATGCATGAAACTTTAGAAGTAGAACAAATGTGTAAGATACTTTTATATACATTTGCAAAGGTTATAATTGTTGGCATATAGAGTCAGTTGTCAAATGACATATGTTTCAACTACTATGAAGGGTCGGTGTTAATTTGTTCTCAATTTCTGCTAAGGGAAATACTCCTGCTAAATATTTCTGATGAGAGTGTTTCCAATTTATAATTATAATGTTATAAAGACAACTGCGTACAAGTTCAGACACCTGTAAGTTGTTTGGTCAGCAAGTGAGAATTCTAATGAATAATCAACACATGATAGACATTGTACAACAACCATCCCAGTTCTGGATTTGATGGAAACTATATATATATATATATATATATATATATATATATATATATATATATATATATATATATATATATAACAGAATAAAAGAAAGGACAGACTGGTAAGGATTTGAAGATCTATCCAGTTGTCTACATAGTTTATATTCATGGAAAGAACCACAAATATAAAATTAATCAAATATATCAATTGTTATTTACTAAGTCTGGTTTTGTCTAATTTAAGGTCACAGTAGTGAGGCACCCAGTGAGAAACTAGTAAATTACTCTGCAGGACAAGCTTACTGTCCTGTAAAAATACTCAATGCACAATAACAACTAAAATTTTGTTAGCACTTAACAATATTGAAATATAAATCCTAAATCAGAGGAAAGAAAAGAACAAGTGAAAACTTTCAGAATTTCATTATTTTGTTTTAAAAAATAATCTCTGCTAGGAATTTCTCTACTTGTTTTTATCAGAAATAGCACCATCATCCACTTTTAATTTTCTTATTTGAGGAAGATTAATAATTTTTGCTGAAAAATTTGTACTGCCATTGTCTTATAAGACTTGTTACATTCATGAAATCTATATCCAAATGTAACAACTGTTATAAGAAAGAAGTAATAAATGATAACATGATTAGTTTTCAGTTCAGTTGACATGGTTGAAGCAGGCCATTGTGATGATAACATTGTTTTTTAAACAATAAATTCAATTGAATGAGTAAAAAAAAAAACTAAACAAAACATTGGATATTATGAGGCCTGAAGTGAAATGTGTTTGGCTAAAATGAGTTGTGCAAAGGAAGGGCATCAGTAAGTGACTCTTATTCATTGCTCAAGAGTTGATAACTATTAACAAAACAGAATGAATGCTGGGAAGCCTAACATAGATGTAACATAATGAAAAAAATTGCGATACCAGTTACACACACACACATACATTAAAGCTCGGGCACACTGAGTGAAGATACATTAATATATGCATAACCTCCACCTGTCTATATTTACATTCCCATGAATCAGAATTGCAACAGATTTACTTGGGAAAAATATTTCAAATAACTTTAGAATCAATTTAAAAAAGTAACATTTTCTTTATATATAAATGAACAGGTGTTGAAAAGTTCATGACCCAAAGAGATTCTTGCAAATCTCTATCTTTTTTTCTCTCTCTCTCTCTCTCTCTTTCTATATATATATATATATATATATATATATATATATATATATATAACAGATGAAGAAATATTCAAAGGACTTACCTTTGCAACTGATTTTAAGTTTTGTATAAAATCTACTTGCCAAGGTCAGATAAATCTATTGAATTCATTAGCAGATATCATATTTATATATGTCACATAAAAAATAGTTTTCATGGACTTCAAACAAATTTCAAACTTGTTCTATGCTAAAAAATGTCATCATGTGACAACATAAAATTAAATTTAATTTGTTCGATTTTATATTTTTATAATTTCACAATTAGAAATGTATTTATACAAAAACAATTGTAGGAAAATAAACTCAGTACATCCATTATAATTCAGAATATTAAACACATTTAAAGAATCATAATGTTCAAAATTACCAGTTGATTACTTATTTATTCTTATTTACTTATTTTTATCTATTTTATTTTATTTATTTAGTTTATTATTTTATTCTATATTATTGACTCCAAACAAATATTAATCATGTTTCATATTAAAAATATTATAACATTTAGATAATAAAAAGTTTAAAACATTATTGGAAACATTCAATTGTCTGATTTTTTACATTTTTATAAAAGTATTTCTACAAAAACATTTAAGAAGACTAACTCAGTAAATATTGCTAACAATTATTTAAATTATTTTAATATTCAAAATTAATGATTGTTATTTATTTAATTAATTAATTTATTCATTTTATTGTATTTTAATTTATTTATGTATATATATATATATATATATATATATATTTTATTTCATTTATTTATTTGCTTATTGGTTTTTGAACATTTATCATTGACTTAAGATAAATAAATTTCAAATTTGTTCTATACTAGAAACATAAAAACACTTACACTTAAGAAATGTTACATTCAACTTAAAATTGTTCAATTTTAAATTTTAAACTGTTACAAAAAATATTTGTGTAAAAAAACTTATGAAATGAAGTTCATTTTGTCATTATATATATATATATATATATATATATATATATATATAGTATAGTAAAAAGAAAGAACAGTAAGATATATAATCCTGTGTTCTTATTCATATTTTTATTTTTACAAAACAGTGCACAATGTAAATTTATATATATATGTGTGTGTGTGTGTGTGTGTGTGTGTGTGTGTGTGTGTGTGTATACATACACTCTATCTCTGATATTGAGCACTTTATTCCATAGATATAAACACACCTTAAAACTATATTTTTTCATATATATATATATATATATATATATATATATGTGTGTGTGTGTGTGTGTGTGTGTGTGTGTTGAACATATATCCATTTTTATTTTAATCCTCTTAAATTCATGGATTGATTTAAACTGATTAAGAAAGATGTTGTAGTTTTTTCTTATTCCTTTTTTCCCCCAAAGTACTTTCAATCTCATCCAAGATCATCTTCAGGGATGAATTCCTAAAACAAAAATTAATGTAATTGATAGTTGTGAATTTTTTAAATGCCTATAAAAGCAATGTTTTTTTGTTTTTTTTAAATTGCAGGTTGAGCATTTTAAAACATTAATAATGAAAAAATATAAATTATGTTACCTCCCTTACATATTCTTCACGTTAATTTTTACATTGACTATAACAGAGTATATTTCATGCACATTTCACAGCTATCAGTTACATTAATTTTTTGTCTTAGCAATTCACCCCTGAAATGATCTTGGATGAGATTAAAAGTACTTGGAAAATAAAAGGAATGAGAAAAACTAAGGTGTCTTTCTTAATCAGTTTAATAACAACAATAAGAAATTGATCTGTGAATTTGAGAGGATTGAAATAAAATAAATGACATCATGAGTGTGTGAGTGGCAGCATGATTCTTTATTAGCTAAATGTATCATCAGTTGTTACATATACTTTAAATCATGGCTCCACTGTTGAAAAAAAATTGTTTAGTTTTAAAAATCTTTGATTTTATAGTCAGGGCTGCTAATATTTTGAATCTTTTTATATTTAATATTATAAAATATGTGTGTTGTTTATGAGTATTTGACTTGGTGGAAATTTTATTGCCAAGTAATATGCATTTATTGATAAGAGTATGGCTTGCACTATTATCTGTAAGGTGGCAGGTTTAACCTGCCAGATAGAGTATTGATTTTATGTTCTATGTATGAATTTGATTTTTGTGCATCATAGGGAATGCACTTCTTCAGTGTGTAAGAGAATTTGTACATGACATTGGTGCATTGTAATGAGAGTTTTTGAGGGCTAGCATTTTTAGTGATAATGTGGTTATGTGTTTTTAATTTTTGTAGTAAATTGCTAATCTTATATATAAATGATGCTCCAAAATTAAGGTCTCCTATTTATTTTTATGGTTTCCATAATTGTTTAGCTAGCATTGATAAATGTCAGTGAACAAAGACAATGAGCCACCTCTGTTTGTTTGCAGTTTCATGTCAGATGCCAATTTGAAAGTTATTTGTAACAAGGTAAAACAAAAACAAAAAAATGTAATTTTGGGTTAGGTTCACTCTCTACTGCCATACCACCAACATTTATCCCTGATGTCTTGTACCAATATAATAAGATTGCAAGCATAACTTTTGGAGCAACCCACATTTTCTACTGGAAATGTATACCAGGTAATAATGATTTTAATGGCTGCTTTATCTAGTTTGGGTACATTTAGTTGCAATAGAATAGGTTTATTGTGTTCCTATTTTTGTTATCTTCTATGTTGCTGTTGTAGAGTTTCTTTAGAGCTTTATTTGTCTGTAGATGACATAGGAAATCCATTGTTTATGAATGTTTGCTTGATGCAAATAAGTGGTTTGTAGAATTGAGTATGGGAAAAGATGAGTTTTTATATAACAAGGCTGTGAAGGTATGGCTTTATGGCTGTTGGAGTCAACTAAGATATCTAAGAATGAGATTTTATTTTTTATATTGAAATCATAGGTGAATGTAGAATTATTTTTTAAAATGGATTTTAAGTTTTTTTATTTTATCAAGATTATTAGTAAGGATAAAAATATCATAGACATAGAATGCAAATTTATTGAAATTTTTTTAATATTGTATTTCCTAAATGAAACATAAAAGTTGGAGAATGTAAGCACCAATGATGACCCTAGTAAGATGCCCTTTGTCTGGGTGTAGATGGTGTCTTAATATTCATAAAAAGGGACAACATTAGTAGCTAGCAGTAATTTATGCCCACCAAGGCAAAATATATTTTCATTTATAGCAACAGGAACAAGGCAGGCAATCAAGTGTTATCTTCAATTAATTTTACTTTTTAATATTCATAAAGTATTGAATAAAAACATGTAGAGTAACATAAAGCTTTTGATATTATGTAAGTACAATATAATTCCAATATTACTTCAATGCAGCTGTTATGTTTTTGATGGTACAGATAAAGTAATACTGTTGTATTAAATGTAAATGGAGAAGTCTTATATGATACAAATACATTCTATCATTAGTCACAGCCCAATCTGTAACTTCCTATTTTTATTTTGTTTTGTGGTAGAACTTTAGGAGGTCAAAATGTGGCCTTGTACAAACATTCAACTCATCCATGAAGAAAAAGGAAAGGAAAAGAAGAAAGCAGATAAAATGTAAATCCCAAATTTTCATATTCTGGAAATTGTTACCATGATTTACAAAAATTGTTTCATTTCCTTAGTTCAGTTTTTTTCATATGAAGACATTTTTTTGTATGACAGGAAATACACTAGACACAGGAAGATTTCTTCATGATTTTGACACAAACTATTACATCCAGCTGCAACTTCAATTTATCATGCAGACTACTTTAACTCTTTGACTGATACATTCTCCTTTTATTTATACCTCATATGCGGACATAATAGTAGACAAAATGTGTGCAAATATTTAACAGAAAAAGGTTTCATTCAATTCAGGTATTACATGAAGAGTATAAATTTGTAATAACTTGTTGTTTGTTGTTGTTGTTGTTGTTGTTGTTGTTGTTCTTCTTCTTCTTCTTCTTCTTCTTCTTCTTCTTCTTCTTCTTCTTCTTCTTCTTCTTCCATGTGCTGTGTCCCTTCAGGACATAGGCGATCATAGGTCTCCACAGTTTGCTGTCTTTTATAGCTCTTAGTAAATTTTGTCTTTTTTGCAACCTCTCCTAATCCCTATTCTGACAACCATTTACACAAGCTTGTTAGGCAGGGGTTATGCATTGCTTTCCTCTCTCCTTTTGCCTTTAATATGAGTATTAAATTACCCAAGCCCTCTTTCCTCATTATGTGCCCTTGAAATTTCAACTCTCTCTTTTTGATGTTAAATTTGTTTACTTTTGTTTTCATTTTCTTTAAAACTTTATCATTGTTCACATGTTCAGTCCATGTCAATAAATATATATAGTCTATACCATCCTCAGCATCCTTCTGTAGAACCACATTTCTGCTGCCTCAAGTTTCTTCTTCATCTGTGAGGAGATTATTAAGCATTCACTGCCATAACAGAGGGCTGATATTACATAACATTTGCAACTGTTCTGATGCTTATGCTTTTATAGTTGTAGCTTATTTATAGTGTACTAAGCTACATATTGAAATATTACTATGCCTAATAAATGAAAGTATGTAGGAGGTTTTTTCTTTCTTGTTTCCTTTTTTTACCTGAATCACCTCATACGTCTATGGATTTGTCTGACTTTTCTGCTAACCTGATGAATATTAATGAGCATCCATATACCAAACATTTTGAAAAACCAATAACAGTTTTGCTCTCATATATAAATACTTGTCACAAAATAAAATCCTTACATTTGCCATGATAAAGCCTCTCAGAGGATGAAATGCATTGGTAAGATCAGTTTTCCTTTGTCTTTATTCATATTGTCCTTTTACTGATATATATATATATATATATATATATATATATATATATATATATATATATATATATATATATTGTGACATAGCCCTCAGTGTTGAATGTTAAATCAGACATATGATCAATTTATTAAGGGACACACTGTCTTTGTGTTTTTGCTACTCTTCCTTTTCTTTACTTTTTTATTTCCTGCCAAGACAGTTCTGTCTTGACTAAGAAATGGTGGGAAGGAATCTGGGTCAGTTGACAACCTGACACAATTGACCTCATAAAAGAGTAAGTAAAAGTCGGTCACCCCAGCTCATGTAACACACACCACCACATGGGATGTTTGTATTGTATTTTCAGTTTCCCCGATAATCTCTGACCACAACAGGTCATAAGGAAATCAACTCTCAGTGTCTGCTTATAAGAGATGCAGCCATGAACTTATTGTTGTGCAAGGCATAAGGAAATATTGCCCTGACAATCCAGGATTTGTTCAACTACTTGATGTGTAGAAAAAAAAAAGTGAAGGGGCAGTATACTAGAATTTTAGGTGGAAAAATAAATTCAAGTGTCATGTTCACAAATTACAATACAAAATTATAAATTATTGCAAAAAGGAAGAAACTAAATTAAATATGACAATAACATTTATATGGTAGATAAATCCAGTTAGACTGACCTCACAATTTACATATTAAGAATTCACTTGTCTTTGTTGTAGCCATGAAGAGACCAATAGTTTGATGTGATTTGTTGCAAGTAAGTCTGCAAAGTTTGAAGTTATTTTGTTGCAAAGTTCGAAATGATATGTGTGCTAATATGTGAGTGTGTGTGTGAAGCACATGTTAATGAAGTGTGTATGACTGCTGACTGTTTGTGTGCAATAGTAGTGATTTAAAAACAAAGTAAACAAAGAGAAGGGGATCTAGAAGCATATATAAACCATTCTGAAGAAACATTGCCAGCCTTTAATTTGGTAAAGGAAAAGTTAGCCAATGTTAGTAACCTCACTTTTTCCAATCATGAAGCTGAGTTATCCTTGGCAGTAAATGTATCAAGTTTTGCCATAGGAGAAGTCTGGAAACAACGTGAAGCAGATGAATATCTTTCTTCTGAATAAATTATCAGAAACCGCTATTCGGTACAGCACTTTTGAATAAGAGTTAATGGCAATGTACTGTGTTATCCAACAATTCTGATATTTCTTGAAAGATAGGTCTTTCCACATACTCACAGACTATAATCCTTTAATTGGAGCAATCAAGGTGAAATTGGATAACTATTCTCCTCAGGAACCTAGGCACCTCGATTTCATCAGCTAATTTACAACTGATATTTGGCATATCAAAGTCTCTGCAAACATTCTAGCAGACACACTCTTCAGGAATATTTCTACAGTTAATATAAATCCATAAATCCAGTCATTGATTTTGAAGCTATTGCAACTTCACAAAAAGATGCAGATCTAAAATCTCTTCTAGAAGACAATAATTCTTCATTACGAATGAAGTTAATATATATTCCACAGGTGAAACATTTAATTTGATGTGACATTTCTACAGGAAATTTGCAGCTTTTTATTCTGAAAACTCTCAATAGAAAACTATTTGACACTCTGCACTCAATATCACAACCAGGTATAAAAGCAACTTGCAGGTTAATTAGAAAAAATCATATCTAGACCGTAATCAACAATAATATGAAGGATTGGACACATCATTGTATTCTGTATCAAAAAGCCAAAATAGTGAGACACACTAAATCAGCTCCTACATTTTTTCCTGTTCCTGATACTTGATTTGTCCATATCAGCATCACTGGAGCATTTCCTCCCTGTCATGAATATTACTATCTCCTCACCTGCATTGATAGATTCGCCAGCTGGCCTGAAATAATTCCCCTTACTGATATCAGTTGCACAGAGTTTTAGAACTTGTTGGGTCAGTAAATTGGTGTTCCCACTAACATCACAGCAGATATAGAAACACAATTCGAATCCTCACTCTTCACTTTCTTAACCAACCTGCTTGGTAAAAGAATTTGTCCAACTGCTTACCAGCCTGAAGCTAACAGCATGATAGCATGTTTTCATCATTCGCTGAAGGATTCCCTAAAACAGCACTGAATTATACGTCTTGGATTCAGAATATTCCATTAATACTTTTAGGGCTAAGAACAGATGTAAAATCTGATTCACAGAGTTCTGCAGCTGAACTTGTATATGACACACTTTTATGTCTACCAGGATAGTTAATAATCAAACCAAATGAACCACTCTTGGATCCTGCTTTATTTGTAGATATGTTGAGATTGAAGATGTCTCAAGTAACATCCCCCATCTCTTAGACAATTGACCCATGTAATATATGTGTCAAAATCACTAAAAAAATTGCAACTTTGTGCTAATAAAAGAAAATGCAACTAAACATCCCTTACAACCAGCTTACAGAGGTCCTTACAAAGTAGTAAAACATACAGAGAAACCTTTCACAATAATAATTAATAATAGACAAGAGAATATTTTCATTAACCAACTAAAACTGGCACATGTAGAAAATATTGGTGATGATTCATTAGAAACCACCAAGCAGACACAACTTAGGACTTCAAAGAACAGTTGTCTTTATGAAACTATGTTCATACCTAACATAATAAAAATTCTCTTTCTTGAGATTGTTGTAGAACTATCTCACTTAAAAGGGGGTACTGTAGTAACCCTAAACTTAGTAGCAGTAGCAGCTTTAAAATAAACCTTATCAGCAGCAGCAGTTCTCAAATATAAAAACATGTGAGCCCTAAAGTAACTCTCTTCCGGGCTTTTCTCTTTTGAACTTGTGTCAGGAACTTTCCATGGTGAAGCTAAAAGAACTGTGAACACTACATACAAAGAGTAAGTTCCCAATATAACATAATAATCAACAATTCATTGTGTATACAATTTATGTCTACCAAAAGAAACTCTTGTTTTAAACTTTCCTTTTGTTAATTTGTCTAACAATTGTTATCGTGAATTGCAAATCAGTTGGTCTGTTATTTTGTGCATATACTCTTTTTTTCACTACCACCATTTTATGTACTATAAAATGTTCATGTATGAAATCTTATGCATTTAATTGTTGCAGTAAGTAATCACTAAACTCTTTCGATATTTTGTTGTTTTGAGTTTATAAAATTGTTTACAAACATTCATCTTGTATTTGTTGTTCATTGACACCTGTTCGTGTGTTCCTATCTGAGCAAACCCATCTTTTGTATTCTTTTTTTTTTTACCTGGGGTTCATATTTCTATATAATATAAAGGTATAACAATATATATATATATATATATATATATATATATATATATATATATATATATATGTGAACATATATATATAGTGAACATTGAAGTCAACACTCAGAGGGGAAAGACTGTTCCATGCTAGACACAATCATCAGGCCAATCATCAGGGGTCCTGATGATTGTATCTAGTATGGAACAGTTTGTCACCTCTGAGTGTTGACTTCAATGTTCACTTTTATATTTACATACACTCTATCCCAGATATTGAGCACTTTATTCCATAAATATAGCACACCTTAAAAAATATATATATATATATATATATATATATATATATATATATATATATATATATAAAAATATGATGGTGCAGAGGTATGTGAGTTGATCGGATGCCTCCTATTTAACAATTTAAATAAATATAGATCCTAGCAACCATGGTCTATACATGGACGATGGATTAAAAAGTAACTCTAGGAAATGTGACGTAATCCGAAAGAAACTTCACTGGTTGTTTAAAAAATTTGGATTTAACCTGGATATAGAAATAAACTTGAAGGTTACCCATTACTTGGACATTATACTAGACTTATAGACTTACGTGATGATACAATTTCGCCGAATAGAAAAGTTAATCAGTAACCACAATATATCAATGTAGGTTCTAATCACCCAGCACAGATTTTGAAACAGATACCTAATGGTATTAATCACAAATTGTCCACTAACTCATCGACTAATAATATTTTTAATAAAAATAAAATAATCTATGAACAAGCACTAAAGAATAGTGGACATGATATTAAATTAGAATATAATGATATGGATGATTACCCTAGAACACAAAGTAAGCATAAAAGTAGAAAAATATTATGGTTTAACCCCCCATATAATTCAGCGGTGAAAACCAACATAGGCAAAATATTTTTTATTTTTATTTTTTATTTTTTTTTTAAAGAGAATTTCCCACAAACTAATAAGTTGCATAAAATCTTTAATAAAAACTACGTCAAAATAAGCTATAGTTGTATGCCCTATGTGACTAGTTTAATTAATAGATTTAATATAAGAAAAATTAAGAACAAACCACCTGCGACCCACCACTCCAAGTGTAATTGTAGGAATAAGGAAGCCTGCCCTCTCCAGGGCAAGTGCCAACAAGAGTGTGTGGTATACCAAGTAAAAATATATAAGGATAAACCAAATAATACTGATAAAAATCCTAAGGTCTATATAGGATCTACCCAAAATAATTTTAAAGCACAATACTATAACCACTTTAGTAGTTTTAATAACAAAACATACAAACATAGCACCACTTTATCCACTTACGTATGGAAATTCAAACAAGACTATAACAAAGACCCCAAATATATTATATTTATATTGAAATATTAAAAAAAATGTCACAGGTATAAAGCAGGTGATAAATTTTGTTCACTATGCACTGAGGAAAAGTTAGCTATTGCTATGTATAAAAAAAAATGATAATTTGTTAAATGTAGTCTGAAATCCTGAGTAGGTCTAGACATAGGAAATGCTGGTTATTAGAATAGTTTTTTTTGTTTTTTTTTGTTCCGTTATTGAATAAAAACGTAACCCAAGTTGTTGACTTACAGTTTTACTTGGTTGATATTTTTTTTTTTAGTCACGTGGTCATGGTTGTTTTTATGTTGTAGGCTATATATATTTTGTTCCACATTTACCTCGTTGGCCAGTCGATCCTGACGATCTGTATAGGTGAAACCTAGGTAGGTTTGCCTGGCTCTTTAGGTTCATATTTAGGTTTGCTCTACTTAATGTATTGAGCACTTTATGTAGTTACTTTTGCTTTACTTGTTTTGAAGGTTTTTTCTTTGGACTCTGAGCTTGAATTCTGGATGACTGTTTTTGCCCCACTTTCATGCTCTTAGTTCTTCTTTTTTTATCCCTTATTTTCCCTTGGGCATTGGTTTGTTCAATTACAAGCCAAAATACCTAAGGTTTTTCCAAATGAGTATAACTATTTATATTATTATTATTATTATTATTTTTAAAAAGAATATAGTATTTAAAAAGAATATAGTAAAATAAAAAATTAAAAGGAGAATATTTCAAATCGTAGTTAAATAAAAGTATTAGAAAAAAAAAAACCCGAAAATCTTTTAAATTTAAAAAATGACGTTGAAATTTTTTTACCGTTAACAATTTAAAAAAAAAAATATTCAGACGACATCCATTCAACTGATGTCAGGTTTCATTGTAAAATACATCCCTACCCCCTTTCCAAATTGTAGCTAATAACTGATACAATGATACTGACATAAGGAAAATCTAGACATCCCTTGTTCAATTTAAGTAGAATATTCTAAAACCATGGAAACGTGATTTTAGCTGTGTCTTTAAAACCGGTAATTTTAAAAGTTACTCAAAATTCGCTTGAAGATGAAATGGAACTAATGCTTTTAATTTAATTGCAAAATTAAATTCGGGGTTTTAGCTTCTATTTTGAAACATGGTTGAACTGTGTAGCGAAAAAAACCATATTTTAAATCAATTAATTTATAATATTAATGCTCTGTAAATTTACATTGAGCACTATTTTGTAAAAAATAAAATATCTATAAGAACACCGGATTTTATATCTTACTGTTCTTTCTTTTATTTATATACACATATATATATATATATATATATATATATATATATATATATATATTTGTAATTTCAAAATACAACCAGTATATTATGGATGTTTTCATAATTGATGTTAATAAGCATTGGTTTTTTTGATTTTATTATAAATGCTTCACCCACTTTTAAAGACTCTTTACAGTTGGAGTTATTTATTCAATTATATATACATATAAAAATTAATACAAATTGATAGTTTAAAATGCTGTAAACATGAATAAATATTATATATTTGTTAATATTGATATCAAATTTTTGTAACAAAATGTGTCTTGTGTATGTAACAATAGCAACATATGTATAGATTCTGCTTATTTTTTTGCACTCTCAAACATCTCAAGTTTATTGTATGCAACTCTTACAGTAAGCAAGTTTGGCCACTCCTGGTCTAAAATAACTAGTAGCCTGCTTGGTTGGGGAGTTGTGGGCTATATATTTTCCACCATCCCTCATGCTTAGTATTCAAACTCAAGTAAAAGTTAGACACTACTTAGGCTTTTCATCAGTTTTCCTGGGCATTTGATCTTGACAGCTTTTTGCAGCTGCCTCAGCAAGTTGGCATAGTACTCTCCATTGATGATGTAACACTTTCGAAGATAGACAATAAATACAATACCTTTTGAATCCAAAAAAACTGAGGCCATCACCTTCCCTGAAGATTAAACAACCTTGACCTTCTTTGGAGTAGGTGAGGAGGGGTGTTTCCACTGTGTAGATTTTCTCTGGCTTAAAGTGTTGATCCCAACACTCATTTTGGGTTAAGAAACGTCAGATTTTTTTGTGATGTGATCAGCCTGTGCTCTTTTGATCACGTGTCAGATGTGGCACACAACAAAGAGAAACTTTTGACATGCTAAGTTCATTGTGTAGAATCTCCTCAACTCTCTCACAGGATATGCTAATATCATTGGCTATTTGATTTATAGTCAAGAGCTTGTCATCCATCACCAAGTGGAGTACACAACCAATGTTTTCCTCTTTGGTGGCAGTCGCAGGACGTCCAGACTTTGGGTAATCTTCAAGGCCTCCTCCTCTTCCCATCCTAAATTCAGCTACCCATTTTTGTACTGTTTGATAAAGCTGAGGCATTGTCCCCTAATATAGCAACCATAGCAGCTTGGAGTCTAAACCCTTTTTCTGCAGTTACTTGTTACTTTTGAAGTCTTTGAACTGTCAGATATCAGTTTACCTGGAAAGAAACAATGTTATTAATAAGAAGTACTGAAATTAATGCATGCAAGATTTCACAACTCTAGCATCACTCTTCCATTGTCAGGCTATGAACTTTTCAGCCCCCCGCCCTCATAGTGTTCTATTGTTCTTTTTTATTCTTTCCGGAATTACCATATACCATTCTTTGATAAACATAATGAATTTCTGGACACCCTTTTATTAAGACCCCTGATTATTGTATACTGAGATAAATTCTGACCTGCCCATTTTTAAGCACCACCTACTTTGTTTTTCTAAGAGTAAAATCCAAGATTTTACCTGGATTAAAAGTGGCAAATTAAAATCCATTGTCATACCTACAAATACAACATAATGTGAAGAAATGATTTTTTTACATAGGCAAAAAGGAAAACCTGATTGAAACAATCATATATTTATGTACATATATATTTATATGGTAAACATTGTGTTTGTTCAAATGTTTGACAAAATTTTACATTTAATTTTTGATGGAAGACAGAATACAGAGGTCACTTTTATTTTTGAGGGGTGAACGGGATATGGTTAGGTAACACCCTTCTATTTTCAGTTATTTTGGGTGATCTACCCCACCCCCATCATTTCATTGATATAATTTTTATATATATATATTTTGTATGCACAATTGTATATATTTAAATTTTTAATTTATGGGGTAGTTTTTTGCCCAGTAGGTGCGCTGTGTGCAAGGCATTTTGGTGTATGTAGGAATGAATGATGACAGATAGATTCTTATGATGAATGAATATATTGTAACAAATGAATGGATCATGAATCCAATTAGCTAGGTGTAGGATAGCTTGTATCGACCAGCCTTAACCCAACTTCCCCTTTTCAGCCTTGTGCCACAATTACTGTGTAAAAATGAGTAACAGATCGTAGACACAGACACTACCTTTCCTTCTTTTCTCAGCTTACCTTCTCATTTGGGAAGATGCAGTAATACTGCTTTTTCTTTCTTTTTTTTTGCTGTCGCTCTGGATTGGGGGTGAGTTATCCTGTCCTTCTATCAAGCAACCCAGCCTGTTGCTTAGATTAAATTTGTTCTTGTTCCTTTATTAATTTATTCATTTACATTGTTTTTGAATGTTAATCTTTTAAGATTTGTTTGTGACACTGCTATTATGGTTAATGCTATCATGTTGGTTACTTAGCAACTATGCCACATTTGGCGCCCTTTTTTTTATTGGCACATTGCTATACTGGATTCTATTTAGCAACACAATACTTTGATTTGGTTTCCAGACAATTTCTGGATTTACATAATGGCATGCCTTGTTCAGCATTGTCTTCATTCAGCACGCTGGCATTTTGGATTTTTACCTACCAGTCCCAACTCACTTTATTTAAGTGATTTCATTTGTGCTTTTTTCTATAAACTGTGACATGTCATTTACCATTTCATTATTAATGCCAATGAGTTTCAACCACAAACTTTTGCTTTGATCAAGGACTATAGCAAATATGGATATTTCCAAAGACTTATCACTTGCACATGCTTACTTTGCTCCTTTTCAGGACTATTAAATTAACCATATTTGCACATCCATACACACACACACTCTTTGGAAGTCTTATTAGTTTTAATATTTCAGCACTTATCAGAAATCACTTTCAGTTCTTACAAATCAACAATTGTACATATTGTAAAATGTTGGTTGTTGCCAATAATAAATTTTTGGCCTTTAATTAAGAACTCTGCCTTTGTTTTGTCTCAGTTTAGGTGTCAATTTCTTCCTTTATATTTTTATATTTTATTTATATGGCAACCCTTCTGTTGGCTGCTACATGTTCATTGCTAATTTGTTAATTATTTACTTTATTTGTTTATTTATTTATTTAGATTTTTTGTTTTGTTTTTATGGACCACTGACCAGCATATATAAATAGTAGAGCCAAAACACAACACACATAGCCTGAAGATTGTATTGTAGCATGAAACAGACTGTTGCTACTTGGTATTGACCTCACTTTCCACTTTTATATTTACATATCCTCTATCTCTGATATTGAGCACTTTTACTCATTAACATAGCAAATCATAAAACTATTTTTATCATATATGTATAAATATATATATAATTGTTTCAAATTTGTGATATTTATGGAGGAAGAGTGCTTAATATCAAGGATAGAATGTTTGTAAGTATAAGCAGTGTAGACATAGACATTACTGCTGCATGCTGACTGTTATTCAAACAAGGGATTATTAATCCTGATCTGATGATTGCTTAAGGCATAAAACTGCCAGTTAAAATACAGTATTGATTTCTATGTCTTTGATTTCTATCTATCTATCTATCTATCTATCTATCTATCTATCTATCTCATAATCTTACTTATTAATGTTTTATTATTTGTAAAAAGCACTAATTATAAAATTATAAAATATACTCTTCTTTCTGTAAGTAAAGTTTCCCAATGGAGCTGGAGCTGGTGCAAGTGTCTTGTACCCTCTCCAATCTATGATACGCCCCCCCAGTCCACTACATCTCAATTTTCATAAGGTAGTACTCATATAAAATACAAATTTTATTGTAACCTAATTATGTACAATAATGGACCATATGCAATAGAGATGAATAATTCAACAAGAAAAATTGAAATAGATACAATGTATCTAAATACAAATTAGAGACATGTCATAATAAATCTTCCAACTTAAGTAAATCAACAATGTTTTGTGGCAATTTAAAGTTGAATAATTTTAACCAATTATGGAAAAAACAGTCAGTTTTATATTGTGTTTTTTCAGGACAGCATGAACAAAATAAATTCTCAGATTTGGTTGGAAAAAAGCCCAGGATGACTTCAAAATCTGCAAAAATGTTTCATCCTTTAATAATAATCAATTGGGCCTAGTTTAATTTGTAACATATATAAATATAGGGAGAAAAAAGTAAATGTTAAGATATCATAAAGCACTGCCTGGGGCCCCTGATCATGCTTGAGCTTCTCCCTGTCAGGGGGTTCAAAGTAGAATGCATTGGCCCTGCTCTGACCCATTTGTCTACTTATTGAAGTCACTAGCAGCCAGACTAAGATTATTTCTACAAATATAGACTTTGACAACTCGTAATGCCAGTCAGTTATGGTTGCAAGGTCACAGTATATTTCAAATGCAAAATCACCTGTGTTCACTATGACTAATGTTTGTAGCTCTTCTTGTGGTATCTGAATGTGTTTGTTTTTCTTTTAGTGTTGAAGCATGTTGATTTATTTTTGTCTGAAGATCTTTGACGAGTTATTTTTTTAGTATTCAAGGAAGTTTTTGAACTTGAGTTAATTTTTATAGTGTTTCACATGGCATTTTTTTTTATAAATGTGAAAAATATAACTAAAAAAGATGATAATCCTAAAAAGGGATTAACAACTACATATATATATATATATATATATATATAATTTAGTGGTAATACAAGATCAAAATACAAAGGCTGGTCCACATCCTAAAATGTGTTTATGGTTTTTGCTGCTCCCAAGTTGATCATATGAGATGGAAATAAAATCTGTATAACTAGATTTTTTTAAGTCAAGGTTTTCTCAGTTTGAAGCATAAACATTGTTGGATTTATTGAAAGACCTGTAAAAAAATTGTATATCTTAAACAAATATCTCCTTTCAAATGAATTATAGTAAATTTTACTAAATTAAAACCTGATCCATTGAAATATACTATTGTGGTGAGTTAAATAAACTATGTACAGTTTTGACTGTGTCTTATGAAGTATGATGCTTTCCTATAAAACTACTGCCAGATAAATTTTATAAGCTCATTTGAGCATAAAAAGTTAAAAAAGAGACACTAATTTTATTGCCAATGGCAAAATCGTAGAAGCACATGTATGCTTATTGCTACATTTGCAGGATGCAACTAAAAGTCAGACAATCAATGCCTTCCTTCCTTACTTTTGAACTGCTGTCAGTCATGTGTATCTCTTTTAGTTTTAGATTAATATATTCTTTGATGATTTTGTATTCTTTTCTCTAATGTAATTTAATGTCATTTGTTTTTTGATCATTTTTAGCCATTTGTATAAGAAAACTTTTCATATCAAATATGAAATGCATCATTGTAAGATTTATTTTTCTCAAAGTTTCTTTGTTTTTCTCATGCATCTGCTTGCTTATGCAATTATTTTTTACGATTTTGTCACTTGGTAAATAACATTGCATTTTGCTGTGTAATGATTACACAGTTATTTATTTACCAACTCTCTCACTGGGAAATATTGTTTTTGTATTTCCGTTTTGAACATTCTTTTGTACATGAATTATAATTCCTGTTAAATCAGTCCTTTAAAAATGCTACAACTGTATTTTACATGCTTATGAAGTGATTCATGGCAATCCCATCCCTTTCTATTATTAACTATACTTATTACTTTTATATATACCTGGAATTCTTTATTTCTTGGTTCTTTCTTTCTTTGGTTTGGATGAAGATGAAAAGACAAAGAAAAAAAAACTTTTGTCTTTTTGTACTTCATAGTCCTTTAATTAGTCATAACACTATGTAAACTCATATCAAAATTGTCTTTTGCTCCTAAAATCTATCAATTCTGAACAAGAGATTAATATCTGTAAATAAAGTAATCAGATTTAGACCTTTGAGTCCTTTTGATTTTAATAAGCTTAGCTTAATATGACACCAGGCCTAAAATATCAGACACTCCATAAGGATCAAACACAGTAGAGTGGAAATGACTTTGTGAGACTAGCTTGATAAACACTGCAAAATTAGTTGGGCCATGAGTGGGCCATCTTTGGGAAGTATAGATTATATAACTTGTAATAATAGCAAAGTGTGTTTACTTATCAAAGATAAGGAAAAGACAGTTGTACACAGCTTTTGCTCTATTTGTTGTTCTTTGATTGTTTGAAGCATAAAAGAAAAAACAAACATCAACTGTCTTTCATCTTTGCTTATAATATGGCTTCTACTTGTCTCTGACCAGAGTAATTATTTGTTAACTAATTGTTTATATAACCTGTGTCACCACAAGTAGGATTTATTGAAAAAATACATCAAAACCTTCACTCACTTTCATGATTACATAGATATAATGGCAGCAAATATGACAAGCATATAAAGAAGGAAGCTGACATTCAAATATTAATGGCTATATTTTGACTCACTTCACAGAAAATTTCTAAAAGTTCATGTTTGATCCTGCAAGTAGATGAACATCATTTACAGGGCTATGAATAAATGAAAATCACCATGGGAAACATTAACACTTAAAAGTAATTCATTCACTGAATTTGACTAAGTTTGACCTAAAATTTGTTTAAACTAAATCTGAATGTTAAACGCCAGAAACCAGTATGCATTAATAGTAGAATAGGGTTTTTATATATTTCTTAAAATGATGCATGTTCGGTGATATGATATATTAGGCACTGTTAGATTTAATATTTTAATAAAGACTTGAGAAGCCTATGATCTGTTGGCTCATCTTTTGATAGAAAAAAAAATCATTGAATTCATGAGTTAATGCTGCCTTCTGTAAATTATGTAAAACTGGAAGCTTTTTTTGGCTCCTAGAATTTTTACTCATATGCAAATAAATAAATAAGGTATTTGAAAAAAAAATGTCTGTTCAAGATTATTGCTTCACAACTTCCCTTTTTTTGTGAATTGTCATGATTATTCTTGGGACTGTACATTTCACTATTGAAGGAAGCTAAATGGTTTCTGGTTGTCTTTTCCATAGTTTTTAATTCAGAGTTGTCCATTTCCTTGACTATCAAGGCTAGTGAGACCAATCTGCCATACTATGTTACTCATAGCTAAGGATAGAAGAGGTGGATTCATGCCATTGTTAATGCAATTATTGCAAAGTGAACACAACAGGCTCAACTTGCCAATTCCATTTCTGTACTGTTAACTGCTACATTACCTTCACATCCTGAATAAGGGATAGTATTTTATAATTAGCATATGAATGTTATCGCCTTTGCAAAATCATTCTTCTTCCAATTGAATGTGAATGAAAATCTCACAAATTATCATTCAGTTGCAAATCAGCTGGAATTGTTTTCATTTTTTTTAGATTTTTTAAATTTGCACATTTTAGGGGTGACTTGATTCCAAAAAAAAAAGTGTAAACATAGCTAGAGACAACCAGACCAGGTCAGGCAATCAGTTGATGACATTTTTGTCCGTTCTTCCATGCCCTAAATTTTTGAACACCTAAAAATCCCACAGAAAGTCAAAAGGATTACTACTATCAAGAGATATATACATACTTACATACACATTTACAAGGACTCTTTTCTTTTCTCTCTTTCTCTCTATTATATACTAAAGAACTTAGTTGTTCATCATGAGAACTTTTTGATATTAACTTATGAACTCTTTGAATATTGTATATTTTATTTTAAGAGATATAAAATTTTATCAGTACATGCGAAATATATCTCTGTAATAATTACCTTTGCACATATTTTTATAAGGCCATAAATTGATGTGTATTTGGATTTAGGACATTATCCAGAGATAACCACCTGTAAACACAACACACAAGTCACCCATATGTCACTTTTTAAACTAATCAACATTCAGCAGAAAAAGCCATGTGTTATTAAGATATTTGACTGAACCTTGAAATTTTGGCATACTATCATGCAGCTCTCATTTCTAACAGAAAACAAATGTTTGGAGATTGCAAAGCTAAAAAATTTTCTTGAAACACAAATGTTAAACATGGTTTACTTGTTAAACCATTCACTAATCATAAATATGGTATATCTTTATTTAAGGAGTAGGAGGCAATTTGGAGAATTGCTTGTTCAAAGTTTCTAAAGAGCATCAGGAAATATTAAATCAGAAAAGTATATTCTGCAGGAGTATCTACTAAAATTCATTGCTGCTTATTTTCACCAAAGACAATTCTGAGGGGAGATGGGCCTGAAGCAGGCATGACCATAGCCCTATCTACTCCATGCTTACTTGCCTTTAGAATTCCTCATAGTCCATGCTGGAGTAACATTTACTCAGATATTTGCTGTGGATGCCATGTGCTCTACCACTTTTGCCTTTATAATGCATTGATCTTATTGAATGTCTGGTTAATAGGCATAAGAATTTAACCACTGTGGTCAAAATCAAAGCACCACCAATATATCATAGCCAACATGTGCAGTAATCTCTGAAATGACCATCCAGCTTTTCAAAGGTCCACAATCCAACTCATCTCAAACACATGAATGCATCTCTCTGATGGGACCCCTTTTGTACTGGACTTTTTCACCAGACTGAACCTTATCACACCATGCATCACTACCTAAAACACAGACATAAATGTCTGATCAATATGTAGAAGTTTAGGCCTAAGTGGATTGACAAGAAGATTATGTTGAAAAATAAATATTTGTTGTATAAAACAAATTATTCTTTTATCATGAGGCAATGGACATGAAATTATAGTTTAAAGTTTTCTTTATTTATAGAGAAATGGAGTTTTTGTGGATATACACAGATATAGGTTTTGTGCCCACACATTTTCTCTCTCTCTCTCTCTCTCTCTGTATATATATATATATATATATATATATATATATATATATATATGAAAGTGGTCATTGAAGTCAACACCAGAGACGGACAGTCTGTTTCATAGCCTGATGATTGCATTTAAGCATGAAGCAGACTGTCACCTCTGGGTGTTGACTTCAATGTCCAATTTTATATTTACATATATGCTCTATCTATATATATTGAGCACTTTAACCCATAAATATAGCATACCTTAAAACTATATTTTATTATATATATATATATATATATATATATATAGTACAAAGCAAAAAAATGGACGCACCCATAGAAATGATGATGAACAAAATATAAAGCTTATTACATTTATATTTACATTTATTAAAATGCCTAAGCCACCACTTTTCATGATTTTGGGCTGTCAAATAGAGTGATAGTTGATAAGATTAACTGAAGAGAGTCATGTGTCCACAAGTTAATCAAAAGAAGAAATCAAACTGGAACTTATAATAGACGTAGAAGACAGGGAAGATTAAAAAAAGGTTGATTCACAACAGCACAATATGCTTCCAAAGTGGCTACTTTGGCAGTTTCTTCAAGAACAGTCATACACAGGATTAAAACAAAATGTATTGTTTCCAAATACATAAAAAACAAACTTTTCGTATCTGGAAAAAATCAATGGGCACATTTGGCTTGGTGCAAAGCTCATTTATGCTGGACTAAATCTGATTAGGAAGAAGTTATGTGGAGTATTGAGAGACCCTTTACTCTTAGATATGAAGGACGAATAAGTGTTTGGTGTACACCCAGTGAAACAAAAACTACAGTGACAACCAAGGGGATTGTTATACACAATAAAAAAAAAATCAATGTTTGAGGTGCATTCTTGGCAGAAAGAGTTTGTAATTTGTACAAAATCAAGGGAATCATGGACAGCATCAATACCACAACATTCTTGTTAATCAAATGTGGCTTTCTGCTAAAAAACATTTTGCTAAAGGTCAACGCTTCACATTCGAACACAATAACAATCCTAAGCCCACTGCCTTAGAGAATAAACGTCATCTAGAGAAGAAGCGCAATGAGGGTAAATTGAAACTCTTCCAGTGGCCTAATCAGAGTCCTGATATTAACCCAACTGAAAACCTTTGAGGGATAATGGACAAGCATGCCCATAATAGGAATGTTAACACAGAAGATGAGCTTTTTTGCAAATTAAAGAAATGCTGGAAAAATTTGATGAAGGACATTGACTTACTAAAGAATTTAGTCTATAGCATGGTGTGAAGAATTAAGGTTGTTATTAAAGCAAAAGGTTACCCAACAAAATATTAAATCATTTTTTGACTTGTATAATGTATATATGTACACCTATATTAATGCCTGTATTAATAAATGAATTCTTTTACTTCCTTGTCCTGGTAAAGATACAACAATCGACTTTCTATGGGTGCAGCCATTTTTTTGCCCCGTACTGTATATATATATATATATATATATATAAATATATACAGTACGGGATAAAAAAATGGATGTATATATATATAAATATATATATAAATATAAATATATATATAAATATCAACAGACAGAAAATTCAAACCCACTTCTAACCTTAACCAATACTTATTTTGCCACTGTAAATTATACTTGTATTCTCTTTCTCAAAAAACCAACACCCCTTAAAAAAATATTTTAAATTCTCTTTCTCCCACTAACTTAAACTATACAATAATTTAGCTTACATAAAAAGAGTAAATAATTTTTTGAAAGTCATTTAGCATCACTTGAAAATGAAACTAAACTTTAAATTTTAAGTTTAATTTAAGATTTAGGTTTTGATTTTGGAACATGGTAATTTCTCTGTCTCAATGAAAACATATTTTTAAATAATAATTATAGTATATATATATATATATATATATATATATATATATATATATATATATATAATAGATAGATACACCTAGTGAGTCAGACAAACCTACCTAGGTTTCACCTAAACGGATCATCAGGGAAAGTGTATCTAGGTCTGCTCTACGGTTGCATTGAGCTCTTTTGTTAGTTAGTTGTTTACTCGTATCGGGGTTTTTTCTTTGGGCTTCAGACCTGCATCTGTGCGATTTTTTGTCGACAGAAGTTCATGTTTGTAGCTCTTTCTTTTTTTTAAAACCTTTTTTTCCCTCGAGATTGATTTGATTAGCAAATCAAAAATTCGAGGGTTTTTCGAAACGAGTCTAGTTATCTATATTTATATGTATAAAGCTCTAGGTTACCCTATCGAGCACTGTTTTAAATCGACTAATATGGAATGCGTAGACATAGGTTATTCACTTAAAAAAACATACCCATACCTGACCGTCACTCATACGAGTTATGTTTATATATATATAATATATATATATATATATATATATATATATATATATATATATATATATATATATATATATATATCAACACTTTTATTATATGAACTTATATACTCCTCTTCTTTATTAGGTACTTAATTTTTCAAATATGTATAGACAAACAAATTGATGTGCAGGGGATTTCATTTCATATGTAGAAATTTTAGGAGACTACATGTCACTCTAATGATGTGGCAACAATTTTCTGAATATTAACAGAATTTCTAAATTTCACATTAGCTCAATGACTGAAACAGCAAGAAGGATTAAAATTTGTAACTAAAGAATGTATACAAAAGTTATAAATACAAATGTTTCAAACAAAAAATCAAAAACTTCTGTCACTCTGCAGAATAAAACTTTGCTGAACATTCTTAAATATACAAGGCATTATACATAAGATCATGGAATTTGACAAAGAGAATCAATTGTTACTTAACCAAGTTCCTGCCATCAATTTAAAGTAAACCATGTATACAGTGACCTGCAAATTATACTCCTCATGAAGGATAGCTGTAAAAATCTGTACTACATTCAATTCATACCTACTGTTCAAATTCCCTGAACTTCTTATATAGTAACTTGTATATTAATATAATAATATTAACCTGTTTAACATGTTTTTCTGTCATCAAAAGATATTTATTATCTAATGTACACCTTTTTAAAATTCATAATAAATAAAAGTCTTGTTTTCATTTTGTCCTCTGTGCACTACTGTGGATAATGATTCATTTGCAGCAATGTCATTTTGTCATTGGGGAATCCTTTTTGTTCTATTCTTGGTTTACACACCTCAGCAAAAAAAGAAACCATTGACATTAAAAATGTTTATGAAAATCAAAAGCTAAGAATTAAAAATCATTTGTAAATCAGAAAACAAAAAAGATAAACATTTCTGTAATATCTGTTTGTGAATGATTTTAAGAATCTAAACCAAAATCTTTTTTTTATTTCATGTAAATGGAGAGGTTATCATTTCATATCAACTAGTGTAGGAAGAAATACTTATTCTACTTGCCATAGCGGATATAATTTAGATGCATACCTGGGTGTCTGCATGTGTGGGATTGCTGTTTTCTGCTTAAAATAAAAACTTGTATTTGATTGTCATTTTTTCTAAATAACAAATATCTCTACTGTTAGACTGGATAACACAAAATAGACTTGAAGTCAGTTAGATGATGACAAATTGGGATTTAAACTATGATTAAAATTCTAATTTCATGCTAATTATGTTTAAAAAATAGACATAAATGAGAAGTTAAATTATCTATATTTAAACAAGCTTTCTAAATTTACACTTTGATAGGGTTTATTGTGCAAGTCAATGTTTTCACAATAACATGTCAAAAAAAAAGAAAAGAAATGTGATTTGATTGAAAGACTAACAGGTCTATTATATGTATAATAAAACAAATAAAATACTGAAAGAAAAATAACTTAGGCTTTGGTCTCAATTTTTATTTTTAAAAGCTTAGTTCATAAAAAAACATAGACAAACACATTATTGGTGTAGAAACCTCAAGAGAAATAGTATTAATTATCTCAAAAAACAAATAACTTTTATACAAATCTTTGTGACATTTTCTGCAGTTAAGACACATTACAATTGTCATTTGATATTCTTAAAAATCAATGATGTACTTAGTAATATTATTTATATTATAGCTGATAAAAAATTATATAGTGCCTATACACCTCTATTAGCTTTTCATAGATTTAATTGTGAACATGCTAAGTACTCCATGGTAATTTCTTTCTATCACTGTCTTATTGGCAATAAAATAATGGAATTGCAAGCTACATAAGAATGAATTATTGACTCAGCAAAAAGTTTTCTCTATTTTTTATTTGAAAGAAGCAGATTCTAAAGAACTTTTACTCTAGTCAATCAAAAATCTGTACCAAACTTTCTTCTGTTTGAATTTCTGAGATGATGAAGTATCATTATTATCAATTTAGTTGGACAAGTATCCTCATATTGGTTGTTAAAATCACAGCATATTGGCCATTGTGGCCTCTGACATTTTTCAGCTGGATACTGTATTTGCTCACTTGGGAATTTTAAACTGAACCTTTTATTCATTCTATGAAATACCCTAACAGATGTTCGTTAAGTTCATCTTATTAACTTGTCAGTCAGGGAATCAGGGTCTATGGAAAAATCAAAAGCAGCATCACTAGCAGGAATTGAATTAGAATTAATATATATTTCATAGCATTAACAGGGGAATGTATTACTATATAACAGAAAAATAATTTGTTTTTCAAATAGTCAGTATTCAGTCTACTGAGTTTGTTTTGAGATCCTGTCATCTAATATAAAAACATGACCCAAACTTAAAAAAGACAGTTGGTTCTTCTGAACTATAAATATCTAGATCCAACTCTCCAAATACTATTTAATATGCTTCACCAATTGAGACATTGTCATAGCAACATGTCTAGTGACAGACTATAAATTTAAACAATATTATAAATTATTACAATTTATAACATGATATAATACATCCATGAACAGTCATTCTCCTGCAGGATCAATCAGTTGGTAGGATGATGCCATTAAGTGAACTTCCATATTTTGTGACTTTCATATTAACAGTGAATTTGCTTCAAACAGGAAACTTAGAAATTCTTTGATGGAAACTTGTTAAAAAGGCCTTTTTGGGATGCGGCAATTAGTAAAAAGCATGGGGAAAGACTTTGATACTGATTCTTTGAAAAAGTCATTGTATCTGCATTTATTTTGCGAAGGAAGCGGTGGTTTCAGAATGTGGTTCATCTGCTGCAGTATTGTCTGTAAGGGAGGGTTTCAACAACTGTATCGGTATTATCCCAGTGCTGAGAGTTATTTCCCTGTTGGTTTTTAATAGAAAAATATTCCCCTAACTTCAAGGGGTCTAATAGCCTACTCTTGGTATGCTTGGTGTTATTAACAAATTGCTGGTTGATGGCCCTCTCATGCATATCAGCAAGCTCCAGCCATTCACGGTGGAACTTTATGGGATTCGGCAAGTGGTCATTTAAGGGATGAGCAAACAGAATTTCTGCAGGTGAACCACTTAAATCAGGTGGTGGGGTGTTGCGATGTAGTAGGAGCACTTTTCTCATGTCATCTGTATCTAGTGAACCACTGGGGCTAATGTCTGTTGTGAGTATCCGTTTCATGTGTTTGACAACTGCCTCAGCTCTGCCATTGCTTTGTGGATAGTAAGCTGAGGACACTTGGGATATGCCCCATGTTCTTAAAAATCTCTTCAATTCATCTGAGTTGTATGGGGGTCCCCCATCACAAGCAATTTCTTCTGGTACACCATAATTTGCAAAGTACCTGCATAAGATGTTGCATATTGTGGAGGCTTTTGCATCTTAGTGCATCAAAGCTACTTCCATCCAACCTGAGCACCTGTCAGCATATACCATATATTTATGTTCAGCCATGTTGAAAATGTCTGTGACCATTGATTGGAAAAGATAGTCTGGGTGAATTGGCTTGAATGCAGATTCATTAGGGTTTGATGGAGCAATTTCATTGCAACGTTTACATTGATTTCATTTTTCTTGCAATTGTTCCTACATACCAGGCCAAAAGAGACATTGTCTGACATTGCTTCTCATGCTATTGACCCCTTGGTGGCCCTTATGGAGCTGGTTGATGAGTTCAAGGTGTAGTTTTGTTGAAATTAATACACATCCTTCCTTGAATACTAGTGACTGAACTGTGTACAAATCGTTCTGCATATTCCAGAACTCCCTGATGTGGTGGTGTGGTGTGGGGGGGGGAGTATATGTTCTTTATTTTCAGGGAAGCTTTTTCAATTGTTTCCACAAGGCTCATGCACTTTTGCCTCTCATTGTATTTGTGCCATTTTGATGGGGGATGTTTCTTGGTTGTACAGGGATTCTATTACAGCTTGTACCACCTCTTCTAGGCCATCTGACTGCAACTTTGGTGATAGGTATGGGGATACAGGACATACCATTTGTCCCACCGTTGGCATTGCCAGGTATGGATATAGCCTTGAATTGGTACATCAAGGTCTGTTCCCTGATGTCTAATATCCTGGGGTTCTTAATTTTGTTTAAGCTGCAATCATTAAATATTGGCATGAGGTGTTTGTCATCAGTAGCGAATATCAGGTGGGGACAGCCCAAGACAAACATTCTGCAGCTTTCCAAGCCAAACTTTATGGTAATGCTTCTCCTTCGATGGGTGCATAACAGCTTTCAGCAGGTTTAGTGAATCGAGAACCCGCATATACAACCTTCCAATGCCCTACTCCACAAAGGTGGTTTGCTGTAGATGGGTACTCGTAATGTTTTTGGAGTAGGGTAAATCCTATTCTTGTTTGACTCCACTCTGTGGTCAGGCATGTTGGATGATTTATCACAAATGTTTGAATGCCATCTCAGATGCTGTTTAGGATTTCATCTTTGGATCACTGAAAAGGTTTCTCCAAAGTGTTGTTCCAGTAAAATCTGCCATTATGTTTAAGAAGTTCCTTGAAGGGTGACATGATGGGTGCCTGGGCGAATGCATATGAAACCTGGTTAATTAGACCGAAAAAAGATCTAACCCTTGTTATGTTCATTGAGATGGAAAGTCTTTGTGCCCTCAAATTATTTCTGAGATGGTTTATACTCTGTTGGGCTGATGTTGAAACCAGCATATTCCACATTGTCTTTTGCAAAATGAAATTTGTCTGGATTGAAGATGATCCCATTGTCAGCACAAAGCATGATGTATTTAATAGTGTGACAAAATGATAGTGCTACATCATCATCCCATAAAATGGAATCATCCACACAGCGGGCTACACAGGGGAAACCCTCTGTAATGTTATCAAATCACTTCATGTAGCCATCATTGGATGCTTGGAATCCTTGAGGAGCTTGAAAGTATCAGTATCTGCCCCATTCTGTGATGAATGTGGTGGCATCACACGCCCTTGCAGAGAGCGGCACACTGTGGTACCCATCCCAGGCATCGAGAATGGTTTTCTTCCTCCCTGGGGGTATCATGCTGACAAGGTTAAGTGGAGATGGTGTGTGGTGTGTCTCCCATCTTGTAGCTGCATTCAAGTCCTGCAGATCTACCATTCTACATTGGAAACTCTAATCATTCTGGAGCACCATGTTGGTGTTCTAGCAGGGACTGGTTCTATGATGTTTAGAGTAACATTGGCATCTAGCTGTGACTTGATGGCTTCTTTCCAGTGGTGGTGTACTGGAATTGGTTCATGTATGGCTGTCAGTTGATAGTTTTCTAGAAATGAGGTAGTGAGTGGTTCTCCTGTCATGGTCTGCAACTTCTGTCTAGTAACTGGTAATGATTGTATCTGGGTTTTTTCAACAGATATTCCCTGGTTGTATTTGTTTTAGCCCCTGTATCTGCCATAGCAGTTAACTGAATGGTTTGAGGCTTTATGTCTGTTTGAATTGGATTTCCTAACTTCTTGAGTGCAATTGTGTTTAATGCAATTTTAATGCTAATAGACGGTGGTGGTTCTGGTTTACCTGGAGTTAATTGGTTGTTAGTCCAGGTACCATGTGGGATTCCTTCTCCTTCATTTAGTCATCTAGGCTGTGTACATATGGTTGATATGAGGGAGATATTTTTGCCTTGGGTGTCATTAGGGTTATCCAGCATTACAGCATTAAATGAAGCTATGCCATGGCATACATATGAGAAGTGGTTTTCTGTTCCATACTTGTGGCATGATTTAACCCAAGCAGGGCATTGCCTGCGGCCTTTTGGGTGTGTTTTGTAACTGCAACCATTGTATTTGTCATTATTTGTTTTGTTTTTGTTGTGTGGTGGGAATTTTTGTGACAATGCTGATTTGATCAGAGCAATTTGCAGCACCTCCATTGGTTGAAAATGGCTTGTTGATCTGGCACTGGATTCCAGAATTAACAGGTGTACTACCAGGTCATTTAGGGTTGGCAAAGAGTTGGTTTCCATCAAAATCTTACTCTGGTGGGAGGTGTCCTGTAGGCCTGCAATGATTTAAGACTTAATCATGTCCTCGGAGAATGAGGTTGTGTAGTGCTGGTTATCACAACCACATTGTCTTTCGAAGGCACAGAGCATCACTTGTGACTTCAATCTGGATACAAACGACGTGATGGTTTCTCCATCGCTCTGCCTCATTGTGAAAAATTGCTGACAGTACACTTCTGGGTGGACAGATTTCATGGCAATGGATTTAATATATTCCAGCAGTTGTTCCTCTGTGACATTATTAAGGGCATCAGGACCAACAAAATTGAAGAGCATTTTATTGATGGACAAACTGCATGCATATCGTAGCTCGTTTCGGGTCTCTGTTAGGTTGATGAGCTGGGTCATTTCTTTGTAACAGAACTATGCATCTCTAAAGTTGATCCATTTATTATCCGACGTGTTGGATTCTAACACCGGATGCTCGGGCTTTACATGCTGGTGGCGCAATGGAGTGAGTGCATTTTGTTTGGTGGGCAGGAGATGTGCCAAGAGGCATGTCACCTGTTCCTGCATGGCAAGTTTCTGTTGCTGCATTTGCAACACAAAAGTCATTGGTTTGACTTTGGTTTGTTGTCCTGTTGGGGGTTCATCTGGATTTTCAACGTGGGTTGTGTTTTGCTTTGTGTTGGACATTTTAAGTGAGAGTAGAGAACAAAACAAATGAAACATAGGTAAAAATATATAGTAAATTATGATACAGTAATGAACGAGCTTAAATAATGAGTGATAAGGTGGTTCAGATGTTAATATGTCGAGCAAAGGTATATGTGTAGGGAATTTCTACATTACTATGTGCATTTGTTGGCTCTGCTGGGTCTCCGTTTTTTGTTTTTTTAATTTGTCCGTCATTGAATAAAATGGGTTCAGTAGTCCCTCCATTTTTTAAAATCCCACTTCTGACACCATGTATAGTTATTTTCAGGAATGCATTATATCAATGTGAATAACGACAGACACAGGATAGACGTTTAAATCAGAGCCTTGTGCCACACATATTCTTTATTCAACATGGGCCATGACAGTGTCCCTTTTTATCTCCTTTTCTAGGGAGTGGAGGCTAAAGGGACATAACTAAAGTATTATGTTAACACCTCCAAAATGAAATTGCTCTCTTTTAATCATCTGAGAGAACCTTTTTGGCCTTCCATCAGTATGGCTGATGCTAACCTCCAGGAGAGTGACTCAATGCATCTTCTCAGACTATTGTTTTCTGTTGACATGAAGTAGAAAGATTATATTGAATCAATTGCTAGGTCTGCTGGTAGGAAAGTTGGTTCTTTGTGTCCTGACAGACAATTTTCTCAACAGAATCTATCTTACATATTTATAAATTTAACATTCTTCTTTGGTTTGAATATTGTTGCCACATCTGGTCTGGTGCTTCTGTTATATATTTAGAGATTCTTGATAAAATCTAAAGAAAAATCTGCAATGTTATCAGTCCTGACCTGGCATCTCACCTTGAGCCACTTTCCCATTGCTGTAACATAGCTTCCCTGGGCCTTATTTATAGATACTTTCATGGTATTTGTTCAGATAAGTTTTCCTCTATGGTAACTAGACTTCATGAATTTAAGCACAGTACTAGATTGGCGGCAAGGGCTCTTACAGATGAAATGGCAAGATGTAGCCGTAAGTTCTATGCTAACAGATTCTTCTAATGCACTTCAGGTTGTGGAACTCTCTCCCAGCTTCTTGCTGACCAGTCAACTTTGATCTTCAAAAATTTAAAAGCAATGTCAATGATTATCTTTTGTCTTCTTAATTCTTGTTCTTTTATTGTTTTTTTTTCCTTAATAGTGTTTTTTCCTCATATTCTCTAACACTCATTAACCTTAGTGGCTTTATTTCCTTGCTTGGAATGAAATTATTAAAAAAAACATAAACCTGAGAACACGCGCGCACGCAAATATTTGAAGAATTTTAAAAATTTGCAAAATTAAAAAAAATCGACCTTAAAAACAATATTCAAGAATACCTTAGTGTTTTCTCGCATTGAATTAGTGACATTCGTTGAAAATAATAAACACTGAAAGAAGGAAAGCTTGGTGGACTTAAACGTATAAAAGCTATAAGGGAAGCAATTTCAGGTTAAGGGAAAATTTCCAACACGGTTACTTCCCTTGAAACTTTAGGCAAAACAAGATTGACTTTTCTGATTTTCGTATATGGGCAGATGTTTTGCACATACGTATCTTAATAATTATAGCGAAAAAGAATAACTCCTATTATCAATTTTTTTTCAGTATTGTGTAGGAAAATGTGTCAAGGAAATCCAAAGGCACATAGCGAAAGTGTTTTAAGTTTATACCTGCAAATCGCGATCAAAAGTAGTCTTGCAGTATTCATTTTTTAAAACTTTGCTTTCATTTACATTTGTTAATGTTTTTTATATCATCTTTACATTTTTTTCTCATTCTGTCAATTTTTATTAGCATTTTTTATTCACTCATGCAGTGAACAAAGAGCGCGGGCGCAAAAGGTGTGCCAAGAATTTGAGAACAATTTCATTGGGCCGTAAGTGGAAGACGACAAGATATTACGTGACACGTACTAATTTTTATTTTAACATTTTCATTTCTTTTTCGGACATATCGCGTACATGTAACGAAGGAGTTGCCGAGAGAAGGCGTCGTTCACCCGTCGCGAAAAGAATTCGCCTGGTAACATGCATTGTAAGCAGAAGTGATTTCGGTGTGATTCGAACCGGAGTCATGCATTCATTAACCAGTTGAGGTCGATTTATCCGAGTAGAATGAACCCACAATAGACAAGCTAGGATCCCTGCACGCAAGCCGTTAGAGGCCTGCTGGCGGGCCGCCAATGGTAATGCCAGCGGTCCGCTGGTGACAGCCACTGGTGGGCTTCTAGCGGTTCGCCAGTAGTAACATTGCCGAGAGGAACACGTCGGCGGTCTGATAGCGGGCCACCAGCGGTAAACGCTAGTGGTATGCTGCCCAGTGGCAGATAGGTGGCTTGCGTGTAGGGATGTTGGGAGAGTAACGCGATTTGCATAGGCATATGTGAATGTAGTTCAAACTCCCGGATCGAGTACTTTGGGAGAGAATAAAAGAACAAACGAGATTGACACCGGAGTTCTGGAGAAATGTGTTCTTAACGGTGTTTCTAAGGACAGATAGGGCGAGCAAGAAACTGAGACCATGTTTTTTTCTTTTTGTCTTTTACTTCATTTTCTTTTTACTTTAGAGCATTAACATAGCAACTTTCAGTCTGTGACAGGAGATGAAAAAGTTCGTCGAACTAGCGTCCAACCAAAGCAATAAGAGAAAGAAACATTCTAAGTGATCAGACATTGAAAGGAATACCAAGTTCGTTTAGCATAATTAGGACATCATTAACCACAACCAACTAAGAAGTGACAGAGACCACTGACAGAAGAACGGTGCAAGAGGGCATCTGATTCAAGCTATGGCGATTTTCACATATACAAAATAAAATTAAATAAATTATAAGTATCAACACCTCTTTGATGTACAATAAAAATTGACTCGTACTCAGTATAAAATTGAAGCAGAAAGAAATTGTTTATTTGCAATAATTAATTTAAATAGAAGAAGGGTGTATTATTTTGGGTGCCTAAAGAAATTAAGCTAGGTAGAGAAAAACCTTCATAAATAAGTGGGGACTTATTAATAGCTCAATCCATTGAAAAGAGAATGTCGGGCTGTCGAATTTTGTATAGTCGTTCGGAGGTTGATATGTCGACATAGTATTGGGAGCATCCATTTTACATGGAAGTAGCTGCCAAATCATTGTAGTTTGTGGAAAACTTTCAGAAGTTGTTACTACTTTGTAAAATTATAATTGAAGCGTGTGAGTTGAAGGTTAACTGCAATGCTGGCCTCATCTTTCATTGACTACTCATTCACGAACTGAATCGTTATGGATAATGATTAAATTAGCTGATATTTTTCCTTTTATATGTCCTAACTTGGTTCAGTAAGCTGCTTTTTTTCAAAATTGGCCGAAGCAATTCATGAGAAATCTGAACATAATTCTCATGTCCTAGAACAGCCAATAACACAACTTTCTCAGCACTCGTTGACCATCTGCCCCTTCCTTTCTTGAAATATACATTTTAGCATCCCTGATACCACTTTCTTATCAATGTTGAATTTTGTACAAATCTGTGCAAAAAGTGGATCAAAGAGCTTACCCAGCTTCATACAGATTTTCAGGAAATATCAGCTTCTAATTGGTCAATAAACACACACGTGGGCGTTGCAATCCACCCACGTACAAATATTTTTCCAGTGACCAAGTCAAGATTTCCCACCATGTTCCTGGGAGCCTATCACGTGATTACATTAATTATAAATAGCAGACACAATGGTGTTCATTCTCTTTTCCTGCGAAAATGTAACTTTAAAGGATTTGCGTCTTGACCATGTGCGGTCAGACGCCTATGAAAGCATATTCACGCATGCACGTACGTACGAAATTTTTCAAACTACATTACAAAGATACAAAACATTTCCAAACAAACAACAAGAACTTTTCTCTTTGAAATACTTTTCTAAAACTAAAAGTTTATTCAGCATTTCTCAGCTTTATAATTTATTCAGATAAAAATATTTCAATTTCATCAGTAAAACTTTAATTCAGTCAAAGGGACATAACACCAACAAAATAGTAACCTCTACGCATGTACATCATTAACAAAAATAAATATAAATGTTGTTGTTATAAAACCGTTTTTATTCCTTCTCGTTTCATATTTTATGGTATTTTACTTTAAATATAAATTGTGAGGTCATGTTAATAAACAGACATCTACAAATTGTCATAAATATTAACATACCACTACAGCATCACCGTTTGGATTTAGAGCCTTATGTATATTCATCTTACGCGTTCTTGTATCCATAACATCTATTATCTGCATAAATCCAATCTAAGAATGTTGCAGAATAGTGTAGGAGAGAGATTGCCCAAGTATTAATTCCTCGAATGATATTTCTACTATTTAGTTTTGTTTCAAGAATTTTCCTTACACATCTGAAATACTCCCCAACAATTTTTTTTTTTTCATTATGCCTCACCTGGTACCAAGATGCATATTGTTCTTTCCATCTTTCAAAGACCTCACGACTTCTCTATCCAGTAATTCTATTCCCTTGAACTCAACTATTTTTCCTGTTGATACTTATCGTGACACATTTGTCAATGCCAAATTCCACACGATATCCTCAATAAACACTGTCTGAATAAAAAATTCTAAAACTTTTTCACTCCTGGAATATTTCAAATTGTCCATGAATACTAGGTTGTTTTCTGCTCATTACTAGGAAATTCATAGTCACCTTCTGCACCCCTGTAGAAGCTGTGTCAATGGTAGACACATAACAAATATAAAAGGCGGAAATGAGTCCCCTTGAAATTTTTTCATGTCTACTTGTTTCAGTAACTCATCGCCACATATCAGTTTCCCTCTTCATAATCGCATACTGCCTTCCAATAATGACTTAATTTGAAATGCCCAGAATATCAAGGTACTTTAGAATCCAGGAAAGTGGCACTTTCTTGTAGTCTATCTATGCTATGGATAAATTTTTCTTTCGTATTTTACTTCATGAAATATCATCTTATCTATGAATGCGATTGGTACCTCTTGAGTTATTCCTGCACCTTTTTTGCGCTTCAGGAAGTAATTTCCAGATGAACGTAAATCTCCTCTTTCGAACTTATGGTAGGCATGTTATTGGTCGGTAGTTACTTGCTCGCCTTCCTTTGGTCTTATCTTTCTGCATTAGTACCGTCCAACCAAGAGTCATCCACTCTGGAACACTGCCATTATTCATACAATTTCTTCCTTAGATTTTCATACATGCTTTAGAATCTCTTTTAAGCCAATATTCCTGTACATGATTAGGACCAGGGTCTTTCTATTTTGCCGTCTCATCACTTTCATCATCTTTTCGTTCATGATAACAGTACTTTCCTGTTTCTACTCTTGATTTAAGTCATTCATTGCCATTTATAGCCATTCTACATATTTCCCATGATCTTTCATTTTTCCCTAAATGTTCTTCCAAAATGTCTGTACTTCCTTTGGATCGGGTGCCTCATACTTCTCAGTAGTTCAACCATTGTTCAAGTCTCTGAAAAAATTGTCTTGGTCGTTGACATGTATCCTATTCTGTTGGAACTGACTGATTCTCAGTTGGTATTACTTTATTTTGCCACTTTAATTCTTTGTTGTATTTCGTCTCTCAAAACAGTTATTTATTATTATTACAACTGTTTAAATGATAATAAAAAGTAATACTTAATAAAAAAAAAAATATATATATATATATATATATATATATATATATGATAAAAATATTGTTTTAAGGTATGCTATATATATGGGTTAAAGTGCTCAATATCAGGGATAGAACATATATAAATATAAAAGTGGGCATTGAGGTCAACACCCAGTGGCGACAGTCTGTTTCATGCTTAATTGCAATCTTCAGGTCATAATATCGATAGCCTGAAGATTGCGTTTAAGCATGAAGCACACTGTGCTGTATTAGTCTAAACTTAGTTATTAATATTTGGTAATAGCCTTTTATAAATGAATCAATGTTATGGCTACGAATCCTTGACGTTCTATTTTGTATCACTGGAAATAAACACCCACAATATATTTCTTCAATGGGGATTATCTTTATTCTTGTAAATGAATCTTTTTCATTGCATTCTTTGTTCATCTAGTCATCTTTGTTCATTTTATTCGAAGGAAAGCTATTCCGATATTGCAAAACACATGACCCTGTAACTCCCATTCTAGTATTAGTAGCAGAATTTAAGGAAAACTTAGTGTCACTGTTTATAAGAAAACTGTCCCAAAATAAAAATAGGCCTTTTTAACGTGGGGTTCCATAATTACATGGGAGGAGAGTGCAAGAATAGACCAGTTTTTCATAAGTTATACTGTTATTAAACCTCTTTTGATTTCCTATATCAGTTTTCTAATCGTATTGTAGGTCAAGAACGTTTTTATCTTCACAAATTGTGAATGGACCCTTTTTAATTGTTTACTTGGGTTGGTTCGTGTAGTGTTTTTACACATTTTGTTCAGGTTACTTGCTTTTTTACATTTTGGTACGTTTGATCTTAAGTGGCAGGTTTTTGAAAACTTGCTTTTTTTTAGAGGGTTACAAAACTTAATTATCAGCCCTTGACTCAGCCATAAATTATGCACATTTCAAAGGGTAAGAAACGCGTCATGTGATAATCTATCAATCAGCGTGTTGGGGATGCGCAGAATGAACTAAGAATTTTGCTATAGTATTAAAATAAATCAGAAGGAATTTTTATGTCAGGTTACGTGCTCTTCTCTTGCATCCACAACAATAAATAATTCTTAAACAAAGGCAAAACATGCATGCAATTCAAACAAACAAATGCATTTATATACAAATAAAAATATTATATACAAAACATTTTACAAGAAAATGTTATTGTGTTGGTATGTTCGTAGTAACTGAAGTTATCTTGCATGTCGTTTTTGTGTTTTGCGGATTTGTATTAAATTACAGCCTTTAAGAAAATTGTAATTAGTGTTTAGAATATCATTATTATGTTTTTAGAATAGAATTTTTTGAGTCATTCAGAAGTAGTCTGTTGCAGACCCGGCAGCGTGCAGTGCTGGTTTATTACTAAGTGGCCTTGTGCCGGACACCACACTAAACTACCGAGTCCACAAACAATGTATAAAAAGAAATGCGTGAATGAACAGTGAGAGGAAAGGGGTCAATCAACGAGTGCATAAATTATGAACATCAAAGAGATAGCCGGAATAAAATGACAAAGGCGTCTGGATGTAAAACATGTGTAATTTTTTTATTAAATGGAAAAACAAGTAGGTATCTCGTGGTACGAAATCAGAGAAGATGTTCCGCGCCAAAATAGGAATGCAAGATGAACAAGGCGGGAAAAAGAGTTTTATAAGGTTCTGGAAAAAGGAACTCGTCAAACACGAGGTGTATGTGCTCACAGATAGAAAGGAGTACTCACTGTGGATTTTTTTTTGGCGTTGAGAGTGTATGTGATTTTTCTGTTTTTTTTTAATCTTTTTTTATGTTCAGGTTCAAAGTAGGGTCTCAGAGTTTGGTCAGGTCTTGAATTAACTGTTGAAAATTTTAACGGATTGCTGTGGACGTCTAGCCAAAAGGACGAAGAGTTACTTGCAGTTGGTTGCATCGTCTATGTGAAGTTACTTATGGCGAGTCCAGAAGGGACGAAGAATATCTGTTCGTCAGTAAGATATCCCTGTCTGTATTTAAGATTGACTGACGAGGGATAAATGTAAGTCTCTTGTTGAATACGAAATTTTGCCCACGACTGTGTCGTGTGTCTCGCACATTTTCTAGCAGAAAACGGAGAAGGTCTGACCTGCGGATAGCAAGTTGTTCGTCAGTAAGATATCCCTGTCTGTATTTAAGGTTGACTGACGAGGGATAAAAATAAGCCACTTGTTAAATACGAAGTTTTGCTCACGATAGTGTCGTGTGTCTCGAACGTCTTCTGGTCGAAAACGGAGAAGGTCTGACCTGCGGGCAGCTTCAAGACGAGAAGAAGTCTTGGTACAGTGTGAGGTCGACATTGTTGAGATAAGATATTCCGTCCCGCATATGGGTTAAGGGCACGGAATAAATGAGTTGCCCGTCTAGTTAGGTCGAAAGTCGGGAGGCAACTGGCTTGCAAACGCTGTTCGTTTGAGACGTCGAGAAACGCGCGGGAAAAAATTCAAAATCTGTTAGGCTGACTTCATCAGTAGGAGCTAGCGAAGTTCCCCCTCCAGATTACTGCTACGTCTAGCTGTGAGAGGAAGGAAGGGGTGCAAACCGCGCGCACACACGTACGAGTGTAAAAGGAAGGGAGGAAAACTTGCGCGCGCGTAGAATGTAGATGGAATTATGTGTTAATTCCATAAGTCTACCCTTAACTCTAAATATTAAGTTTGTTCGATAATAGTATACTTAAATTGTAGTGAGTGTTAATAATTCATTTTGGATTAAGTAAAGTCTTGCGAGTAGAAGTTCTTTGTATTCACAGAGTAATCTTCGAGTCGAGTTTGTGAGTGAGTCAGTTGTGGTTTCGTTTGCGTGGGAAAATTATAATCGCAAGTGACGTGGATTAGATTAGCGTTTCTCTGTTTGCTGGACTGACTGCTTTATCGAATGTATAGTTTGAGATTCTTGAATGACGAAGAAGTTCGTAGAAGATATTCAACGGGAAAGATTTGTCGTCTCGATTCGCGAGACGGGAATTGTATTCGTCACATTTTTAAGCTTGAGTGAGCGGTCGAAAACATGGTCTGCTGCTGATCTGCCCAGGTCTGCATCTGTCACACGTGCTTTGGGTTCTTTTTAAGAGATCATGATCACTGCGACAAAACTTCGAAGTGCACGTGCGGGCGACCTGATTGGTAGAAATGAACCAATCAGAGGGCTAGATTTACGAATGAAAGTTGGAATAGTGCATTACTCGAAGAAGGTAAGATTGGGATAATGGACAAGCCCAATAAGCAAAAATATAAGGCGAATTTCTCAAAACAACTAAAAGAACTTTTTTCGAGGAGAGAACGTTACGTCTTTTATTCCGATTATAGAATAAGGCGCATACAAAACAAACAAGACTTGAAACCTCGATGTGAAATTTGAAAAGAACACTATAACCAGTTCAAAATATAGAGTTATTGGCTCATAAAAAAATATACTTGATTCGAACTTTCAATAAGCGATAAAAACTTGAGAAAGTACAATAATTCATTTTTTAAAAAGGCTAAAAATACACATTCCTTCAAGAGGCCCTTAGAAAAAAACTTGAGAAAGTACAATAATTCATTTAAAAAAAAAATACACATTCCTTCAAGAGGCCCTTATTTAAGTGAAAAACAAAAGCAAAGAATTCACCAGCGTCACTAGGAATTTTTTTTTTTCGTGAACACAGTTTGATTCACAAGTTTCACTTTTTTTGTTTGCATATTCTAAGAAACATCTCCGCTCACCCATTGGTGACAACCAAAATAGCCTTTCTTTCTGGTCGAAATTTTTATGCCTTTTGGTCTTTTTGTATCTTCCGAAATTTTGTTACATTCTCGCTTCTTCGAACTTTTTACACCTACTGAATTTTTCTGCTAACTCATCTTCTTATATAGCCTCGAAAGAGGTTCCATATGAGTCTATAGGATCTAGATCCTATATTGTTCTCAAAACTTCAAAAATTGAACAAAACATAGGCCCCAAATTAAAAAAAAACACACCTAAATAATTTGATTGGTTCAAAAATATCACACGGAATGTCGTCGACTATGTTCGCACGTCTGACCTAAATTTGACCTGATCGAAGGTACAGTTGTGCCAAAATTTTAAAACATCTTCTAGAGCCTATCACATGTCTTATATTGTTTATATAAACTACAAACAATTAAGAAACATGTGTTGGGGAAAATCAGCCAAAAAAACTCCACGCTACGCGACGACACTCATCATAAAATAACTTTCAACTGCAGTTCAGACTATAAGTTAAAAAACCTTTTGAACACAACCGGTCTATTTCCTTTATTCAATGCAAACTAAACTCACGTCGGCAAACAACGAAGCGGCAGACACTCAAAAAAAAAGTATTGAATACAAACAATATTACATTGAACTGAATTTTTCCAAATTCACACAAATTACCCTACAACGTGCAGTGTATCAAACTAGAACATTGCCTCACATAAAATTTAAAAAGAAAAGTTTATTTCACCATTTTGTACATTTTCTCTTGTCTGAATTTTCTTGTTTCTCATTATTTTGTGGCATTGTGTCTACTATAAATTAGTGGGAGCAACTGACCCCCACAAGTCTCAAATTTAACTTTACATGAGTGGAAGCCACCCTCGTGATTGGTTAAAAAATACAAAGGTGTATATCTTTTTCAAATTTGGAAAAGAAATCACAAACTGTTTGCTTTGACCAAATTATTTTCGGCAGTTCTTTGAGCGAATTCTATTAGAAAATTTAACGATAAATGTTCACACATCAAATTTAACTTTTATTAAATATCTGGTTTTCTTTTATTTTAAACACGATTCTTAAAAGTAAATGTAAAAGAAACCTAGGCTATTATAATATTTATTTTTTTATCTACACTTTTATTAATCATTTATTTATATTTTTATATTCTTCCCTCAAGAAAAATAGACACTTAGTGTTTTGTATTATTTTATATTCAGCTTTCTCCAAACTTTCATGTACCTTCACTTTTCATTGCATCATTAAGGCAATGTAAAATCAAATGAATTATCAATTTATGCTTTAATTAATTTTTCTTTTTATTATCTTCAAATATGCATTAGGTTTACTGCTTGAACAAAACATTGTTGCATTCAAGTTCTGTAAATAGTGTTTTCTCTCAAATATATACACATGTCCTTGTTTGTTATTACCTATGAACTAATACTTGGAATGGTAAGGTAAAATTCATCTCCACAAACCGTTGCAGTAACAGTATTTTCTAAGGCTCTAAGTAAAATAAAATGTGAACAATGTTGACATGAAACAAAGTGCTTGCAATCTTCAGTAATTTTTCAATCTCTGTAAAGTCTCACACAAATTTCTCTTTGTACTCATAAATGACTTGTCAGTTGGTAAACAATTTTCTCTTTTTTGTTTTGTCTCCTATCCTTCAAAACGTGCTAGGATATGATCAAAATTTATCAAACTAAAATGAAATGAAACATAAATATTGGTTTTCATACATCTACCTTTTGAGAATATTAAATGTATGCATAAGTTCCTAGCGTATTTTGATAAGTGAAATTTGAATACAAAGTTGAAAATCAGTTTTTTGTTGGAAGCTTTTGCCCACACCTAAGATGAATAACAGTATTTATGATGCTAATGATTTGTGCTGAAAGGATCTCAAAACTAGCCAGAGGAATATACTTGTGGAATAGATTTTTGTAATCAAATCAATGATTTTGGGGTATTAGTCTTCTATAAAAAAAGCTTAAGGCTTCTGGCTTATAACAATGGTTAGTATGTTCGACCATTAAACTGGAGAGCGAATTAGATTCGAAAGCCTGCTCTAAGATGCTATTCTGTCGTACCCAATTAACTTAATAAATAGCCATATAAATGCTCAGCCATTCTTTTAAAAATTGACATGATTTTTCAGTTTTGCATGAGCAAGACGGATTCAATGTAGCAGTAAAATTTTCTCAGTCTATTTTACTAAGTATGGCTTGCATTGTCATTCAGAAGATTTTTTTTTATAAATTTTTCTTCTCACTCATTCTGTTATGAATATTTTCATATTCTAAGATACCCAAAGTGATGACACGCCAACTGCTTCTCAAAATCTCATCGATGTAAATGACATAGGACTTTGATAAAATGTTGACATACTTTATTTTAGTTTACATTTGGCCTTAGTCGAAGCTGATACTGATATCCTTGACAAATCGAACATTTACCACATTTAAATAGGATTTAATGTTTCCAAAAATGCAACATGATTTTCTGAACAATATATGACCATTAATTATCACTTTCTATACACAATTTATTTTTAAATTTTACCAGTTTTATCAGTAACCCTCTAACGTGAATGGTTCATGGACCTTGTTTTGGGGAACAAATAGTTTTAAAAAAATGTAAGTATATAACTTACTAATTGAATTTAAATTTAAGTTACCTCAAAACTGGTAAAACTTTTAATCTTGGCTTGGACTGATTGTGCATAGCTGCTCTTTGCAATTTCTACAACTCTCAATGATTGCGGGCAGTTCTGAATGCAGAAAAGGTCTTACTTAACTGTTCCCTGTGATAGAGATGGTAGTAATGGTTACAGTGAGCTATGGCTGCAGTACATTCTGGCATTAACCAAGGCTTGCTATTTTTTTTTTTTTTGGTATATTTTCTGGACGATAAAAACTTTTATGCCAGAAAAGATCCATTCAGAAATGTGGTTGACAATTCTGGAGGCTCTATTTTTAAAGAATGCTGAGAGAGGAACTTCCGCCATGGAAAATTTGAAGCTCAGTCAGCTTCTATACATTCTGATAGGATTATGCTCAGGTTTCTTTATTTTATTATTGATACCAGGTGCACATTATATAACATGCAGGCTAACATTGATTGTCAGTTAGCCCACAATATATGTATTTGATTTACTGCCAGTACTGTTGAAGTTGGTTTAATTCAAATTAAATTCCTTTATTTGGTGTTTCAAACACGTCTTCAGAGTCAAGAATGACTGCAAGGCCTACTAGCATTCATAACAATAACATTAATGTCTAATTAAATTTCAATTCCATGAAAATCATCTCTCGTTTATGTTATTTTAAATTTATTTTATTCATCCAACTAAATCTACCGGCCTGAATATTCAAGGAACAGTCAATGGAACTGACGTGCCTAACCGCTCGGTTACATAAAAATAACAATATGCCCGATTTAGTCAATTTCCTAAAAATAAATTGTCTTTATTTACATTAGTATACGAGACCAAGCAGATATGGATGTTTCGAGAATCGGCAGTGACTGTACGTTTAAAAAGCACTATTCGGACATTGTTTAACCGGAAGTCCTACGTGACTGAGCGGTCAAGCAGGTCAGATCCAATGACGGTTCCCCATAGGATGCATGTTTTTCTGACAAGATTTCTTGAATATTCAGGCCGGTAGATGTAATTGGGTGATTGAAAATTCGAACTGAACCCTTCATTTCGTTCACTGGACTAGATTGTTTTAGTTCCTCGACTCTTCCGGCTGTCTCAATTATCTCCCTTTAACTCAACTCTTTTTTGTTTTTGTTCACCACTGCCGTAGCCAAGCATAGAAATGAATACAATATGGGAACAACTAATATGGAGTGCTAGAGAAAAGCAATAACAACAACAAAATTGCAATATGAGCTCTGGTGAAAACTGTTACCGAGACATTAAGTTTATAAGTCCTAAAAATTCATACACTGATGTCCTCAAGAACAGATGGCCCAGTGAATAAAAACGTTGGTTGGATCCAGTGGCTTCAATACCTGGCTATGGCAGCGGTGAACAAAAACTTATAAAGTTGAGTTAAAGGGAGATAACTGGGATATCTGAAAGAGGCATGGCACGTGGAACTAGAACAATCTACCCCGGTGGACAAAATAAAGGGTTCAGTTCGAAATTTCAAAAACCTAAGAAGGCCAGAGTGTTGTGAATATTGCAATAAAGAGGAGGGTAACAGTCTGAACAATGTAAATAATTAAGTCATCTCAGAAATATTGTAGTTGGATAAAAAAAAAAATACTGTTTAATTAAAAACAGAGCTTCTACTCAAATATGAGTATCCATCAAAAATAATGTTTAAAATAACATATATAAAGTTCACTTTATATAGGACCCAAGAGCTACTCGAGATAAACTGCTACTTTGTAATCCTCTTTGAGGATCTGTGGAATGAAGCTGTTTAAGTGGAATTTACATCTCACCAACAGAATATGCTAACCACTGACACCAAAGCCCACCACAAATATTGCTTGAACTGAAGCAATAGTGTATATTCCTATATAGTCATTTGGTATTATTAGACAGTTATAAATGCATGAGTTTTGCTGCTTTGTCTGGAAAGGGAATAACATCTACATTAAGAAAATAAGCTACATTTAGCTCATAAACATGTCCAAAATTGATCAAGTTAACAATAGCTAATGAAATCTGAGATTTTATGTTAATGCCTTGTCCAGACAATTTTGAATTTTACATCTCTAAAAAGATTTTATTAATACATATCAATATGCTGATGTATATTCATTGTTTATTATTTAATAACAACTGGTTTATGTAGCCTGATATCAGAGGTAGACTTCATTAAAAGTGATCAAAACTGATGGATTATAGAGAAAATATTAAAATCATATATACAAAGCAGATGACAGAATTTCTAGAAAATGCCGAAAACATTGATATAGGAAATAATAATAAAAAAAAGTTGACTCCTCATTACTTATATTCTGCTAGATATTAACTTCAGCAGATATCTTAATCTGTACATTATGCCTAGAAAATCAAAAGGAAAGTGATTTTCTGTGATCAGTAATTACTGCAAGCATTAACTGGGATATGTATAATGCTTTGAAAATATTATTCAACATTAAAATTGTAAGAATTCAATTCCTACCATTGTTCATCAAATGCTAGCAGGTTTTTCATAGACTTTATACACATTTTATGTGTAGAAATTATTTACTCAAGTCAATTGAATTACATCAAATAAACTGAAGCAGGAAAGAATCAAAAAATATACACCTAGAAGAAAATTAATTAAATAAATTGAATGGGCAAAGTGTTGCAGAGTTTACATGTGCATTTGAAGCCAATCTATTTGGCCAAACGTTTTGTCTTTTTGGTGAGTTGGCATCAAAAGAGGAATTATCTTTCAGATTTTTTATGGCTTAAGCCTCCTCTACACTTGCCTAGGTGAGTTTTGGAGATCAAATGGATAGAGAAAAAAAGATTAATATCCAGTTACAGGTAGGTTGAGGAACAAAGTTCTCTTCAAAGAAGATACTTCAAAAACTTCTCTAAGATTCAACAGCTATCAAAACTGATCCATTAGAAAGCAAATGTGTTAAGTGCACTTATGCATGTGCAAACAAATATTTAAATAAACAACAACAGGAACAATGATTAATAATGCACTGGCCGTTCCCTAACTAACCCAATCTAAATACATATACTCAAAGTTAATCCTGCACTTGGAACCCTACTGCGTTTCCTCAGATTTCATTTATTTGAGAGTTGGGGTTGATAAAGAGAGAAGAAAAGTAAATGGAAAGGGGAGAAATTGTCATCTTAAGTAGGAGCAGGTCAAACTCTTTGCAGTTGAAGAACTGAACAGTATCTCTAGGATCACATCCCATGTGTAGTTAACTCTTCAATGAAGCTGTGTTGAATTTCCAGTTTTAGATGTATTTTGCACTATTTGTTCTACAACTTATTTTACTGATCTTAAATGCCTTTTTTCATCTTTTGTCATCAATTTTAGCCTATCAAATTTTTCTTTTAAGGGGAAAAAATTACTGGCTATATAGTAATTTGCTTTCCTCTTAATTCATTAACAAAACCTATACATGTTAAACTTAATAATCTATCATTGTTGTCTAATTATTAACATTAATCAGAATCATGTACTCTCCACTTGTGCAAACTACAGTTAAATCCTTGAAAATTCCAAAGCATCTTCTTCCTCTCAAAGAGGTTTCGCTAACCCTACCTTGGCCTGGAAAGTAAAAGTTCTTTTTCTTCTCAAAACAGAAACTTTGTTGAATGGTTGGTATCTAAATTGGCTGCCCAACTCTACTACTTCTGGTGCAAGGAGAGTGGTTAGCAACCTTGTAGGATGAAAAATAAGACCAATTGGAGGGCAGAAGAACTTTTGATGAGTCAATGTCCAGATAAACAGGGTGGTCTCTCATAAAAACACTTGAGAAGGCATCAAGAAACCAGTCCAATATCTATCTCAAGAATAATCATGGCAATAAACAATTTAAGTATTAAAAATAATGTAATGAAAGGGGTAAAGTCCACTGGAGATAACTACTTGCCTACTAAGGGAAGATATGTGTAACAGGTGTCACCTGACTATCATCCAATAACTATAATTGAATATAAAGAATAATGATGTGGGGAGTAGTGTAGTGTTTGGGAATGACTCCTTGCTCAGTAAGGGTAGATATGAGTAACAGGTGTCACCAGACTGTTAGTTAAACTGAAAGGGAAGCCCTTTAAAATAGCATAGAGGAGGATATCAATGACTTTCACAAGTCTCTGGACCATCCTGAAACCCTATGTAAATCACAAGAAATCACTATCAACATGGGAAATATGAATGCCATAGGTGGTAGAGAACAAAAAGGTAAAATAATTAGCAAGTTTAGACTAGGATCCCAAGATGAGCACAGCAAAAAAATGGATCCAGTAGTGCACAACATATAATCAAATAATTATCATCATCTAGTAACATCAGCAAATAAGATCATCACAAGAAAGGCATGAGGAAATACCAATGAACAGAGTAATGAAAACTAAGCAGGCATTAAAAACAAGTGTAGGTAAGCTAAAAAGGAATGGCACAATGAAAAGCGTGTAGAATTAGAAAGGATACAGCAAGTATGTACAACACAATCAAAGAGTTAATCTATAAGAACAAAGAAAGGATCAATGATAACAGAAAAGCAAAAATATCTCAAATGTGGAGCAATCATGTCAGAGAACTTTTTCATAATGTGAAAAAAGCCTAGAAAAATTGAAAATGTGGAAGGATCAGAAATAATAAAATAAGATGAAAAGATGAAGAAAATGAACAGGAACAAAGCAGCTGGAATCATAACAGAATTAATCTCAGCCTTAGATGATTTTGGTATTGATGAGATCACTGAAGTAATAAATGAAATATACAACAATAGCGACATATCAGAGGATCTCACTAAATGAATTTTCATTACATTACCTAAGAAACCATGTGTGAATGTGAGCTCCATAGAAAACTAAGTTTAATGAGCCATGTAACCAAATTAATAATATGAATCCTGATGAAGAGCATGAAGCAGAATTAGACTGGAAACAGGGCAAGAACAGTGCAACTTTGTCAAGGACACTAAAACAACAAATGTGATATTCATGATTAGAATGATATAAGAGAGAAAGGAATATGGATGTGTACTTATGTTTTATAGATTATGCAAAAGCATACAAAAAGGCATGACACAAGGATCTATTTAAGCTGCTATGAAAAATAGATCAATTTTGAAAGTATGTTAGAATAATGCAAAACATACTGGGAGCAAACCTTCTGCACATGGATAGAAAATGAATTGAGTAGCTATACAAAAATAGAAAAAGATGAGGATGTGTCTTCTCCACAGATTTATTCAACCTCTACAGAAGGAGTGCTGTATTGCTATGTGATATCCATCCTTTTATATGACAGTGAATGCTGAACAATTTCCTCATGGATGAAGTGACTGGAAGCAACAGAGATGTGGTTCTACAAAAGGATACTGAGAATTCCATGGATGGAACAGGTAAGCAATGAGGAAGTCAAACAAAATGTCAACAAAAACACTTATCCTCAGAATGAGGAAGAGACAGCTGAAATTCCTTGGAAACATAATGAGAAAGGAGGGATTGGGATTTCACAATTGTAGAGTATATTGAAGGTAAGAAAGCTGAATGTAACAAGCAAAGTTTGTGTGAATGAATGGTAAACTGCTAAGGGCCACATAGAAGAATTCAATGCTACCATTGTTGTGTAGAGGAGAGAACCAGGGTTTAAAAGAGTAAGAGGGATCCTAAATATATACAGAAGATAAACTGGAGTTTTTAAGTTCCTATTATTTCCTTATACTATACAATAATTAACCAATAATTATGGCTTTTGAGAATGAAAAAACAAAATGGTGACAGCTCCCAAACATAAGTACCCCAAAATTAGAGAAAGCTATTTAGGAGGATGTAGCTCCCACCACTTTCCTGAATAGGAGCACCTACACAATGTATTATGAGCTTGCAATATTTTAGAGTTATCATGTAGGTATATTTGTCTAGGCACATTATGTGTGTACATAACCAAATTGCACACAATGAAAGATTTCTTTATCTGGCTGAAAAAAAACAAAAAAACAAAAACCACACTTCTACTGGGAAGCATGGAGATTATAAAACAAGTGAAATGATCTGTAAGAAGATCTGTGTATGTTACACTTATCAAGATGAACTTTCCTTTCAAATTTCAGTATAAGATATTCCACATCCTTACGGAACAACTATCTGCTTGGACAACACTCAGCTGGACCCATATAGCTTCAAGTAATCTCCTTCACACAGAATCTGGACAATATTGCTGAAAGAGTTGGAAATACAACTTGTCAGACCAGGTGACATGGCACCAGTCATCCCCAACACAATGTTTACTGGCCCAGGTGTGATACAGTAACCAACAGTAACAATGGAGCCAATAATGGAATTTGTGAAAGCTGGTGAACATGAAACCCTATGATCAGCTACATCCAGAAGGGACATAGTATATAAAAGAAGTATCAAGACAAAAAAGAAAAAATGTGCTTGACGAAATTTTATATTATATATCATAAATTCAGCATATTTGGAACTAGCAGTATAACCTGTCCTTGACTGGATGTTTCATTACTGGGAATTTTTGCCGTTCAATTGGAGCAGTTTAAGTTTAAAGTCAACCCACCCAAAAATCAGTATTAGTAACAACAATTGGGTGCAACTGAGGCACATGGCGGGAGGGGTTAACGATTTGAATGGGTGGTGGCCCTGAAAAGGAACGTTTTTGTGTTCTCAATCTTGCAAGGAAAGAACCTCTGCCATGGACCATCATAATAATAATATACAATAATTTTTATTTATAATATAATTTTCTTTTTATAATTCTAATAATGTTTTGCGTAAGATTTCAACTCTCTAAATTGATTGTACGTGGTTTTTTATAGTCATTAAATTTTGCCTTTGATTTTTGTGCAAAGTGTAAAAAAAAAAAAAAAAAAATCAAAAAAAAAAAAAAAATCAGTTTTTTCAATTTTTTTATTTGCACAGTTGTAAGTTTTTCTAGTCAATTTGGACTCAAAACTGGCACTGAAGAATTATGTATCAAACAAAAAAAAATTTCATTGAAATCGGATGAAGACTGTGGAAACATAAACAACATCCGAACACACACACATTTTGATAATTATAGATATAGATAGTTATAATTAAGTTTGAATAGCTTAATCTTAATTATTTACATTTGTCATTCAATTACTTTTTCTATATTGAAAAGAAATGTGTGAGAGAGAGAGAGAGAGAGAGAGAGAGAAAATGACAATTCTATATTTTCCTGGCATCACTTTTTTTTATATATTGTAAGCATTGATGAAAATTTGTATTTTTTTACTTACAGATAAAAACTTGGAAATTTTCCAACATATTTCAGTGGAATTGTCACTTTTCAAAATTATTTTTTAGATATATGGAAAAAAAGGTGTCAGTTTAAACTGATGCCAGGAAGATATGAGTTAATGGAATGGATGTATTAATATCATATGTGAACTGTAAAACAAGCAAACTTTATGAACAAAAAGATTTTCTGTTTCAGAAAGACTATAGTTAAACCAAAACCCAACAATAAAGAAAATAAAAACAAGAGATAAAATTAGTACCAAATGAATTTTATGAATGATTTTTGGAAGGCAAAATAGATAACTTTATTTTTTATTTCTTTTTTAAATTGATTTTTTTCCTCCTTTGGTTTAAGTATTTTTGTTAATTTTTTTTTTTTTTTCATTAAATATTTGATAAAAAAAAATTGCTTATCTCCTTTTAATCAAATCAGTTTCTGGTTTGTGCGAAATTTTTTTCCTAAAAGGAAAAAAAAAAAAAAAAAAAAATTAAAAATGAATTTGATAAAAAAAAAAAAAAAATTACCAAAAATAGCCTCCCATTCAACAATGTCATGAGAGATGAGGTTCTCAAAGATTTAAGCTATCCTTGATCTTTTCATCTTGATCTGACCGATAAATACCAGCTGATGCTGTTTTAAAATTGACCACCATGACGGTGATATTGTCCAGAGAGCCTCGATAATAGGCCTGTAATACTATACTCTTAGCACCAAAATGTGGCTCTGAGAGTCTTTCTTGAATATAACTAACAGCTTCTTCATTTGTAAAGCAGTCCCACAGACCATCAGTGGCTAAGATAATGAATTGGGGCTGAAGTTCTTTCAAGTCAAATGTGTAAACATCTGGTTCTGCTATGAGAAAGTTTTTTTCTTTCAGAGGGTAATCTCCTAGTGCTCTAGACGTTGCCAATACACCGACCACACGCCAAACACCATTGAATGTGATGAAGCCACCAGCCTGTTTGATTCTCCGTCTCTCTTTTAGCTGAAATAAATAAAAATGTATTTGATAGAAACAGGTTGGGAAGAAAAAAATTATATTACTTCATTTATATTCAAGTATCATTATCAAACTTACCATGCAGACTCTTGATTGACTTGTACTTCTAAAATTGACAGACAAATCCCACTCTACAAACTAAGTGTTCACTCACTGAATATTTTCTTCTTCAAATCATCACTACAGGGAGAAATGGATTCATCCCTTCTCAAGTATTAGCATTATATAAACACAATCAGCCTCAGCCACAATTTGCATTCAGTTTGATTTGATTTTCGGCACTGATCACCACTGGTCAAATGTATGTTACATCCAAAACAAACCAACAAAATCATTGTATCCCAGAGCATGTGCATCAGAACAGACTTACTTGAAATGAAAAAAAAAAAAAAAACTCAGATAAAACAGCAGATACTATCTATGTGGAGAAAAGGAAATGAAACTAAATAATCAGTGAATATAGAAAGGTGAGCTCAAAAATATTGCAAAAGAGTTTTAACTGTGCAAATGACTTGCATTTGGCAATGTAGACAAATGATATCAGCAAAAAATCAGAGAGGGTGATAGAAAAGAAAAGTCACAAAATTCTCAGATTTTGACACTCAGACTGACCCATCCTATTTAAGAAAAAGAGTGAATTCGATAATCTTGAATAAGGGAGAAAAAAAAGAAACCTACTGGATTATGATTGTGTCTGCTTTCCTGGCAAATAAAAGAACAAATGTGAAAGAGTGAGAAATTAGAGTAATACCAAAAATTTGCCTAGGAGAGAAGATAGAGAATATGAAGGTTAGAATTGTTGGAATTAAGATTTGAAGTTGGAAATCTAAAGTAGCATTGAGAGTCTACAATGATTAAACTGCAATAACAAATTCCATAGTGATTCCATTTGGAAACAAACATACAGAGTTAAGAACAACTATGAAACTTTGAAGCACTTTAAGGGAAACACCATTGATAAAATAAATTATCCCAAGGGTTGAAAAGTGGATGACATGTTAAGTTGTCAATCTAATAAAAATGAGATAGCAGGTAAGGCCAAGAAATTGCACAGAATTTGAGGTTAAGCAAAAACATCAGAAATAGATTCAAGCAATTAAGTAAGCTAAAGAGGGGCAGTTTAATGAAAAATGTGCAGAGACTAAAAAGCTGTAAAACATGTTGCAAGGATGAACAGAAAAGATGCACTTTGGCAGGATTTCTATATCTCCAGGAGAAATGATCAGAGTGGAATGACAACATAGAAAAGCTTAGAAAACAAAAGTATACGACTCATAATACTAAAATGTGAGGTTAAGTCAGAATTGGCCAAGATGAAGAGAATAAAAGCAGCAGAATCAGGAAAGATTGTAATAGAGATGTTGACAGCCTTAGATAGTTTTGGAATTTATGGTCACCAAAGTAATAAAAATATATATGACTCTGGTGAATACCAGATCTAAATGGAACTTCTAAAGAAACCAGTGGCAAATGTGAACTCAATGTAATAATCAGTTTGATAAGCCACATAAAATTAATAATTAAGATTCTAATAGAGTTTGTAAGAGAATTAAACTGAAAATAGGATAAGAATAATGTGGTTTTGTTCAAGAGACTGGAATGAGAAATGCAATTTTCATTATCAGAATGTTAACAGAGCAAACAACAGAAGTGCATATGACTTACGTGCATATGTACAGTAAAAAGAGAAAGATATGTTTGCTCATCAGATTTATTTAACCAGTATAGGGAGATGATTCTAAGTACTAGAAGACTTACCAGGAGTTATCAGTAAACAAGCAACATACGCTATGCAGGTGACACTGTTGATGGCAGCAGGAGAAGGAAAACTGAAAGAACTGTTCAGCTAAATATTTGCTGAAAGCCAGAAAGGACAACCCAAAGTGTGATGTATTAGGGACAGAAAACAAGCAGGTGTGACATTTTTAATTATCTTGTTAATATAGTAACAAATGATGGAAAGTGATACAGAAATTCAATGGTGTATAAGAATAGTGAAAGATGTATTTCAGAAACTGAGAAAATTATTAAGGGATCAGAAACTGTTCTTAGAAACAAAGAATATTGGACTATATATGTTTAATCTCCTATATGACAGTGAATGCTGAGCAATTTCCTCACAGATGAAGAGGAACCTTACAATGACAAAAATGTGGTTCTGCAAGCAAATGCTAATATAAAGTTCAAAGGAGAATACAGAAAAACTACAAAGAAATTTGATGAAAAAAAGTAAATTTATAGTTCAAGTCCAGAGAAGAAATTATGTCTGCAATCTAAATATTTTTTAATTCAGTGTGCAAAAAAGTTAACACACAAAAAGTGTCTAATTTTGAAAAAAAAAAAAAAATCTGGGAACTTTTGCAATTTACCTACTTTACAATTTACTTTCCTATCTGCAGTTCATCAATGTCTAAATTGCATTGTTTATTTTGTACAATTTGCCTTATGAATATTTTAGATTTTTCTAAGTACTAACATCATGAAACAGGTTTACTTTCTTTTTGTCCTTCTTTTTACTTATTTTAGGCTATGATCCTATTTAATACAGAAATAGTTTGATAGTATTTAAAAGTATTTAAAAAGTAAAAGTAATTAAATTAATATTTTTAACAACAAGGAGTGGTGTTTATTGATTTCTTACTGGAAAGTTGTGCTACAGGATTTGTATTTTTATATTACACCAACATTAATTAAAAAAAAAAATAATTGAATCTGGTAACTTACCTGTTGGGGTTTATGGTCTACTGTCATGGGAATTGCATTTCCATCTTTATCGCACATTACCCCTCGTGAATCTCCCACATTTGCTACAGTCAGAATGTCATTTCTGAGTAGAGCAACCAATGCAGTGGAACCTGAAACAATTTTTTTTTTATTTTGAAAAAGGAAAATTGTGTGTGGAATAAGATTGAAAAGAGTTTTAGCAAATGAGTAATATTAATCTAAGAAGAATATTGAAAAATGTGGCATACCAGGATACTGTTACACTATAAGCACTCAAACCAAGTTTACATTCATTAGATGAGAATGAAAATTCTATTTCCAGCATATGTAATGCAACTATATATCAAGGTTTGTAAGATACCCATTACAAAAATAAGCAGTTTTACCAATTTAAAAAAATGGAAGCAAAACAATGTCTTTTATATTTTAAAATGTAAACATAGCTTAACCTATTTTGAGTTACTGATGTTCAGCTAGTTCTAGATTGTTTAGAAAATGCCCTAAGAGTGTACTTACATTTTAAGTAATCTCCATCCATCATCAACACAACTTTACAATTTTTCTTTATGCTTCAAGTATTGCTTTATGCAAGAGATGAAATAATAGTCTGATGTAAATTTTGTTATGTGTTCTTTAATTTTGTGATGAGATGATAAAATGAGGTTATTCAAAGAGCCAAAGCATCTCACCCATTCAGATTAATAATAAGCCTCCCATTCAATAATTTTAAAACTAAGCTATAACTGCAAATAATACTTGAGAAACCTGAATTTATAATTGACCGACTTAAACTATAGGATATTAATTTAGAAAGAAAAGTTACAGCTAAGAGAAAAGGTTCAAAAGGCATGCATGGTGACATACATATTCACGCCTACCATTGGAGTAGAAGGGTATATTTCACACTGCTAAAAGTGGTTTTATATTTGGTAAATAGAAGCCAACAAATGATTTGGATTGAGTAAAGCCTTAACTAAAAGCTTTTCTTCATTTTTCAGTTCAATTTATTCAACTAAAATAAAAAAAAAATGGATCACTTTTAGATTTGGAGCTTTGCTCCCTATTGGCAGTGCTCACTATTAGGGATAAAGTGTATGTAAATATAAAACTGGACACTGAAATCAGCATCAAGTGGCAACAGTGTGTTTCATGCTGAATGTAATCTTCAGGAAGGAAGATTGTGTTCAAGCATGAAACAGATTGTTGCCACTCAGTTTCCACTTACTCACACACAAAACTTATTTTCATAGGAAAGATTTAAACTGAAAGATAAGACACTCCAAGTTTTAGCATGTGACAATACAATCTTGCCAAAACGGCTCCTTAGAAATAGTCGATAAAATTAGAATGATTCTATTTGTATGGAAGATTAAAGAGAACCTGGACAAGTAACATCTGGAGGTGCAGGCCAGCAAATGACAATTTGAGAAAATAATAGTAGAGAAAAGAAAGACAAAAGGAGTATTTTATCTGGATTTGCAACAAAAGGTGGTAGAAAGAAATTAGCATATCAAAAACTGAAGCAGAGACAGGGACACAAAGAAGAAAAATGAAAACACTTATATATTGCATTGAATTATAAAAATAATCAAATGGATGGGCAGTAAACAGGAAGAATGGAAACAAAGATTATGGAAGAAAAGAAAGTATCAAAGTTTGGTTAACACAGAGGAGATGTAATAAAAAGGAATGGAAACACAAAAGGATAAGCCAGAGAGAGAAATATTTCAGCACAAGAGAGATATCTGAATTTTTCCAAATTTTTTTTAAGCTAGGATATCCCACTGATCTAGCTAGCAAAAAAAAATTATTGAACAAAATAATGATGAATTCCATGAATTATACTTTTCAGAAGAAGCAAATGAAGAAATAGTAAGCTATCCTGAAAAAGAAAAGGGACTGTTTTCAGAATCATGGGTAGGAGAACTTGTCTTGGATACTCTGAAGAAACTGATATCACATATTACTTTAGGTGTCAACCATTTGGGGTTGAGTTGAAAGCAAATATAATACTAAAACAACAAGGAGAGCAGTTGAAATAAATTACATCAAAGAATGAATAAAAAGAAGCATGCATTTTGGAAGTATGCACAGTTTGTTAATTATAACAATATCATCAAGAACTATTTAGAGTCTAGTATGGTGGACATCTAAAAAGAAAGCATGTGTGTCAATGTTATCAAATTGGATTCAGAATGACAATTAGCTTTCCTGTAAGAAATAGATATTAAATAAAATCAATATATTCATTTCTTGTAGATGAAATTATAGATATTGTTCTGAACTGAACAGGCTTCTATGTTTATGCAATGTGTCTGATCATTAAATCAAAGTGTTTCATTGAAGTATGATGCAAAAGAGAATTTACAATGTAGAAGAATTAGAAAGAATAGTCATGTTATGCTTTTTTTTGGAGGTTAGGAGAGAAATTACTTAAAGAGGACCATGATTGAGTTGCTGATAAGAGCAGATGGTACAATATTATTCCCAATAAAAAAAATATCTGCATATTTTCGTTACACTGTACATTGCTTGAACCATTTGTAAGAAAAATGCAAAATGAAACTGCTATTTTGTTTCATCAGTTTCAACTCAATATCAAGTAGCATGCTTTATTTATACAAGCTCAACTCTCCATCTACTGTGGGTCTTATCAAGAACTGAAAAAAACTGAGGAGTCTACAGAGATGCAACTCTGAGAATGTTAAAGGAGGATCTTACAACTTTTACAATTTTTGATCAAGATTTGTGAATATAGTTCCATCAAATCCATCCAATAAAAGTACAGAAATACTGTTACGTCAACTTTGAATTTCTTGATTTAAAACTCCAACACCAGTATTTATGGTGGTAGGTTCTGAATCAAATGCTCTTCAACAGCAAAAGTCACTGATGGTGCAATGAAGAATTCAAGGTAATATATTAAAATTTAACTCAATAAGCATAAAATGCATATATTAAAGTTTCATAGAAAATTCCTGGACATAGAAGGCTATATATATATAGCCTGATGATTGCACTTAAGCATGAAACAGATTGTTGCGACTGAGTGTTGACTTCAATGTCCACTTTATGCATACTTTGTTACAATGAAACAAAAATGATTAAAAATACTTGAAAAACAAGATGTGTGGATAGAGAGAAACAATAAGGGGAAGGGGCGTGTAGAAAGAAACTATCAAGTCACCATAAATGAAAAGCTAAGTGGAAGTTAAGTGTTAGTTTTAATATTATACCTTCAGCTTTTAACACCACTAAGCAAATGTTGACCAAATCAAGGAAGATAAAAAACAATTTGATTGCTTGAGGTTCTTTATCTTCTTCATTCATTAGAGTAAAAGGTGGGAAGGGGAAAGCAAACTCAAGTTAATCAAATTACAGCTTCACCTTGTTTATGTGTTTTTAGAATATTTATGAATCCAATGGAAAATTTTGCCATATTTACCAGAATAAGAAAATTATAAAATCAGACAAGATGTAATATTTGGCTGACTATCACAAGATATTCAATAATTTGAGAGTACTTTATAACTGAGCACTGCAGTAACGAGTAAATTCTATCACAGATGGCAGGTATTAATTAACAAATTTATAAATACTATAATTTCATTTGTATTAAAACTGAGCCTTGTTTCATTCCTGCCATATGATGAAAACCAGAAATCATTTGATAAGAATAAAAGTGTGCACATAATTGAAATGGAAATTATATGCATCATGTGGGATCTTCTGGAAATAGCACTCACCAGACATATCCATTGTGGATTTAACAATCTCCAGCAGTTGGCTGTCCACATTGAGGAACTCTTCTGTGAGTAAATCTGCCATAGAGTGTGTTCCGTCATCCTCAGACAGTTTTAAAAGGCGCACCATCAAGCTCTTAAACAAAGCTTTTTCAGCAAAGTCAGCAGCAAACTAAAAAATTGAAGAAAAAAAATAAAGTCAAGCATGAAGCAAAGAATGAAAAAAAAAAAAAAATAAAAGCTCTGAATATTTTTTGACAATCAACTGAAGTGGGTATGAATTTTTTTAAAATAAAAAATAATAAAATGAATGCAAGTGAACAATGATAATATAGACAAGATTCTTTTCATATCCTGGCAAAGTAAAGAAAAAAATTACTCCCCATGTATAAAATAATACATACTTTTAACAGATTATAAGTGTGTTTTTAACACTGTACACAGATACTATGCTGATCCCAGAGAGATGCTAATCCATATATAATCATCCCATCATTTTTGACAGGTTTAGAACAATATGAAGCAACATTCATCAGGTGATGGGTGATGCTAATGATAAACACGTGAAAGTGCAGGGTTTCATGCACTTGAGGACTAATTCACTTCAACCTTTGGATATTATTATGTATTACTGCGCTTATGACAATAACTTAGAAATGATAATTAAAGCTAAAACAATATTTCTAAGAAATATAAAACAACTCTTTATCCATCCACACACACAAATGCTTCATGAAAAAGCAGTATCTTGATATGTTAACATCATAGACTTCCTCTTTAGGTTCTATTGACTGGGGTGGGGGTTCAATGTGCTATTTCCCTGTCTTCATAGGTAACAATCAAGTTGAACAATATTGAATTAAAAGGTTATATTTTTACTGCTTATATAAAGTCCTATTTGTCATCAGTATTCTGTATTGGAATTTTTAAATAGCTAACCATTCATATAAAAAATGATTGCCTAAAAGGTAAGAAAAAAAAATGATAGAAAGAAGCTATTTTGTTCTTGGAGTGTGAATGCTAAGATTAATATCATCAAACAACTTGACCATGTGTGTGAATATAATTAGCCTGATGTTGTCCACTGTTTTTATGTTTCTCACAAAAGCAACAGATATTGTCTTAAATAAAATTAAAATAAAATCAACTATTGCATTTTTGTCCATGTAAGATAAATTTAAAGCTTTCTAACCCAAACTGTCTACAATCCACTAGTGCAGTTGACTGTATGTAAGTTTTTAAGATATCTGTACTCTTTGCAATGATGGATAAAAAGGATAAAGGAGTCAAAATTATTAATTTTAAAAATTATGCTAACTTAAAACTTGGTTGTACAGTCAGTCTCTTGTATTCATGTTTTTTTGCATCCATTGATTCAACCAACCACTAAATAAAAATACTCTGAAAAATTCCAAAAAAGTAAGACTTGAATTTTCTGCATGCAGAGTAAAACAGAGAATCTATGAAAATGAAGTGACGTATAACCTTTTGCCATTTCATAGATCCTAAGTTTCTCACTCCTTGCATTTGTTACTTGTATATTTTTTTTTCTTCAAATTTTGGAATGTAAAAGTTATGAAAAATCATAAGCTACCAAAAAAGAAATTATTAAGATCTCATAATTTTTGTTCTTGCTAGATTTTAAAAATAAAATTTTTTAGGCAAAAATATCTTTAACTTAAATTATTTTATTTATTTTATTTTTTTTTATTGCAGGCAAATTTCTCACACTATCATTTTACAAATATTTCTATAAATTGTACATAATTTTTAATATCAGAATTTTCTCTAATCTCCCCCCACCCAAATAGCACAAAAAGGTTTAATGATAAAATTTACTTTTAAACAAGTTTGGAATTTATCCCCTCAGGTATTGATTATACACAAATTTATTTTCATTTATAACAACTATTTACATTGCATTAGATATTATAAATAAACTAGAGTATATAGGAAGCCATGTAGAGGTTATATAAAATCATGTAGTATTTGTATATAATAGACTTGTAGATTTTGGTATCCATAGAGGGACCCTGGAACTGTTCCTTCATGAATATTAAGAGACAAGTGTAGTTTTCTCTATCTAAAATGAATCAGTTGCCAATTCTTATATTTGGATATTAAACTACAAAATACTTGGCAACAGAATGTCAAATATCAAAGCCCCAAATCCCCCTGCCTATTTAAAGATATTTCAATATCTAGTTTGAATGGATGATGACTGAGCAATGAAGATTGCAGTTAAGCATAAAACAGATTGTCACCACTTGGTGTTGACCTCAGTGTCCACTTATATATATTTCTGCTATCATCTTCAAACTAATTCTCCACAAGGCTTGCAGATTTGAAGGCATCACTGCAATTGTCCAAAGGAAATGTGCTCCTGAACTGGTTCATGTTCTCTCCAAACTCTTCAATAAATGCCTTGTTACTTCTTGCTTTCCATCTTGTTGGACATCCACCTCTGTAATTCCTGTCTTTTAGAATTTGTTGAACATTCTGACCCCTCAAATTATCGCCCTATTAGTCTTTTACTTATTTTTTGGCAAAGCACCAGAAGCTCTAATCAATGCAAAATTGGTTAAGCATCTCACTTCACACTGCCTTCTTTCAGATAAACAGTATGGCTTTTGTTTCTCTAGGTCTACTGTGTTAATGGTTATTAATGGATTTTTCTATCAGGATTTAGATGAAAACAGCAAGGCTTGAGTTGTGGCTTTAGATATCTTTGTAGATGTTGTATTTGTCGTATTGTGTGGTCTTTTGTAGACTAACTTCCTTTTCTCCCACCCTCCCACCGTCTTTCATACATGGCATATTTATATTTTTTCAAATATTGTGGTTGCCGTGATTTTGCGTCAGTTTGTCAGCATAAAAACAATATGGCTTCCCCACGAGATTCTTTTTACATACGGACGTCCATGAGGTAAGTTTTTTTATTTATTTATTTATTTTTTATATTTACTTATTTTTCAAACTACACGCCTCCTTGATCACATCTCATGTTACATAGTCATCCATCCATCTGGGCAGGGGTTGCTCTCTTTGTGATCTCCACAGTGTTTGGGGCTGAGCCTCATGAGAACTTCTCCCATTGTCCCCATCATTCTCTGAATCCTCCTGAATTACTCTAAGGTCAAGAAAATGTCTTGGTATACCATCCACATCAACATTGTTGCACAACTGTGCCCTGGTAACCATTCCTCTTGTCCATTTTGTCATGCAGCGGGCTCCAGTTGGCTTGACCCAAACCTCCTCTCCAATCCGTATAGATTTAGGCCCGTCAGAGTGTGTTAAACAGGATCTAGGATGTCTCCATTGGTATGTGTAAATTGCTCTGTGCAGCACAGTGTCTTTCCAATCGATTTCTTCTGCTCTTCTCTTCAAATAACTGCAGGTGGTTCTAAGCCATTCTGCCATTGAGTAGTGGCCCACCATTTTTCCACAGACAGAGAACAGTTCACGCCTACTCATTTCCTCATGCACTTCAGGCAAGTCATTCCCTCTCACAAATACCAGATTTCCTGCCTTATCCGTATGAAGCCGAAGATCCAATGCTGCTGCTCCTCCTTCTAATGATTCTGGTAGCTTTGCTGTTAAGCCAAAGTTGTTAAGATGATTTACAAGGTCTGCCGATGGTACTGCTGTTTCATTCACCAGTATATTGTCAATATACAAATCCGTGTTTTTTCTGGTGCGTTCCTCTTTTTTAGCACAGTTTTTAGGATTTTTGACAATCTTCGGGGGATACATTTAGTCCGAACCCCAACCTAGTTAAATAGGTCTGTCCCTCGTACCAAACTAGCTGGTACTTCCACAGATGCCTTGCAATATGTATTTGCAAATATACTGATCTTAGATCAACAATCTTTGATGCCGTTGTCATTTGCCTCCACTTCCTCATTGTTTCTCCACAAACGTCAATTGCATCCCCCACCAGAATGACACACAATGTATTTATTTAGTTCTCGGTAATCGAGAACTGACCTGATCTCGTTTTTTGTGGGTTGTTCCACCACCATTAAGGGTAGGACTCCCATCTGAACATCCTGGTCCCACGGGGTTAAGATTCCTTCCTCAATCCACCATTTAACTTTACTGACAAACTCAACCTTCTTCTCCTTACTCAGGTTAGCATGATAGCGATTAACGTTTTTTTAATATCGGGGGTTCTGAAATCCATTTCCATTCAAACCCTGCTACTTCCGCCAGTCTTTGTATTTTCGTTGCATACACATCAACGGCTTCACTGGTCCCTGCATCTTCACTAGCTTCGCATATGCAGAAGAAACTGTCTGTAAAGGCTGTTTTTAACTTAGCCTCTATTTTCTTTGCATCCCATTGATCCTCTTCGGTCAACTGGAGATATAAGGCCAGGCATCTCCTTCTAAAAACAGGAACATAAAGCTTTCGAGGTCGTGGATATTTTTGCAGTCTCGCTACAAATTTCACTTTCACCAACCAGGCCATCAAATTGCCTTCGCCACTGAACATTTTCACCATATCAACAATTACTTTGCGATTCCCCTCCATATCGTCACGGTGCTTATAACAGATATATACGCTGAAATAGCTTGTAGATGTTGTATTGTCTGGTCGTTCGTAGACTAACTTCCTGTGTCCCCATCTTTTGTACACTGCATATTTATATTTTCTCAAATCTCATGGTCGCCATGATTTTGCATCAGTTTGTCAGCATAAAAACAATGTCTTCCCAATGAGATTCTTTTTACGTATGGACGTCCATAAGGTAATTTTTTTTTTTTTTTTAAGCTACAATCTTGAAAGTGTTCGACAGGGTATGCTGGCCTTCTTCCAAAGTTCAAGGATCATCATGTCTCTGGATGAATATTTCACTTAATCCAATCATTCTTAACAAATTGTATGATGAAAGTAGCATTGAATGGCTATGCTTCTAGATCATTCCACATTAATACAGGGGTCCCAAAGAGCTCTATCCTTGCACCTATGCTGTATTTTATCTTTATCAACAATCTTCCCTGATGTCATTCATTCCCAACTAGGTATTTATGCTGATGACAAAACTATTTACTGTCTTAGCAAGTCCGTTAGGTCTGACAACTGGCAGCTGCTCTAGAAAATGATCTCCAATCAGTGGTTAACTCAGGCAAGGAATGGCTTGTAAATTTTAACACCTCTAAAACAAAACTGCTATCATTTAATTATCAGAGAGAACCTTTTCTGCCTTCCATCAGTATGACTGATGCTAATCTCGAGGAGAGCAACTCTTTGTACCTTCTTTAGCTCATGTTTTCCACTGACATGAAATTGTCAGAATTCATCTTGCACATTTATAAATCCAACATTCATCCATGTATTGCTGCCATATCTGGTATAGTGTTCCTACTATATATCTCAAAATTTTTGACAAAATCCAAAGAAGAGTCTAATGTAACCAGTCCTGACATCTCAACTTCAGATACTTTCCCCACTGTTGTAACATGGCCTCACTGTCTTTTCTATAAATATTTCATGGCAATTGTTCTCATGAGCTTTTCTCTATGATGCCTCAACTACATGAATTTAAATATACTACTAGACTGGCAACTAGGTTTCATCATTTTATTGTTGAACTAAGTAGAATGTAACTAAGATCTATTCTAATAGTTTTTCTTATACTTTTTGCCTATGGAACTCTTATGGTTTCTTGCTTCCCTGCTACCTTTAATCATTTTTAATTTAAATGTAATGCTAATCCTGTTCTTTTATTTCCTTTCTTCTCACTAAAGTTTTCTCATTCTCTTTTACTCCTAGTAACCCCTCATGTCTTAGTGGTATTATCTTGCTTGGGGTGAAATGATAAAAAAAAAAAAAAAATGAATTATAGCAAAAGGACAAAGCAGAGGATCAACTGATATATTTACTTAATTTTACTTTAATATTAAAGTGAATATTGAATACAGGGAAACAAAGTTTGATATTTTATATGAAGCAATTGTAAAATTATATTAAATACTGCTGTCATTTTTTGATGGCATGAGTAAAATAATTTTAAATATGGCAATTAAGCCAAACCTAGCAAAAAACAATATATTGAATATCCGATAAGAATAAGAAACAATTTAAGTAACCATTTCTCTACAGCAAATGAATTTTGTAAATTCAATCATTAAATTTAATTGTATTAGGGAAAATAAATAAAAATAATAAAACTCTCACACTTATATATATTAAAAAAAAACATCAAAACATCTAACAGGAGTTATATAAAATATACATTGCTGAACATTTTATTAAACACAGATGGAATAATAATGTTTAATAAATTCTTTCCCATCTTTCTGGCTACTTGGAAATATGCCAAGGAAATTGTTTAATTTTTTTTTTCAACTTTACAAATGGCTCAAGGAATTCTTATGTACATTTTTAACTGAGAGAAAACATTTTGCATTGTGTGTAGAAGAAAGTCCATAAGAAGCATCTATATATAGTCATGATACAACAGCAGAAGGTGCAAGAATTACTGACATGAAGACAAATAAGAGTTCAGCCAATTATTTTTTTTTTGCTCATTTAAAAAAATAAATAAATAAATCTTTTTTTTATTCATTGTGAGTAATAAAATTCCTAAAATCAAACTTTTCTGTAAACAAGATTGTTTATAAATGGGATAATTTAAGCAAGTAGTAAGTGGAATCTTGATGCCATGTTTGTGTACAATGATCAGAAACTATGACTTCTCTATATAGATTAATATCCAAATGTAAAAAATAAGGTCAGTCTGGAAAGGATCCAGCCCTAGCCTACCAAAGAAAATGGTGCCTTAGTTACCTTCAAAGTATTTCTTTGGGATTTCATATGCTTATCTCAATATCTCTTATACTTTTCAAAAACATCTGCACATTTCTTTTTTGAAACACCAGAGACCTTTAGGACTTAATTTTTAACCTTGAGCCTGGCTTTGATGTCTCTTTAGATAGTGATTTTAGCTTTGCAGAAAAACAATGCAGAAAGACTTTATAAGGAATAGGGATGTTAACAAACCTGACTGATATTTTGTCAATAAAACCATTCATAAAATATTGTGAAGATGGTAGTCACAGAGTATATAAACTCACTCAATGAGTGCCGAGTAATTCCATGAGAGTATGTTCATGAATGCATAGTAAGTTTCTTTCTGACTGCCAAGTTACATCAAGGTTATGAAACTGAAAACAATCAAGAGGATTAAAACATCAGTTAGTGAATTTGTTACCACAGTAATTGTAAGTCCCTGGGATAGTGCAGATATACTCAGGACAGTGGAATGAGAACAATCTAACACTATAGCTTTTATATAGGCTAAGAAAATCTTACAAAATTTTGTAGCGTGATCTATTGTCTACAAACTGATGTTGAGTCTGATGTTATGAATGAAAGGTTGTCTTCTCTGGTCTGAATTAGGAAATTTATGTCATCAGCTAAGTCAGTGTTGTAACATAATCAGATTAGATGATACCAAGAAATCAGATCCCTTTCCTACTATAAAAGGCAGTGCCTGCTAATGGCTATGTCTTGAACTTGCTTTCAGGAGAAATTTATTCTTAGTTTTGATTCTATCTCATTGTACTTCTGATGCAGTCTCGGAAACTCAACTTCAACCTTGTTGAAGTGATTCAACAGGTCCTGGAAAGTTTGCATTCAAGTGGGGGCTCACTTAAATTCTGTGAAATCCCAAGTTTTCAATGTACTAAAGTGAACATCCAGTTTCCTTGGATAAGCTGATAGAGATGTTCTTAATTTTGTGGATTGATACTTGTGCAGGGCCATCTGGAATGTAGCTTGTTGTACTATACTTACATGCCCTGTTTGGTCTCCATAAACACTCAGCGAGTGTCAATGAATGTCACTTGATGCATTTTTCTTTTGTATAAAGAAACTAAATAAAATCTGCTTCATATGCATTTTCAGGTTAGATGTCCTTTTACCAGACTGCTGCTCAATTGCTATCTGTATCAAGGTAAAATAATTATGAGTTAACCTCACTATCATCTACCCCTGATATTGTGGGCCAACAAAAAAAAAATAGGAGGCACTACTTTTGGACTAATCTGCATACTTCTAATGATACTGTAGTATATTTAGAAATAATCTATAGAAAGTACCCAATATTTTAGTTTGGACTAGGTAATTATAGAGGACTTTCATATCATTCAAGTGTTAAAGTTTAATGGAGTAACAGAATTGAAATATGTTGCATTAGTATTTAACTTTTAGTTTAGTTATCTGATCAAATTAGTCTATGATTCAGTAGTTTTGTGTTCAATTTCAACAAAGCAATACCATTAAATTATCAGAGGTTCAGATTTACGTAGATTTTTTTCTCTCAACCATTACTTTCTTTGTTTATACAAAAATAAAAAGCATATCATTTTGGTCAATCCTTTTTAGTCATTTTCAGGCATGCAATTTGTATGGAAAGAAAAGTAGTGTCATCATATTTTTGGGTGGGGAATGAGAGTAAAACTAGGAAACATCTTTATAATGACAACCATTAAAGTTGTTAAAGCAAGACAGACTCCCAAAATGACAGATTGATGTATTGATTTGGGCAAAATGTTTGTTTTCATCATTAGATAACATTAAAGAAAATAGTCCACCACTTATTATATTCAAGGCTGAGCTTCATTCAAAGAGGGCATTGATGTGTATATGGTTGGATTGTAAGAGTCCACTTTCAGAGAAATTATTGATTTGAACAAATACTACACCCAGACCAGTTAATGCCAACAGGAAATTTGCAGTTAGTTAAAAGAGAAGGGGCATTATATTCCATCAAGATAATGCTAGACTACATGTTTCTTTAGTAACCAGGTAAAAATTGTCTCAAAAGTTTTCACTCCTCTACCATATTTACCAGATATTCCATTTTGGGATTACCATTTATTCTAGTCACTAGAGAATTATCTTGATGAAAAGAAAAAAAAAAAAAGTAATTCCACAGACAGTAGCAAAAGGTATAAAGTTCTAGAGCAGGGGGACTCACTGGGGTCAAGAAAACATTTTATGATTGGGGTTGGGGATTCAAAATCTGAGGTGAGAGTTAATTAAAGTTCATGATTCAGAATCAAATCAATAATAATTTTGGGTACCCATTCTAGAAGGATGGCAAAAGATAGAATAAAATGTTATATTATTCAGTAATGTTGAAAATAAATTTACTTTATAAACCAAATGTTTTTCATCACTCAATATACTTTTATTTGCAGTGAATGTATAAAAACAGTATTTTTGCATGATAATGCATACATTTGACAAACATGTCAGCAATCCTAAAATAAAACTAATTGTCAGATAAATTTAAGTGTCTAAATCTATATCCTGTTAACAGTACATTAAAAAAATTTATCTTAAAATCTTATTTTTCTTTATACAGTCTTAAAATTACAATATTTCACCTTCACTTATGTTTTTTATTTTGAGATTAAAATCTTAACATGACCAATGGGCAAAATACATTATAGAAAAATAAAAAAAAGCCTTTGTTTCATTTTCAAGTTATTGTTACAATAACATTAAAAAGAAATAAATGCAATGTTACCCAGGTGAATCATCTCGTTTATCTTTCAGGTTGATTTGTACTGCTGAGACCGAAACAAATAATTTGATCATTAAGGTTAGTGATTTTTTTTTTTTTTTTTAACACAAGCCTATGCAGGCTCTGGTTTTTAAAAATGTAGTCAGTTTCTTCTTCTTGGTAATGGGTCATTCCATGTAAAAACACCAGCAAAAAGTTGAAATCTGCACCCACCGACACCGAATTACTTGAAATTTGGCACAAATGTTCCCCTTCATGAGTTAGGAAAGGGTGCCAAATTATTTTGTGCTAAACTTTACCGTTCCAATTTTAAGGGGGGGTGTATAATTTTCCTATTTTGCCTCTAAATTAAGGCCGCTCAACGTCGCCGAATTTCAGTGTTTTTTAAAAATTAAAGAAAAATACTTCCATACCTTCAATATTTATGAAATTTGGTATGTAGGGCAAATAAGAAGTGTAAAATCCAAATTTTTAACTATTTCAAGCCTACACTTGAAAGAAAATTTTATGTTGATCTTGTGCTAAGTAACTTCTTAAACTATTCAATAAGATTGTTTTTATTAATTTAAAAAAAAATTATTTAAATATATTTTGCAGATATTACTTTTTGTACAGATAGATTGTCTTTAAAAAGTGGTAAACATTGCCTCATGTATGATAATCAACAGTGCATAGAAAATTTCTAAATGGCACTTAACAAATGAAGCCATCTTCTTTCAAGCCATTCATAGTTAGTAAACAAGGTCTGCTTATAATGGTAACAGATAGTCTGTATTTTATCCTTGTCAAGTTCTGTTCTATAGGCAATAAGCTTTGCATCCAACTGACCAACTAAAATCAATCCAACCTGTTTATCATTGAATAAACCATGACATGTTTCAACTGTTAGCTCAGTACAAATAGAACAATTCATCTTTAACTGAAATAAGAAACTGCTGTACTTCAAATCCAGTGTGCAAGTAAAAAATCCAAGTAATTAGAAAAATACCCCCTTTCTCCTTGGATACTGGATGGTAAGTGAAAGTTGTTTCAGGACCAGACAGTGCATAGTGTAGTTTAAATGTAATCTTTTAAAGACTCTTTTATATTCAATTTTATTATGACTTTCTTCTGAATGAAACAAAATTCAAATATTTATGTTTCATGAAAATAATTTTGAAAAATTATTTAAAAAAATGAAAATTTAAAAAAGTAATGAAAGCATTTCCTTCAACTATATAAATATGCTAAGTGCCAACTACAAATATTGTTTTAAAGAATCACATTTATCTTATGACTTTTTTGAGAATGAAAAAAAATCAAATGTTTTTTTTGTTTCATGAAAATAATTTATCAAAATAAAATTAAAAGAAATACAAACAGAAAGACTTTCTTTTAACTTCATTTGTTAAGTGCCATTTAGAAATTTTCTATGCACAGTTGATTATCATACATGAGGCAATGTTTACTGCTTTTTAAAGACAATCTATCTGTACAAAAAGTAATATCTGCAAAATATATTTAAATAATTTTTTTTTAAATTAATAAAAACAATCTTATTGAATAGTTTAAGAAGTTACTTAGCACAAGATCAACATAAAATTTTCTTTCAAGTGTAGGCTTGAAATAGTTAAAAATTTGGATTTTACACTTCTTATTTGCCCTACATACCAAATTTCATAAATATTGAAGGTATGGAAGTATTTTTCTTTAATTTTTAAAAAACACTGAAATTCGGCGACGTTGAGCAGCCTTAATTTAGAGGCAAAATAGGAAAATTATACACCCCCCCTTAAAATTGGAACGGTAAAGTTTAGCACAAAATAATTTGGCACACTTTCCTAACTCATGAAGGGGAACATTTGTGCCAAATTTCAAGTAATTCGGTGTCGGTGGGTGTAATGCCCTGGTGAATTGACATGGAATGACCCTAATAAAATTCCCTAATTAGTTTTCTTCAACCAACAGAGTAGCATAAGTCCAACAACACGTGTCTTCTGGTAGCTACTACAGTCATACAGCTCTCTGTCAACTTGTTAAGCACTTTTTACAGATTGAGTGACAGGTCAAATTTGCACATGTGGAAAAAAAAAAGAATCTCAAGAAAATATACAATTCCAAGATCTATCTTTTCTTAAATGACTCGTAAAGCTACAATTTTCTTTTTGGGAATATTTTACATGTGAGACATGTCCTAATCCATTTTTGTGTAAGAAGTAACCCATTTTCTCATATTACACTCTCTTCTTATCATATACATGGCAGGGAGATGGAGGTCATCTTCAGCAAGTGCTTCTTTGTAGATGAAGTGGGGGGGGATATTTTCTATTTGCATCCTTGCTTGTGTTCTCCTGGTCTCTCTAATTTCCAATGTCATCATCCTCTGAGTGTGCAGGTGAACTTTCCAACCCTGTTCTTAAGTACAATGAAGTCTCAGAGTCACTCTCAGATCACATACTATTTCTGCAGTCTTCTGAAGAAGATTCATAACATGGTCGTAAGGCTTTCACATAGCATGATGTTCCATTAACCAATACTGTTTGGGGGCTAACTATCCCATCGACTTGTCCTTTACCAAATTTGTTGGTACATCAACTGTGCAGGGCCTTGACCCAGAGATTGTCTCCAACTTGATATTGATTGTTTACACTGCTAAAAGGCAGTAGTGATGCATCTATCCCTTTCATGCGTCGTTCATACCAGTAAATTCCATTTGCTGGTGCAAATGTGGTGTAATCTTTTGAGTTCACATTGTACCAATACACAGCTTTTTGAATGGAACACTGTGTTCTGGTTACAATTCTTTTAATGGTGCAGTGATGTCGCTCTGCTATACCATTACCTTCTGGAACATAGGCACATTGGTATTGCACCCATACTACCCATTCATCTACAAAAAGCCTGAAAGTTTCATGCACAAAAAATTGGAGTACTGTTTGTCAATATCTTGACCAGTTGATTGCATTCACAGAATACTGCCTGTAGCTGTCGTGACAGTTGATGCATCCTGACATGCCAGCAGATACCAAACTGTGAAACAATCCATACCACAATCTGTAAGTGTTAAGAAATGTGTGCTATTGTAGTGTGTAATGTCTAACTGCTACCAATTGCTATCCACTTCAAGTCTCCATTTTTGCCAATGGACTAGGGCTGGGTCTACTGTTTGACACTCCTTGCAATCTTGTATTGACAACTGCCTTCGTAGCCAAGGGGCACACTCTTCGGACAAAGTAGGCTGTATGCCAAATGCCAGGATGCCCACTTTGATGGTGTATGGCCTGGATCTGCACAGGTGCCAATTAAAATAGCACACATGATCAGCAATGGGTTGGTCCCTCATTTGATCATGCCATGCCATCTTTTTGGCAGCAGTGTTAGCCTATCTGCTAGATTCTGCTCCGATGCAATCAAGATGACATCAACCATCCCTTTGTTACCTCAGTTGCTTGCTACTTCATTACTCTGTTTGCTGCACAAAGTTACCCACAGACAGGAAGTGTCTTACTAAGTTCATGCAAATGGAAAAAACATTATAGCATGTAATTATAGCAGAGAGTTCTGGAAATGTACTCCCTCACTTCTGTATAGTATCATGCTCCCACCAGACTTCAAAACCCAATACTAGAGCCCCATCTTTCTGGCTCATGATGTTCTTACTTGTTAACCTGAAGGATTCTAGTTTCTCTTTGACCTCATCCACAGACATGCTTTCATATACATCTATATCATCAATATATGATGTGGTGGCTCTTGAGATAACAGTCTTGATGATAGCTTTCAGAATGAGAGGTGCCCCATTGAGACTGAATCCTATATGCATCAAGCAGTACCTTTTTTACTTTATTACCATTTGAAATGCCCAGTGACTCATGGATGCTTATCTAGAGATAGGCCGTTCGTAGATCATCTGCAGTGAAGGCATCCATGTGTTGGTTCAAAAGGTTGGTGACAATACTGCGTCCCTGGATCCATTTCCCAAATATTTCTGTGCCACATAAACCAGCTTATTACAGTGATAGCACCTTGACTGACACTACCTTGCAAAGTAGTTTGGACCACTATATGAGTAACATATGGGGTTATGATTGTCAATGGTAGAGGAATCACTTGGTGTATATCGCTCTGGTTTGGATACGGCTCTGTCATTTGTTCTTGCTACTGCTGCTGCTAACATTTGTTCCACTTCCTTGCAAATGGTTTGGGTTCAGGCTAACAGCTGCTTGTTCAATAGTTCATTCATTCTGTTGCTTGCAACAGATGACTGACATCATCTGGCAATCATTCTACAAGGGTGCACCCTAGCATCTAGTTATTCATGCCCACAAAAGGCACAAAAAATTTCTGTAAATCAGCCGGGTAGACGTCTACCATTTCACCAGGAAGTAGTTGACATGCAATAAACTGTTGTTATGCCACAAATGAGTTTGTTACAAAGGTCATATAAAGAGCCCATTCAATCTCAGTACAGTCAATTTTTTCTTCCTCTTTAAGCTGCTGGTACACAGAATAGGTGCCTCCCAACAGCCTCAAACATAACTGTTGCTGGTTATTTCAATCTGCATAGTCAATAAATGAGCTCTGCCTTTTCCACCCACTCAACAACAGATAGGCCAATGGAAGAACTATTGAACTGATATCAACTTCAAGTCGAATCAGTCCATGAGTCTTAAGTGCCAAAATAACTTGTAGTCAGTTTCTTCTTGGTTGTAATAAAATTCCCTAATTTGTTTCCTTCAAATCCAACGTGTCTCCTGGCCACTACCACAGTCGCATTGTTCTGTTGCCTCATTAAGAAATTTTTCTAGATTGAGTAACAGGTCAAATTTGGATAGGTGGAAAAAAAAAGGAAAAAAAAGAAAAGAAAAAAGTAGTCTCATGAAAATATCCAACTCCAAGATCTATCTTTTCTTAAATATACGACTCATAAAGTTGCTACTTTCTTTTTGGGAATATTTTGCACACAAGACACATCCGAATCTGTTTTCGTACAGGGGGTAAGCCATTTTCTCATATGTTACAAAAATATTGTTCCATTAGGCCAGGAAACATTGATAAACTTGATGCCCTTTGCCATCAAGTGAAAAAATAATGTTTCTTGATGCAAAACAGTGATAAGTACATATATAAATATGAATGTAAACATTTGCACAATTCATATCAGTGATGATAAACTATATGCTTGTGTGTATATCCATGCATTAATATTTCAGTAAAGGTCTTTAGTTATAAAAGTGGCTGTAGATTGCAAGATGAGTAGTTGAACAATAATTGATACTGAATAAAACTAATTCACCAAAGAGAAGAACCTTAATTTCATTTCCCTACTTACAAATTTTCAAGTTCCAAACTTTCAGAGATATGAACAAATCTGTTAATTCAAATTTTGAACACCATACTGGCTTGAAAGTTCAAACACCACAACAGGTGACATTATTATAGAAACTTAGCATTAACCTCTATGTACAATGCAGTCATTGTTGTCTATAATATAATGGAGCTATTTGTGTTTATCTGTGATTTACACAAACACAAGTGTTGTGAACATCTAAGCTTAATGTTTATCTTCTTCAAAAAGGTCACCATCATTTATTAAATTCTTCTTTGCTTAAATATCTACTACTTTTAGAGTCCTTATCAAATTCTTACAAGATAATGTGCTGTAATTTGTGTAATTAGAAATGAGTTTTTAGTCACTTACTTGTCAAGCCAAATCTTCAAAACAAGTAAAGAAATTATGAAGTAAAAAAATTAGAAAACTTTATTGGTGATAAAAGACAAGTTAAAAAATGCACAAATATTTAGAACAATTTTTATATCAACAGAAAGAATTGAAGTAATTTTTACATAAATGGATATTTTTGTTTGAATTTTCATTAAGCAACATCGGTATCAACAAGTAGAGTCAAAAATTAAGGACAGTGATGTTTGACTATTAGTGAAGTTCCACAAGAAATTAGAATGAATGTTAAACCATCTTACATATTTCTAGGGAGGCAGAGGTTTGAAACTGATATCATCCAGCTTGACCACCAAAATCTGAATCATTTCTAGACAAGCACAAATACTTTTAGAAAGAGCAGGGTATATATTTGTTAGAGACAGGATCCATCATAACTGCCAGATGAAGTAACAAATACAAATGATGTCAGTAGGCAGATAAAAACCATTCCTAGACAAAGTAACTTTGGACAGAATTCAACAAGATCTGGACAAGTCCTATGGTAAAAAATTCAACAGGATCAAGGCACACAAGGTTCATTATCAATCTGTGAAAGCAGTTCACATCAATAAATACCAATTAATTACCCCTGAGAAAATTGTGAAACAAAAGGTCTCAACTTCACAACTATCAAGCAATTTCCATAGTTAGATGTGATAGCCCCAATAGAAGAGTTTAGTTTCGACCCTTGCTGGGTTATTGTTAAAGTCAGTCCCTTTTTTGTTCTTAATTTCTCTTAATCTAGGACCAAATATACGAGTCATACTTGAGAGAGATCATATATATATATATATATATATATATATATATATATATGTACATAAGAGAATAAGGTGTAGTTAAGCAACAAGTATTCATCCAAACAAGTTTGATTAAAAAGAACCAACAAGGTCTGTTCATTTAATTTTTTATATTTTTTTTAAATAATTTAATAAGGTGTTGAGAACCCTGCTTAAAAAAAACAACAAAAAAACGTTAAAGCAGATAGACCTTGTCAGTTCTTTTTGATCAAAGCTGTTTGGATATAAGAACTAATGATCACTGAATAACAATTGTCTAGTCAAATTATATTTTAGAGTATAAGCACACTTTAATTCTGGATGGCAGTAGGGAATCTGATTTGACATTTTCAATATGTTTCCTCATGCTGCTTGTATCATTGTAAATGTGAGATTACCACACCCAGTGCTTTACTGTATGTTGTGCCCAGCATGTTACCCATTCCTCCAGTTTGGGTATACAAGTGCATAATTTTTGTGTGCGTGATGCATAATCAGGAAAAGGCGAATTGTTCTTTGTGAGTCTTCTTAAGTTCTTGTTTTGACATTCCTCAGTTGTTGCAACTCTTTTTAAAAAAAAAGAAAAAAAAAAAAAGAGCTTGTTATTCTGTTCCTCAAGTTAGTATACAAGACAATCACTGGGGAACATATCTAGAGGTGATCTTATTGCTGAGTCAGTTCTGCAATTTCCCCTTAATTCCAGTTGTAACTTGAAATCCAACATAATGATTGATGTTGAGTTCCAAATCTGTTAAACAGGTTTAAGCACAAAAATGGAGGTATCTTTTAAAAGGTATATTGGAAAGATTTGGATCTGTATATCAGTAGAGTATTAAAAGAATTTCCATGGTTCAAGTCTCCCCCAGAATATCAAGAATTGTACATATTCCATTCAAAAATACAAAATTGACACAATGTACTCCTTAAAAGGAAAACTGCAGGAACATTAGATAGTTGTAAATCCAAGGGAGAATTCAGGAATGGTTGATCATGTATGAATGAAAAAGGGTGTCAGACTACTTGGAAAATTTAGAAATCATAGACTTATCTTAAAAATATGCAAATTTTTGCTGACAAAACTCAATCTCAAAAAAATATATCATTTGACATGTATTTTTAAAGTGTAAAAAAATAAAGTTCCTAATGGTTTCATAAATATTGTTTGAAATTTACATGAGTCATCATTATACCACAAATTGTATATATGCTAACATTCTTATCCTTACTGTTTTTATCATTGTTTCTATGACTGAAATGTAATGATAAATCACCAAGAATACAAGTCTAAACATGTGAAATAATGATAAAGCATTTTCTTTTATAATCAATATCATAATAATTAAACATTATGTTAAGTAAAAACAGGCATTGAATTCATATGTGGAAAAGTATAGTGGTAAGCACACTGCACTTACAAGTTATAAGTAATGAGGTTAATCCTATATAGTACCATTGATATAAGTTTGGTCAAAGTCTCTACAACCTAATACTAAAACATCCAAGTACTGATTAGGAAAAATATTTCATTTTAAATAGTTTACTAAACAAATCAAAAGTATGGCTTATACCTTTTATTTAAACTTTTTTTTTTAATTTACATTTGGACTAACGTCCTTATCTTTAATTGTTTTTGACCATTGTACCCATCAGCCTTATTCAAGTGTTTGTTAACCAAAGTAACTTTCAGGGAATTTCAAATTGAATCCTTTGTTTAATTCATTCTGCTGTTCATGTCTAGGGATATCTTGTTCTGATTTGGTACTTATCAGTTGTTGTTCGCCATTTCCACCCAGACTAACTTTGTACTACCTGGCCTTAGGACTGAACTCACAATTACTATGTAACTAAATTTACAAAGCAATGCTATAATGCACTGGAACAATCCTGAACTTATAATTTAGAATCTTAAACCTAATGTTCAGGGAAGAACATTAAGTTTAAGGCCCCAAGTTTTAGGTTCAGTATTATTACCTGGAACAAAAGCCTAATCTTGGTTCATTAAGTTGGTGACAGTAATTGTGAGTTCAATCCTTGGCTGAGATAGTACACACCTAGACTCATTGGAAACAGGATAAGCAATAACTGAGCAGTATGAAATATGAATAATTTAAAAAAAAAAAAAAAAAAAAAAAAAATCGTATCAAAAAAGGAAGGCAAAATTCATGGACTGCACAACAAATGTTTCATTTTCAGAAATTCTACCTTGATTTAAAAGTGCAATGTTACTCTTCAATAGAATTTTCATTAAATCACAAGCATCACAATTTTCTGTCATTTAGATTGAATCATTTCTGTACAAACATTCTCTCCAGTAAGGAAATACATGTTGACATACTGCACATTTAGTAGACTTAACATTTATTCAGTGGATATTTTCCCCCATTACTTTTGTTTTATGAAATACTCTATATTTTTATATATAAATATTAGTGATATCTTGGACGTACCAATATTTTTATCCAATTCTGATACAATTCCCAATAATGTTCTAAATTTTCGATTCTGATACCTACAATGATTAAAATTCATTATTTTCAGGCCCTACAGTTGGGTTAGAAAACTTAATGAAGAAAGTACATTTATTAATAAAACATTTAGTAGAAAAATGAATACAAAAGCTTATGAAATAAAGTTAGATACCTTTTTTATTTAAAAAATTTGGTAAGAGTTTAAACAATAAAGTGAACAATTTCTTTATGTAAATCCCTTAAGTACCTAGCTATAGTTGACATATTGCTTTAAAAAAAAAACCCAAAAAAACCCAAAGAATTGTTTTTGGAATTGGAAATTAGGCTAAAAATTCTATCCCAATAACCCAAAAAGTTCTGATATTTCCGATTCTTGTGATGTACCAAAGTCAGTCTTTTCCGCATGACACAATCATGCTACAGTCACCTAAATTTAAATTCAATAAAAATAGCCTCTCTTTGTATCTCAATTTTAAAAGTTCGCTCTAGCAAGCTAGTTTCGTACACATGAATATCTCAGACCCTCACTTTAAAGAAAGATTCCTACAAGACTAAAAATAAATTGCAGCCTCAATCTTCAATACTTCTAACTCTTCTCCAGCTGGAGATTTGAACAAACTAACTAGACACTAAAACTCTGGCATAACTTGTCTGTTCAACTTCAGAAGCTAGGAAGAGAATAACCTCTCCATAAGCTAGGCCAAAAATCAAGTTTTTCATGGTTAATTGAGGCATTCAATACTGTCTCATAAAACCAAATTTCTTTGCTAACCTTCTCAATATTGGTATTGTTTATTAAAAATGTGGAGACATTGCCAGCAAAAGCAGAGTACCTGGTTAAGGTGGTGGTACCAAGTAACATTAACTATGAACAATACAGCCTTCAAGAAACAATGGTCTATCTTATCAAAGACCTTGAGTTGATCAACAAGGCTTGATTATCAGCTTTCTATGTGAACATGAGCATCAGATACAAGTTATCTTGGATTGTCTTACTCTTCAAAGCACAAATCTGTTTCAGGCAATCTTATCCCCACCAGGTTTGTCCTTTTATAGAAACTTTTACTATTGTGAAACACGTCCATTTGTCATTAGTGCCAACAAGAGGATAAACATGCACATAGTTTGAATTTTCAAACTTAAAGTATGAGATAAGAGTGGGGAGATGGAGTAATTAGCTCAGCCTGTATCTTTCTTATCTTTCTTTTTGTGTGATAAAAGTTGGAGCCAATTTGGGGAAGACAGGGTAGAGGATAAACCAGTCTCCTCCACTGTCCTGTCCAAATTTATTTTCAAATAAGCTTTTTTTCTTGAAACTGGACTGCCTTCTTTGCATACAACTGTAGGGTATCTTCTCTAGTTCTGTCAGGGTTATCAAACCCAGGGCTCCAAAAAGAAGAGAGATTTCACTGCTTGAAATGATCTCCCACCTTTACCTATCACTTTCTCAAACTCCTCCGGGATTACATTTTTTTTTTGCTGATGGAGAAGTGTACCTCAATGTTTTGCTGAAGTTTTGGCTTGAGGCATTAGGCAAGGCTGCTTGGTTTCCTTTTCCATTGAGGTAGGTGGAAAGACACTTCAACAATAGTTTTTCAATGGGAATCTTCTTCCTCAAGCAATCTGCAGGGGGTGACTAGTCTTCCTAAAATGCAAGCATTCCGGTCTTCTTAACCAGCTTTTGAACTGCAATATTACTTGAGAGTAGAGTTGAATGTCTTGCAATCAATCATGATGTCAAAACTCCACTTTTCATGCAGAGAATTGGACTTGCTGCCAAATGGGTTTGAGGGACAACACATACTGTGCCACTGTGGCCTGATGCTTTTCTATACAGAAACATTTTTTTTTTGTTTGGAGAGCTTTTCGTTTGAACCAAACAATATTTAGCTGTGGACAACAGTGCCCCACATGGTAAACAGACTGACTTTTATAGCCTATTAGACTAACCCTGTGTAGTTTAAATGAGTCTCTATTACCACAATATCACTTGTACAAATCAAGATAACGCTGGTTCAATTCGCCATTCTTGCTTTCTGCACACTTCACAACATAAATCCAAATTTTCTTCCGTTTTCACTGCTTCAGCCCTCTTTTATCAGGCCAACACCGCAGTCGACCAGCCAATCAGTGTTCTTCATTTTTATTCTCAGTTACCCAGGCAAATAGCCTCCTCCAGTTCGACCAATCAGTACACGACTTGCTATCGGTGGAAGCATGCCAAACTGTACAAAAACCCTTGTTACTGCACATACTGCTGGAACTGCTAGATAGGAGAGTAATGCCATTTTCACGGAGCAAACTTGCTGATGTCATGTGTTGCACGTTAAGGTAAGACCCTTATTTTCCTATGCACCAGATGCAAGCCACTTTGGTTCACTTGCTTCTACAGAGCTGTTCACCACACTACCCACTGATCTCACGATCACAAAACATACAGTCACGAGCAGGTTGCTTTTGCTGGGTACTTCACTGAGGAAGTGGAGCAACACAAGCTTCATCTTCAGATGAAATGTCATCAGGGGAGCTAGCAGGATGTACCACATTAGTATTTTGGATGCTAACAGTTGGGGAGTTGTCTTCTCCGTTTGTGTTGCCTGTAGCAGATTCAGTATCATGAGAGTGATCAGTTTCTCCTAATGGGTTTGATCTCAAATTTACTAACTGCAACTGTCTTCAGAATCGCTGTCCTGTGTAGCCGTCGGGACCGATCCCATGAAGGGACGCAAGTCCTTCACATGATGTGGAACTCCATTGACATGCACTGACTGTGGGCTATTAACCTGAGTCACGTGACACATTCTAAATTTAGTTGTGCATCTCCCATAGGGAGTTTTCACCCAAACAACGTCTCCTACTTCATATGCTCCTTGAGTATTCAGATGTTCAATAAGGGACAAAGCCTTGATGCCCCATATACGGGTATGATACCTATAAAATGCATCAGCTGGTGCAGTAGTAGGCGAATGATTATCTCTAGGCTGCCTCCGGTATAGAGCACTGCTTTCTAGCTGCAATGGTTTTGATGCTTCAGTGACTTCTTTCTACTATACCATTCTTGGCAGGTGTATAGGCACATTGGAATCACAAATGTACACCACAATTGCTCAAATTTTTTTTAAAAATGTTTGCATGTGAATGCTGTGCCATTGTTGGTCAATATCTCAAGTGGCAGACCCCATTCGTAAAAAATTGCCTCTAACTGCCGAACCACGCTAGTAGAATCTTGTTGACGTAGTGGTCGCCATATCGTGAACTGAGAGGGCACACAATCAATAATTGTCAGAAAATGCTTACCATCATGGTGGGTGATGTCCATTGCTAACCTATTCCAGTTGTCCCTCATGTTCAGCTTTCCTTTTCGCCAATGCACTAGAGCCAGGTCAATGGTTTGGCATGCCTCACATTCCTTGACAACCACTTTTACAACTTCTGACGATACTGAAGGGTCTATCAACCTAACAAAGTACAGGGTCCTTTTCATGCCTGGGTGTCTGGTTTTCCGGTGGATATTAGCCACTTGACGCGTGTCCAACTTGGTCTTTGCAGTGGCGCATACTGACTGCACTGGCTCCATTCCCTCCTTGTGTAGGTTTAACCACCTCTTTGGCACCCTGGTCAGCCAGATTCATGTTGGATTTAACCAGTGTTATGTCCAGTGTCAAGCCATATTCAGCTACAAGCTTGTGAAGTGTGTTCAACCCTCTCCATACGAGCATTTCCCCAGACGCCTTTGTATTTATTCGAGCCTTGCCAGTTAAGGTGTTCGAAATCCACTGATGAACACATGCTGAATCAGTAAAAAGATGTATTGTCAGCACCTGCCTTTGAAGAGCTAAATTGACACCCTTTATAGTTGCATCTAGCTCAGCCAAAATGATGTGCTTAGCATCTCCAGCTGGGCGCAGCCACAACGTATCCTCAATGACATTTCCATTTACTCCTAATATGACACCTGTGGCTACGGAACTTGCATCTACCCACACTTTCATCTCATGGACACACACACCAGTCTCCTCCAACTGGATCGGCCTCACATATTCTGGCTATTATGTCAGCTAGCATGCAATTAATAGAGGCATTCTCAACTTCATCATCCCATTCTGTGGTTAGAGTGCTTGCTTGTCATTTAACAAATGCAGTGGCCACTCATAGCCAGCCGCAAACAGGAAAGTAGCCCACATGCGTCGGCGAGTTATCCTCACAGGGATAATGGGAGTCTCTCCACCTCGCCTACATCGGAGAGTACCATTATCACTCCAGACCTGCAAGCCCAACACCTTAGTTCCATCTTCTAATCTTGTCAGTTCCTTGCATACTAGTCTGTACTTGGACATGAGGACTCTCACACATGCAACAAGAATCAGACTTTCGTTAACATAAATGTCATCAATATATGCTGATGTGGCATTTGCAATGGCTTCATCTTGCGATAATACTGTGTCAATTACGGCTTTCATGATGAGAGGTGCAACATTTAAACCGAAACCCAGTCAGGTGAGGCAGTATCTTTGATCCTTCAATATGACAGTTTGATAGAGCCACAGCGCCTTCTCAACATGTATCTGCCCTCCGTAAGTCCAATAAAGATACATTGGCTCCCAATCGCCACCATTCTCTCAACTTATGTGCACACACCTCCGAGTTAGCAGTATGTGGTTCCACAAAACCATTCAACATATATTAGGTGGACCAAATTTGTCTTCGGGGTATGGTCGCAGCCACTATTATCCAGCCATGACTGAAGCTCCCTTTCATATTCGTCCCATGCATAGTCGGGTACTGAATATTCTGCCACTCTATTCTTTAGGGTTATTGGCGGTTGTCCATTTGTCCACTTCCATGAGGCTGTTCATACTTTGTTACGACGGTTGAACTCTACAATAAAGTCGGGTTGAATGATGGAAATAGCAGCACATTGGGGCTTACTTTCTTCAACAAAGTGAACTTCTCCTGAGGGATAGATGTGCACCCCTCCTAATTCTCTGATTGCATCAATCCCAAGAAGATCGAACCCAAATAGTGGTCCATCCACAATTAGGGCATCAAAGTACACAGGTTGAGCGTGACTAACATTTAACACAATATTGCCCTGTCCACAGCATTTTAGTACCTTACCGTTGGCAGTTAGGACTTCTGTCTTCATTGGTCACCAATTGTGACATGCGCATTTGCTCACCAACGTCTGTGAGCAACCAGAATCAACCAGGGCTGTGCACCTCTTTCCGTCTACGGCCACATCAATGATAGGTAGCGCTGTGTTCTTTAGTCAGTTGGGGAGAAGACCGGTGCTGACATTTGTTCCCTGGATCCATTTCCCTGGTACTCTAAGGAGATATGCCTGACTTTGTTGCACTGAAAACACCGTATCTCACAGCAGGATCTTCGGGTCCAGGTAGCTGTCCTCTCAGAGTAGCCTTGCCTGCAATCCTTTGCCAGGTGGTTGGGACCAAAACACTTAAAGCACACAATGCCGCCAGTCTGTGTGGTAACGTCAGTATTTGTCTGTTGAGCTGCTGTGGCAACCGACTCATCTGGCTCTTTGCTATCAGCCATAACGGCCCAAGTGCGAGTCAGGATCTGGCCCAACGTCATAGTGTCCATTCTGGATGATGCGTGGAGAAGTTGCTTGACTTGTTGTGGCAGTCCAGAAACAAAGGCACATGTCATCCATCATTCAGGCAATTGGCCGCCAACCAACAAAGCTAGCCATTTCAACTCTGCTAAAAATTCATCTACGGTTTCTCCTAGCTCGCAAGCACAGTGGCTAGACTTTCTTCATCTCAGAGTTCACAAACCAATTCCACATTTTCAATCCATTCTACAATTGGTAGATCGGTAGCACTGAATTCAGGTATCAGCCTAATATCACAACTTCTGTCCACCATGATTTTTAAAAAGGACAAAATAGCTTGTAGTTTAAATGAGTCTCTATTACTATGATGTCACTTGTACAAATCAAGATACCCCTGGTTCAATTAGCTATTCTGGCTTTCTGCACACTTCACAACAAATAACAGTCAAATGTAATAAATGTACATAAAATTATAGCATTTTATGTACACTTCTGATAAAATTTCATAAGAAAGGTACCTATAAATTAATTAGATACCTTTCTTATCAAATATGAAATTTAATCTCACTCTTAACAGTCTTATTTTAATTTCTTTATAATATATTTTCCATAAAGCATTGTAAATGTAAAGGTGAAAGCTAAGTACAAAAAAAAAATAAAAAAAATAAAAAAAAAATTAGAGCGTTGAACTTAAATGTAAATTATTATTTCACTTTTCTCCTTCCGTGGAACAAATTAGTCTCACAGAATCCGTCAATATGTCATTCATCACCTGTCAAGTGACACGAAAATGACCTGCTTTGTTTTATTTTCAAATTAAATTTTTTCAGCGCAGAAGCTAAGTTAAGCTTTGATCAAAATATTTTAAATAAACATTATAATTTCTGATTTTCTTAAAATAAATTTTGAAAAAAATGATAATTGATATTTAAAAGAATTTCAAAGTGAGATTTCCAGTTTTTTTATAAAATGGAAAAATTTTGTTGACTAAAAAAAGAAAAGAAAGATTTTTAAAAGTTTTGTACGTGCTAGGAATGATTAAAAAATGTAAAAAAAATACCCCTAAAATACTTTGATCTTTCCTCTTAATAATAACAAACATTTAGACGATAAAATTTTGTTTTCGTCAAGTTTGGCGTCTTTTTCATCCTACTATGCTTTGTTTTTAGCGATCTCATGAAGGTACCTTTCTTAACCTAAAAAACAAAAAAAACTTTTTGTCCAACTCAATAAATGAAGATCATCAGAAGCAGTGTACTTCAACATATTATCTCTTAGCAAGTATTTTTATAACTTTTTATGAAAATTTGTAAAAAGCTTCTATGAAATTCCTTAACACTAGCAAAAACTAGAATTAGATTTAATAAAAAAAACATGATGGAAGCAGCCTGTATATTTAGCAGATGCTTAAAAGATATTTCAGATGTTTTCATGAAGGTTAGAGTTTCATAATCCTAATCACTACTAAGACTTGTTTGTTTGGCTACTGTTACAACTCCAGAAACAGTAATAAAGTTACATGTAACTACTTGAGACACAAACAGATACTTGGAAACAACTGTTAATGAAAACAATGCATGTATGTATATTAAACAGCCAACAAAAATGTAGGATATGTGAGACACACAGAAAAATTCACATGGGTACAAATGCTGCACACACAACAGCATCAGCTATAGTACACCTACTAGAAAAAGCACCCATAAAATATAAACATCAACATTCTTTATGTGTGCACAAACACACAAGCTGTTTACTGAAAGAAAAGCTATAAACATTGATAAAGTAAATTCACACTTACCTAACCAAATAAGTCTACATGCATTTGTCTATTACATAAAAACAGGATATAAATAACTAATGAAATACGAAAGAAAATAAATACAAAATAATGAAAGTTCAATTATCAACTAAATGTTCATTACCTACAAGCTTATTTTTCCTTCATATTTTAATCACATACACACAAACTGATATATGCTAAAAAGGTGTCAGAAAACAAATAGTGTATATTATATATATATATATATATATATATATATATATATACACACACAAATCAATTCTTTAAAAGTATATATAAATTATATTTAAAAATGCCTGATAATCATGCTCCAACCCATTATTTAAAAAATATATATATATATATATATATATATGCAAATCAATTTTTTTAAAATAATATATTGGGTTGGAGCATGATTATCAGGCATTTTTTAAACAATATTTATTATGAAAAAAAGAAAATTCAACAATAACATTTTTAAATGATTATTCCGGAGTACATGATGATCAACACTCATTTTTATAACCTGAAAATGAAATATTTCTATTAAAAAAGAAAAGAAAAGAAAAAAAGAAGCAAAACAGCAATTTTTATTAAGAAATAACTTGCCTACAAAATGCCTGACAATTATGCACCAACTATATATATATATATATATATATATATATATATATATATATATATGTGTGTGTGTGTGAAAATCAGTCCTTGAAAAGCTGTCATTTAATCATCTTTTATCATTGGGCCCACACTTGCACTATCTTCCACCCCTGCCAACACATTACTAAGAAGATGGCTATCAAAGGAGACAGGCTAAGAATACCATGACAGTAAACACATACAACCCTAACAAGTAAGGAGTTAAGGATAGAAAAGCTACACATCTTATCTAAAGATATCCACCTCTATTCTCTCTGCAAAAGAGACACTAGATAGAGTTGTAACACTATATGAACAAAGAAAAATGGGAATTATTTAGGGAGGAAAGAAGGGCACTACTGCAAAAAACAAGGTAATCATTATCTATATGATTATAAACAAATAAGATGGATTTCAAGAGAAAAGAATTTATGGTTTGAATTAATCAAATGTCCAATCCTGGTATTTGACTGATATATCTATGGTCTCTTACTTAGCTATACATGCTAATACAAGGTGTTGCATTTCATTCATCATAAAATTAGGTAAAGCAACAAAATGATATATCTTGTCACTCTGAACAAAAACATTTGCCTATTTTGCTATTTAGAAGAGCGATATAGATTTTTCATTTAGGAGTTTAAGAATATCATCATTGTTAGCATGTGTACTAATGAAGAGTGATTAAAACCTAGAAATTTATTCATAGAATTTATCTATCTATATAATATACCACATATTTATTTTGTAGCTTTTTGCTGTAATTATCATCATCCTTCAACTTCCCCATGGTTGGTCAGAACTCCATTAACAATCCCTTTCCACACTGTTCAGTCCTGCATTGCTGTCCCCAGATCCCCAATGTCCAACCCCGAGTCCTGAGCTATGGTGTCTGGGAAAGTCTATTTTATGAGAAGACACTTCTGGAAGGATACCATAGGAGTAAGGAGATAATTTCCTTGTCCACTCAGTGGCTGGCAAACTGTAATTGTTTTTGTTTGTGCTTAAGAGAGATTTGCTGCAATAAAGCAAATAATATATAAAATGACAAGTGAACTCTGCCCTGGTTTGAACATCAGACCTGAAGGTCACCAGGCAAATATGATATGATGCACGAACAGCATGAAATTTTCAAATAATTAGAGCACACAGATTCTACACTGTTCCTAGAGTAAATGCAGATACATATGTAAATAATCCAGTCATTTTTGACAAGTATTATACTAGGATGTAAAACAATTGGTTAGTAGGCGCAATGCTGAAAACTTGCTCACCACTCTACTTGTTCGTGTATTGTATTTAAACCACCTGTTAATTTCCTTGAGAAATCTGTATTATATATGAACATTTCAAGGCTCCTCTCTCTGGAAACTCATTAAAAGACTCATAGAAGCACTTAATGACAATACATCAGTAATATTCAATTTTCTCTCTCTGATCTGTCTCACTGGATTTGTTTTCAATTCCAGAGCAATAACATATGTTTTCATTAGGTGATTGTTGATCTGGGTTACCTTCAAAGTCTTTCAAACTAAACCCTTTATTTAATATATTTAATCTACAGGGGTAGACTATTCTTGTTATGCTACTCATATCTAGGGATATCTCACTTGGTTATTGCTTACCCCAATTACACTTAGTCCAAGTACACGTTGCCTGGACCAGTGATTGAATTCACAATTACTGTCACCAAATTCACAAACTAATACTTTAATCCACCAGGCTAATGAACAGGCAATATTGAGTCTAGAACCAATGCAGTTGTCCAAACTAGGTTGAGGTGGCATAATTTGATTAATACAACTCTTTCTTAAACCATCTACCATCAAGATAATTTAATCACTTAAATTTCATTAGTACAAGTGTCAGCAAACTGCAGCATGCCTAATGATTTTATGTGGCCTACAGGAGCAGAGCATTACTTTTTAAATTCATTATTAGATTTCAGTAGTTTTTCGTTATATGTTCCACAAAATAGTAATCTATTCAAAACAGGAAGAATAAAGATAAAGATGCAAAACAATTATTTAATAGGAAACCCCAATTATCAGGAAATTCACTTCCTAAAAAAAAAGAAAGATCAACTTATCAAATTAGGTTCTACTACAGGCACATGGATTGCTACATCCCACACTTTGCCAATGTCACTGCTCAATCATCAACACAATGTAAACTGACATAAGGATCATGGTGTGTGTGTGTGTGCACATAGGACATCATTTATACACTTTGTCATAAATGTTTCACAAGATTAAATGAGAATTTCTTACTTTTGTATAATATTTTTCTCAGATATATTATGTCAAAAGAATTTCTCAAATATAAATGATTGTTATTTATATTGTTGCTGTGAAACTCCAGTTGTTATTGTGATACAATGATGTAGTTGATCAGGAAAAAAGTTTGCCTATCCCCAAGAAACTGCTTTTATATAAACAATTTATAAGTAAGAAACTGCTTTTATATAAGCAATATTTATGCTGATTATTTTTATCTAAAATATTTTGTAGAATTTATAAAAATGATTATCATGTTATGTATTAGTCAATTTGTTCAAAGGCAACACTACAGTGTGCAATGGATAAATTATCGTCTAAATTACACAAAAAAGAAAATAACACTGACATCTCATTTTAACAGATATATTTACCAAAATTACACAAAAATATCTTGAAATACTAAAGAGTAAATTCATTCAATAAAATCACTATTAGCCTCAACCATGGTCTCCAGATGACTTTGGAATCTCTTGCCACTCTTCTGGTCTCCTTGTTTAAGTTGGTGAATGCTGCCATAATCCATGTCTTCAGTTCATCTTTGGTGTTACAAAGGGTTTTGTTGGTCTCTCACTCAACTACATCTCACACAATAATCAAGTGGGTTGCAGTCTGGGGGGGGGGGTTAGGTGGCCAGATGTAAGCAGTGGTGTGGTTGCAGAAATTGTTTGACAGCCATGACTGTGTTCTTTTGCTTGTGTAGCATGGTGCAGAGTCTGTTGCCAGACACAGGGTCTTCCAGCAGCCGCCCCCTTGCCCTAGGGCAGTACTAACTCCTCAAGGTACTTGATGTAGGCCTCAGTGTTGAGACTGAGGCCCTCACCAATAAATTTGGGAGTTCTTTTCTCAGCAGAATAATCAGAGTGAGTTCTCAGAGTTCCAGTAACTTTGTAATCACCATTAGACTCATCCAACTCTTTCTGAATCCTCTGCACTGTTCTCAGATTGATACCTAAACACTCTGAAATGTTTGTATTGGAACTTCTGGTGTGAATGCCAAGCAATACAGCATGCAGTTTCCAAGTTTCTTGTGGAGTGAATTGCATCAGGGTGCTCTTTTTTTCACTGACCCTACTATACTGTGCAGCTGACAAAAATCAAAAACAAATGAGCATGTGCAAAATTAAAAAATATGAAATAGCGCCAATTTACTTATTGCACCCTGTACATTAAATCAATCAACTTTGGAAATAAGTGTGTGTGTGTGTGTGTGTGTGTATGTGTGTGTGTGTGTATATAGAATTGGAGCTGCCTACCTATGCTCACTAAGCCATATCTGCAAGAGAGAGGTGCATAGTGTTCTGTTTCATTCATTATAAAATTAGGCAGAATGACAAGAAGGATCATATTTTGATAGAGGAGCAATGTATTTTTTATATTTAGGAGTTAAACATTATTTCTTTAGTATGTATGTTAACAAAGAATGCTTAAAATCTAGAATCAAATTCATTAGCTTTATCTCTATACCGTGTGGGGTGCATGCGTGTTATGAGATTACATGTTTATTTATAACAAGCAAAAGTACCAGGCTTTGGCTGGGTTTATAAATACCTAAAATAAATACAATCCCATGTGTCCACAATACTGTGTATCACAGCTTTAAAAAGATGCTAACAATCTTCACTTAATCCAGGAATGTTGATTCAAACAGAATCAGGTACTGCTTAAATAAGTTTGCCCTACATTTTTTTTGTACGAGTGAACCAATCTACTTAAGTAGTGCCCAGAATTGTATCAAAGTAAGTAAATAGTTCTATTTTACTTTTATAGAAATTTTCAAAAAGAAGAATATATAATAAAATAATTAATACTGAAGTATAAAAAAAAAAAAAAAAAAAACAATGTGAAGACAGAAGCATACATATAAATATAGTTTGTGTAAATTCCTGGGAAGAGTAGTTATTTACATTTGGACTAATGTCCACATTCTTGGCAATTTTGCTCTTGAAGCATCTTCAGACATGTTGATCTGGGTAATTTCAGGAAATTTCAAACAGAACCAGCGCTTGAACTTATAATTACTATGTCACCAACTTCATGAAGCTACTATTTAATTCACAAGGCTATTGTCTAATGAGAATCCTGAACCTAGAACTTGGAAACTTAAATCTAATGTTCTCATTATTTGCCTGTTTCTGCCATTACACTTGACCTTATTTATTGCTGCTTCTCTTTTCTTACTTCAGCTGGTAAAGCCTTGCTGTGAAGCTTAGCTTTCTCTGCTATCGTTTCCATTTCTTTATTAATGGCTCCCATATGGTACTTATTTCTATACTAAACCTACTGAGGAGGCCATCAAAGCTTGTGTATATACCAATTCCTTCAGATGTCTGATTTTTCAGTGTTTTGCTGTCTAGTAATTTTACTTCATTCCTCAAAGACTGGCACTCACCTTTTTCCTCTATACATGATCAGCCATTGTCTCACTCCTTATTAAGGCTTTTCAAGGTTGGCTGGTTTTGCAAGGAATGGAATACCCAGTTCTTGGTCATGTTCTCCTCTTTGTTAAGCTTGAGTCAGTAAAGATTTCTATATAAGGTCGAGTTGTTTCTGAATATTTTTCAAATGTTTTATGAACTGCAGATCCTCTGAATACTTTTTGACATTCCCTTGACATTAGGGATACAGACTGTGGCAGGTTTACAATCCTCTTTGACCATTCTGTTTCTGACTGCAGATGTTATATTTTTAGGGTAGTTGTTATTTTGAAGGGTACATTTGATACTCATCATCTCCTGTTGGCATGTGCCTGGGTCACCGCTTGTGAAATGTTTTTTTTTTTTTTTAGTGTTTTTAAATAATAATAATAAAGATATACTATTATTAAATTTTAATATTTGTGAAGAGCTTGATAGTAGGACATTAAATGGTACAATAAAATGTATAATAAATCATTATGCAATTTAGAAGGCTCATTAACTATCTTAGAATCTAGTCAGAGGTCATGAAGTTATAAATGAACACCCTTATCCTATGAGATATCTGTAAACCTGAAATGCTCTATGAAAACATCACTTTGAAAATACAAATTTAGCATTTTTTGAAAAATATCAGGACATAAATCTAAATCTTTGAGTAATTTTATTTAACAATATAAGTGAAAATCTGAAAACTGGCCTACAAATTGGAACATATATTCATTAGTATATTTCTTACATTAATGAGAGGAGTACTAAAAATTCTTGGACCAAGCAAAATTCTAATGTTTTATCAGATTTTAGAAAGTGGGTTAGGTCACACACACACACACACACATAGAGGATGCAATGGATAAATTATCTGAATTACATAAAAATGAAAATATCCTGACATCTCATATTTACCAAAATTTTACAAAAATATTTTGAAATACTAAAGGCTAAATTTATTCAATAAAATTGCCTTTGGCTTCAACCACAGCCTCCAGATGACTTTGGAATCTCCTGGTTTAAGTTGAATGCTGCTATAATTCTTGCCATCAGTTTATCTTGGGGTTTTGTTGGTCTCTCAATCAACTGTGCCCCACACATAATAATCAAGGGGGTTGTAGTCTGGGGAATTAGGTGGCCAGGTGTAAGGGGTGATGTGGTTGCAGAGGAATCAACAAGGTTGGTCTGTTTAATTTTTTTATTTATTGTATTTTTCCAACTTTTGGATAAAGTGTTGATTATTGTGCTTAAAGTTGTGGATAAACTGTCCAAAGTTCATATTTTGTTATTTTTGTTCAAGTACTTTTGACTTTTGCAGTCACTATCAAAAACTGATATGATGTTGGTGATAGACTTCTTTTGTCTGCATACTGGTTTTCTTTAGGAAGTTGGACATTTGAAAGTCTAGCATGACATCATATGTAACTGCTATTGGGAATGAGGCTGCACAAAAAGATTGCAATTTATTTATATAATTTGTATATATTTTCATTTTTCTTAGCTTTTTACAAGGTACTAGTCTTCAGTTTTCAATTTTTAAGTAAGTCACCATTCATGTCTTATATTTACACATACTCTATAACTGATATTGAGTACTTTAACTTAAAAACTAAGTTTTTTTTATGATTATATATATATATATATATATATATATATATATATATATATATATATATATATATATATATATAAGAGGGTGCTGTAAAAGTTGACCAAGAAGGTAATATGAAAACAAATATTTGGAAAGTAGACCAGGCCAATAGCCATTTTAGGATGGCAGGTTAATTATTATCCATACCAAACCATAACTACCAGTTAACACAGAAAATAGAGAAGCAGTCCAACTTTTGCAAGCCTTTTCCTTTTGTGTAATAAATCCCACAAGAATTAAAAAATAGGTTCATATTCTTAAGGCTCATCTATCTATAAAGTTAATCTGTAGAGATCATATGTTTACAATCTATCATGTACTTAATGATTTGAAACAATTTTTAATAACTTTTTAAAGCACCAAATGACCTTAAAACGCGTACACAATAACATTTAATCAATAATATTGTGTAAAAACAAGGCAATAGGTGTAAACTGACACCTGATCAATATTTAGTAAGTGTCAGAATAGAGACAGATGTTGGTGAGATGATTCCCATTTTTCATTCACATGAAAGCCATCAGATAAATGAAAATTTTGCATTGTAGGCAACTTTCCATGTCTTATACACTAGTTTTAATGGTGAAAGTTTTTTTTTAGCTGAACAGTTGCCTATCAGGGTCAGGGATATCGTAGTCTAATAAATAGTTAAGAGATTTAAGGTTCATAGAAATAAAAACTAAGAGAAAGATGTTTGGCTCTTTGCAGTGATCTAACATAATTCATGTAACAATATACCATGTGATAAAAGGATTTTGCTAATTTCCCAGCTGTGATGAGTCTATGGTTCCAGACTAACGTTTCCATCATCCCAAGAAACAATTTTAATAGTCTTACAATGGTTTTTAAACTTTGTTATCATTGATAATTGTTAGTAATCCAATTAAAACACTATTAAAATGTTTTGGAACAAAAAAAAAAAAAATTAAAAAGAAAGTTATATTAAATTTTTAATGAATAAATATAAAAAAATTATGAACAAATTGTACCAAAAAAAGTTTTTAAAAATCACATTTTCATTTAAACATTTCAAAGTTTCATGCTTAGAGTAAATCATCTTTAAGAATTGTTTTATGCACTCATTTTCTAGATGAAGAATATTAGTACATTCAACTATTCACTATTTGTCACAAAAGGAAAATGTTGAAAATCATCCTAAATAGATCAATAGCACAAGCAGAAAAAAATTATCACTGAAGAACAGGCTTGATTATGACATAAAAGAGAAAACAGAACCGCTATTAAATCTCTGAGTTCTATGTAAAAAATACAACACCAATAAACCTTCTATCACATTTTCATAGACTCCAAAAGAATCTTTGGCAGACAGTAGCATGAAGCATTGTGAACAACAATGAACAAATATAACATGGGTATAAAGTTGATCCATACCATCCAGCAATTCTATAATAAGGCAAGCATAAAAACTGATTCTACACATTGGTCAATGTATGCTAAGGCTGCATTCAGTTCCCTGCACTAACATTTTCCTTGAATGTATCATGCTCATAAAGAACACCAGGACACAGAGGTTGCAACCTCACAAACCTTCACTTAGAAGATGACATAAATGGTCAAAGTGGTAAAGAGGAACTAGCCAGTCTGTTGGAAAAACTGAATGAAACATCCTCCAGATATGGCATGGAGATTAATGCCAAAAGAATCAAATTCATGATGAACAATATGAAAGGGCTTTCAACCAAGATAAATATTTGTGGTTAAAAGGTTAAAGCAGTGAGCCAATTGAAATATTTGGGCTCAATTATTAGTGAAGACAGCTTCAGAATAGAAATAATTTCATGAACAGTTCAAACAATGGCAGCTGTCACAAAAATAAGAACCAGCTGGAAAGACAAGAACATCTGCACTATTTACATTGTTTGGACTATCATCCTTATGTTTGTTACCATATTATCACAACATTTTGGCTGTTGTATGCTCTGGCCTTCTTCAGGTGGTTAGAATGTTGAACTGAACCCTTTATTTCACTCACTGGAGTAGACATGGCACATGGAAAAAGAAAAGTTTACTCCAGTGAGTGAAAAAAAGCGTCCAGTTCAACATTCCAACCACCTGAAGAAAGCTGGAGTGTACAATGGCTGAAATATTGTGATAAGTATGGCAATAAAGATGAGGATGATAGTTCGAACAATGTAAATAGTGTACATAATACTTAATCTCAGAATAGATACTGAAGAACATCTGCATTAAATCAGAGATCAGACTTGTATGCATTGGCCTTCTCAATCTTTATTTTTTACACCTGTGAATTTTGAACATTAACAGTGGAATTACAGTGAAGAATCCAAGTATTAGAAATGAGATGTTACAGAACCATCCTAACCATCTATGTAGACTGCATAAAAAAAAATGCTACATCATTGGACAAGAAATAGGTTGTAAGACTTTATATACACCAACAAGAAGTTGAAATGATACAGATATGTCAAGGGCCAACAATCTTCCCACTGCCATCCTATATGATTTCACCTTAAGCAAAACAAAAGGAGTCAGTCAGACAAGAAAATGGGTTGACAACATCACTGATTGAACTGGAAGATTTTTCACAGAAACCTAGATATTGTCATGCAAGGGAGCTGGTCAGGTGCTCAGTGATTCTACACTCATACCCAGTTATGGGACTGGTGATGAATTATTCACAATCAAAAAAGGTTTTGAAGATCTTATATATATATATATATATATATATATATAAAATTGCCATTTACAATCATCTGCCTCACACTGTACCTAAATTTTTCATGTGTTTATCTTTTTTCTCCTTTTTATTTTCAAATTAAATTATGACAAGTTGAAAACAACACATAAATGTTATTTGCTGATGGTTGATTCAAGTTTAAAAAAACAAAAACAAAAAAAAACAACATCAACTGAAAAAATATAAATTTTCTTGCATTATTTATTAAAGTAAAATTAGTTCTTACAATTAGATCTTAATTTTTTTTTTTGATTCAGAAATAAATAATACAAATATCTAAATTTAAGTCCAATCAGTTTAAAAAAAAGCACTGAAGATTAGTTTATGTGTGTATTTTATTCATTAAAGGCTTGCCGCTATTGGTGTGAAGTATTTTTTTTAAATGAATTTAGTTGATTTTAAAATAAATATAATAAATTTTTAATTAAATGTTCTGTATCATTCCTAACTAATGTTTTATTATTCCTGTGACAATGTTAATTTTGATCCCTGAATGATTTCTTTAAAAACACCTGCTGCATTTATGTAGCATTTAAAATATTGTACAAGACTTGATTAATTATAACTATTCTGTTTTGGAAGAGGAGAGACTCAATTATTTTACTGAATATATGAAGCTTACCAAACTTTGTAAATCTGACAATTATCTTAAAATTATTCAAAAAGTGAATGATTACTGTAATTTAAAACTACAGACATATTTTATGAAAGTCTGAAATAGCAAACTGATTATCTCAGAATAGGAAAATGGAATTTGCAATCCAAATTTGAATTTTTGGCAGAGACTGCTTGCATTCACTGAAGGCATGATTCAACACATCCATATGTTGTGTCATCGCCAGATATCTTGGGGGGTGGTGCAAGAGAATGAGTAAGTACTTGTACTAACTACTCTCCCACAGCTAATTACCTTATCATCTGAGGCAGTATAAACAGTTAAAAAAAGTTATACCCACTTTCAGCTTTGACAAGGACTATTATATTATTTTTTTCATAATCCACATAGCAAATATATCTAAAATTTACAAGAAAAATAATAAAAGCTAAAACTTGTGCTATTTGTATTTAGTTTCTATTTTATGTAAAAGCTTAACCCATTAATGGAATCATCTTAAAGCATCAAAAGTTTTAGTAAAATTATAACATGTAAAACATTAAATTTCATGTAAACTACTACCATACTGAATTTCATGTAAATTACCTGCATATGTTTTTAAGAATAAAAAATGTAGTTTAAAATTTTTGAATGTCTCAAATTCATAAAAGAAAGAAAGAAAAAGAAGATGCATACAAATGTCATAGAAATAAAAAGAAATTAAACTATTTGCAAGCAATTTTTTAAAAATAAAATCTTCCTATGAGGGTTAATATTTTTCTTTTAAATAAAGGAAGTGAAGAGTAAGCGTTCTCAAAGCAAATTTGTGGCTTTCACAACACAAAGAAAGAGAATCACTTGTAACACGTCAGGAAAATAACTCACGAACGCCGTAGCCAAAACTGCCCGAATTTTTTTTCCTCCCGAGTCGACAACACCAACTGCTTTTATCGGCAGAACCTATTTTTTCCATTCGTCGACAGCCGGGATAGGATGTCCGTAATTTGCATATTAATACACTCTTATAGCGACTCCTGCATTTAACTTGTTTCTTTTTTCGTTTTGGGTTGACGAGGTAAGTCGCTATAAGAGTTTTGCTGACTACTTTTTTTTTTGGCAATCCCTCCCCGCAGATCGCATAAAAAAACACACAAACTTTTTTCCGGGTACGTGATTATCTCGTTTCACTACACTCCCCCTGTCACATAAGTGACACTCATGGGCGGGCCTCTTTATTCTTAAGCTTCTCCGGGAGGGGCAACTGTGGGAGGAGGTTGTGTGTTATGTTCTGAGGTTTCTTCTGATCTGACAACCTCATGCGCAGAGTCTTCATCATCTGAAGAATGTTCTGAAGATTCTTCTTCTGAGGATTCTTCTGGTCTGACAACCTCACGTGACAGAGTCTTCACCATCTGAAGGGGTGCTATCCCTACCTCCGATGGTAATTATTTGTTCACTTTCTGAGCACTCACTGCTAGTGTCACTTGTTGACGATTCTGTACCTACATAGTGACGCAAGTCCTTATGTGTCTTGGTATGCCATCAACCAGCACAGAACGCGAAAGTTACTTAGTCCAGTGACATGCCCCACCGGTAACCGGGTTGTACAATCGCTATGTGGAGATTTCACCCACACGCCGATCGCCCAAGTCATACGGGCGCCGTTCGTTTATCCGTTCAGTTGAACGTTTGCGCCAATGCTCGTAGTCGGACTTTATACTGATAAATCATGTTGGCTGGCGAGTTGAGGGCGATACATTATTGTCTCGGAGTAACATTGTACCAATACACCCCTCCATTATGGAACACTGCTTCCAGCAGCGATTCTTTGATGTCTGGCGACATCGCCGACTATGCCATTCCCTGATGGGACATACGCCGCGAGTTTAAATCTGAGGTGTACTCCCCACGGCCACAAAATTTTTTTGAATAGTTCACTGCGGAATGCAGTGTCGTTGTCAGTGAGGAGTTCCGTCGGAGGTCCACGTTCAAAGAACAATGACCCCAAGTGGTCAATGACGCTTATGGAATCCTGTCGACGAGACGCCGCCAAATAGTGAACCGGGTTGGGCCACAATCAATCAGGGTTAAATAGTGATGCCCGTTATAATGGGTGATGTCCATTCCAACACGGTGCCACACCTTGCTTACACTCACTTGTCCTTTTTGCCATTGCACAGGTGCTGGGTCGATGGACTGACACTCCTTGCATTCTCTGACCACTGCCCTGACAGCAGCTTTGGATACGGAGGGATCAATCTGCCTCACGAAATATAAGGTCCGTTTTACACCGGGATGTCCGCTTTGGCAATGCACAGATTTTAGTAAATCTGAGTTATAGTTGCTCGTTGATGTTACACAGACATGTTCTACCGGCTCTACCTCTTTCTTAATAGCGTCAAGCCATTTTTGGGGTACCCTTGTTAAAGTGTCGGCCTTGTTCTGCTGTGATCTGACCAGCTGTATGTTCACGGATAAGTGGTATTCACTTACCAACTTTCCCAGTGTGTCTAGCCTCCTTGAATGAGCATCTCGCCGCAGCCTTTGTATGTATCCTAGCCTTCCCGTAAGAGTGTCTGCTATCCACTTTATACACGCATGCGAACTGGTGAATAAATGCAACACCTTTGCATTCCATTGAAGGGTCATGTGACTCCTCTGATAACGGCGTCTAATTCTGACAGGTTGATATGTTGCGATCCTTCTGGACTAAACCAACACGCATCTTCCACGACAGTGTCACCTACTTCAAGAGACACTCCTGTTGCAAGGGAGCTCGCGTCGACCCAGACGTTAAATTCACATCCGTCAACGCACCATTTACCACGATGACAGGGTCGTCTTGACACACCCTAGTAATGACTTCCCCTATCATGTGTCTAAGGGGAGCATCATTGGTTGTGTCATCCAACCGGAAGTGACAGCAGTCACCCTACGTTTAATAAATGCAGTTGCACGCGGATCCACCTACCACGGAAAATGTCCCACCAGCTTTCCACATAACGAAAAACACATGCGCCGGGTCATGTGGTTGGGAATGTCCGGAGCTCGCTTCCCGCGTTTCCAGTACAGCATGTTGTGCTCCCCCAGACCTGCAACCCGAAAGCACCCGAGCACCATCCTCCAGTCGTTCTGGGTTTTTACATTCGAGCCCAAAGTCAGCAAGATGCTTTCTCACCTGTGAAGCTGGTACTAAGGTTTCGTTGATGTAGATGTCGTCAATAGCTTGAAGAGTAAGCGTTCTCAAAGCAAATTTGTGGCTTTACAACACAAAGAAAGAGAATCACTTGTAACACGTCAGGAAAATAACTCCGAACGCCGTAGCCAAAACTGCCCGAATTTTTTTTTTCCTCCCTAGTCGACAACACCAACTGCTTTTTATCGGCAGAACCTATTTTTTCCATTCTGGTCGACAGCCGGGATAGGATGTCCGTAATTTGCATATTAATACACTCTTATAACTCCTGCATTTAACTTGTTTTTTTTTCGCTTGGGTTGACGAGGTAAGTCGCTATAGGAAGGTACACTATAAATAACTTTACCCACCTCAAATATTTTAATAGTAAACACAAAAAGGGTACAGGTTTGTGAGTGAGTATATATATATATATATATATATATATATATATATATATATATATTACATTGTGTGTGTGTGTGTGTGTGTGAGTGAGAGAAAATTTTGGCTAACTTGTAATAGAGTTGTATTCAATAATACCAAAACTGATTCTGAAATGGTATTGAGAAAGACTGGCTATTCTGTAAATGCAAAAAAAAAAAAAAAAAAAAAAAAAAAATATAGAAAAGGACAGATTTGGTTTAACCCCACCAAAGTTAATATAAAAAATTTCCAAGAATTGGTGTAAAAGCACTTCTTGAGAAAAAGTTGCACAAATTATTCAGCAGAAAGACCCTAAAAATAAGTTATTGTTGTATAAACGATGTAATTAAACATCTAAAGAGGAACACTTGAAATGTGCTCTCTATGAATAATATTAAGTTCAACCCTTCTTGTAATTGCAGGAATGAGAACAAATATTTATTAGACAGAAAGTGCTTGGAAATTAGTGTACAAATTATCAAATAACTGTGAGCAGTAGAGATGTTCCAGACATGTACTACATTAGGAAAATGTAATAGGAGTGACAGTGACTTACCAGGAGCAAAGCTGAATTGTTGCCTCCCTGTGTCGAACCATTCTCTGAGAGTCGGTCGCTGCGGCGCCTACTGCCATTTTTATGCAGCAAACTTATTTGCATAAGAGAACCATGCTACCGATTAAAAACCCGGCGTAGTGGACGGGGAGGCCACTGCTTTTCTAGGCTTCAAGCGAGACTAGACAGATTGCAGACAGAAAGCGACAGCAATTTCTGGACATACGAAGTTTATTTTGGCGAACATGGACGGTCGGGTTTGATTTAAAAATTATTCCCGAGTTTGACGGACTGGATCTGTGGTTGAATGGCTCGAGAAATTGGAATTGGTGTGCGACCTATCGGGAGTGAAGCGGCTTGATCGGGTCATCCCTCTTCACTTAACCAGGGAGCATTCGCGGGTTTACCAGCAACTATCTACGGAAGAGAAATCGGACGTGGCTCGGAATCAAGGGAGCATTGATGACAGCATTTGCCCTGATAAATTCACGGCATACAAACAATTTGAGGCACGATATATTGCGTCCGGTGAGACCGTAGATGTATATTTGGCTGATCTACGGAAGCTCTCCGCCCTTTTGGAGGAGTGCCAGACAGTGCGATGGCATGCGTGTTCGCAAGGCGGGGCTTCCTGATCCTGTGAAAAGTCTCCTGTGGTCCTCGGCCAGGGCGGATGATATGTCTCGAGAAGCTATTGGCCCGAGCTCGGGCAATCATAAAGGACGAAGTCAGCAGAGAGGAAACCAGTCATCGCTGCAGTGCAGCCCCCTCCCAGACTCCCGATCTTCCCCAGACATGGGCCCACTTGTCACATGCTATGAATGTAATGGGCCCAATCACTTCGCGAGGGACTGCATGAAGAGTTGAAGGGCAACTAACGACGTTGCTATCGATGCAACAAGACCGGTCATCTGGCCAAAATTGTCCAGGAAACGGAGGCGGGGGACGAGACTTCAGCGCCGGTCCACCCCAAACAGCAAGTAAACTCGGTGCTACCCATCATTACTGTGTGTGTTGACGGCACACCATGCTCGCTCTCCTTGGCTGGGTGCTCATGGTCAATCTTGAGCGCGAAGTTTATGTCGGTCTTGGTTGAAGCAGGGTATGGCGGTATCTACATTAACCGGAGCCAATGAGGCTTGCTGTGGAAGGGCACCGCCAGAATTTGCACAGCAACTGGTAATACTGCTACAATCGATGTGCTGGTTATGTGAGGGAAGCCCCTGGATTTCGACCTGTTGCTTGGCATCGACGCCATTAAGGCACTTTCGGTGGAGTTCGTGATCACACAGCATGGAAGCGTGGAGTTTGAAAAAACTACGGTCCGCTCTGTGCAGCGATTTGTATCAGCGAAGCCGATTTCAGTATAAATTCAATGAACGGCAGGAGTTTGGGTCGCAGCCTGGAAGTGGTCGGCAGGTCATGCACCAGGGAAACTTCAGAATCGGATCTCTGAATATCCAGTATCCACCGAGATGAGAGAGGAGTACGATATGAATTACAAACATGGATGGACAATGGTTGGTTGGTGCCGCACAGTAACAACGAAGTTTGGCCCGCCTAAGGACTGATACCACTGATGGCTGTGCTGCAGACCAACAAGTATAAGGTGCGTCCTGTGATGGACTATAGGAACTAAATACCTACGTTGAAACATTCACAGGTGCCGCGGATGTTTGTGCAGAAAAACTGCGAGACTGGAGACAGCAGGGTGCTTAACATGTCCATTCTGGACCTCAGGAAAGCATATCTACAGATCCGTGTTGAAAATCCCCCGTGGCCATATATCAAACAGTTATGTTTAAAGGGAAGCGATATTGTTTGACCAGGCTGGGGTTCGCCTGAATGTGGCGCCCCTGATAATGCGAAGCTGTGCTTAATGCTGTGTTAGCACAGAATGAAACTAAATAGAGCAACGTCAGCATATATTGATGATATATATATCAACGAGGATGTGGCGTCGGCGGAATCTGTGAGGAAACATCTTGAGCTTTACGGACTGACAAGCAAGGATCCAGAGAAGTTACAGGACGGAGCCAGAGTGCTGGGGCCAGAAGTATGGAAGGAACAGGGTCGACTCGATGGCGACAAGGAAGTAGAATGGTAAACGGCCCTATGACTATGACACGGAGAGGTATTTTCTCCATGTGTGGCCGGGCTGGTGGGACACTTCCCGTGTGTGGATGGCTGCAGTGGCGACAGGCGTCATCAAACGTCGAGCCACCGCCGTGAACGCAAAACTGGGACGACAAAAATTTGTGATGCTCCCTGGAACATATGATAACGGAACCCTTGCCCGGGCTCAGCAACTGGATCCTGCACAGGGAGAATGGTGCGTGAATACAAAGGAGCTAGACGTGTGGGTGGACGCGAGTTCGCTGGCTGTCGGAGTAGCGCTCAAGGCTAAGGGAGCCATCATCGAGGACGCATGCTGGCTACGGCCGATAAAAAACACCCAGCATATCAATGTGGCTGAACTGGATGCCGTGATTGAAGGAATCAACCTCGCGCTAAAATGGCAGGCTACGGTATTACATGTGAACACAGACTCCCTCTGCGTGTACCATTGGTGACTAATGCCCTTACGGGAAAGTCTCGCTGAACACCAAGGCCGCTAGCAAGATGCTCATAAGGCGACGACTTGAAACTCTAACGCCTCTTGTGAAAGAGTATAAACTTTCCGCTGACATAGCACTAGTTAGATCCAACCAGAACCGAGCTGACTTGCTGACTAGAGTTCCCCAGAGGTGGTTCAACAATGTGAAGGAACCGAACCTGTTCAACCAGTATGTGCTTCTGCTGTAGGAAACCCGAGCCTTGCTCAGTTAACTGAGATTCATCGACACAGCAGGCACCCTGGAGTTAAACGACACTATATTTCACACGTAGGGATCAACCTGTCCGTGGTTTAAAGCAGCAGTAAGATCGGTCGTTCGAAGTTGTGAACAGTGTCAGTCAATAGATCCAGCTTCTGTGCGATGGCTGAAGGGAAGAGCTCAGTGTGTGAAACTTGAGTCGCCTGGGAATGGACATTACACACTATAACGGTCGCCATTTTTTGACTCTGATCGATTATGCCCCACACGGTTTTCGATCTGGCACCACTAATTCGGCAAGACGCTGCACACGTAATCCGCAATTGAGTCGGTGTTTTTTGAACGTGGTGCCCCGGTGGAAATCCTGGCTGATAATGACACTGCATTCCGCAGTCAGCAATTCAAACAATTCACGGAAGAATGGGGCGTCCGATTCCGATTTGGGCTATGCCGCGACAAACCATCTGGAAATGGTATTGTAGAGCGGTGTCATCGGACAATCAAACGGATTGCTGCGCGAAAAGAGCTACTCTATTATGGAGGCCGTGTATTGGTATAACATTACACCCAGGGATGATGTGTCTGCCTCTTCTGCGCCCGCCAATCTGCTGCATTCGTACAAAATTCGAATAAAAAGGAATTGACATTAAGCCCTCGCCTAACCGGGCGACTTTCGAGACGCAGTTTGGGTAAAAAATCCGCACGGACGCTGCACGCCAAAGTTTGTGAAAGGTCGTGGTCACGGGAATAAACAGTCCGTAGTCGGTAGTCATCGACGGGATACCGCGACACGCGGGAGATGTACGCCCACGGCTCACTTCATTGTTACCAACGGATGATGGCGGTGACACAATGTCAGGGAGTAATGAATGGCAAGAACCAAGCTCCAGTGCAAGCAGCAGCGACACCTCATCTGAAAGCTTTAGAAAGAAGTAGACTTGAACCTTAATGATCCCCCGGAATATGATTCAGACCAGGACACATCTGACAATTCAGCCGGGAGGAAGTCATGGTTATACCACCGCCGAAGAAGTGCAAGGGTGAAACGACCAGCCCCTCACTATCACTTATGTGATCATACGATCAGGGGGGAGTGTAATAGGAGTGACAGTGACTTACCAGGAGCAAAAGCGAATTGCTGCCCTCGCATGTCGAACCATTCTCTGAGAGTCAGTCGCGCATGCGCCTACTGCCATTTTATGCAGCAGACTTATTTGCATAAGAGAACCACGCTACCGATTAAAAAACCCAAGTAGTGGACGGAGGCCACTGCTTTTCTAGGCTTCAAGTAGACTAGACGGATTGCAGACAGAAAGTTTACAGCAATTTCTGGACATAATGATAGAAAAATTGAAGGAACATGGAAGTTACATAGATATAATAGCCAAAAGTCCTTATTTAATATAAGAGATCATGCAAATAAAACCACACTATCTAAATACATACAAGATTGACCCATTGAGCAGTTGGGGTATTTTAAAAATAAATATGCCTACAGAAGTTATGCATCTTGGAGTGTGAGCAACAAAAACTTCTTATTGGTTTATAATAAGTTGACAAATTTTTACAATCTTATCAATCAAAAAGTAACTTCCTACTACTAATAATAGGCAGAAATTACTTTTTGATTATACTAGATTTTTTAAAAGATACTTAAATGTATGAAAGTGTATAGAGATTTAATGTATAAACTAACCATGAGTTTATCTGTCACATGTATGTCTTTTAGTCTTTTGACAAGGTTGTCAGAATTTTCAATATGTGAAAGGCTAATTCAAGAAGTGCAGTTAAAATTTTGCCAGTTCAGAGAGAGAGAATGTGGAAATGGATATAGAAATTAATACTGCATAATAACTGGCAGTTTCAATCCTTTAGCAATCATCAGACGATGTCACTCATCATTGTGTAGGTCCTATATAGATAAATAGAGCCAGTCATCAGCAGTATGGATTTCAATGTCCATTTACATCTACAAACATCTCCGATATTTGGTCATCTTCTCTCTCTCTCTGTATGTATGTGTGTGTGTGTGTATATATATATATATATATATATATATATATATATATATATATATATATATATACACACTAGCAGTAGAGCCCGCATTGCCCGGGATGTAACAGTAAGAGATAGATCAATATCGACCATCATAAAGACTGAAAAATAAAATTGACAAAGATTATTGTTTAAGGTTGACGGACACGCATGTCTTAATTAGTTTTTTTTTTTTTTTTTTAATTGGTCAAACCCAAATTCAAACAAAACATTGTTTACAATCGTTATGAGTCTATCGATTGGTGAATAGAATTTTATTATAAACAATTGTCTTGTAAATCGAATTTTTAAAGCATTCTGTATGTAAATAAAGAAAAAAGTGTGCAAGACAATAAGAAATACTACCTGCCGAAAGAAAAGTGGATGTTTGCTTTATCGGCTGAAAAATGTAAGAAATCTGATCCCATATATAAAGGAACACACACACACAAACAACCTGGGTTTTTAACCTAAGTCACTCCACGGAATCGCTAAAACATAGAGCTTAGTCTGATGAAAAAGACGCCAAAGTTTATGAAAACAAAATTTTATCATCAAAATGCTTATGTTTTTATGAAGAGGATAGACTAAATTTTTTTTAATTATTTTTTAAAATTTTTCCATCTTTTTAGAATATTCTAAATTTTGATTTAAAAAAACCTTGTTTCTCTTTGTCGCAACAAGGGGTAGTAAATAACAGATAATTTTTTAGCTTTTTTTGTATTTACACATTAATTTGGAAAATCTTGCAAAAATAAAAATAATTGTCAGATGTTAATGAAACTTTCAGAAACTATTCACAGATGATCGAAATTATAAATACGTTTTTTTTTTATTAAAGTCATGGCAGAAATATTTTTTTATATTTATTAACACCCCCATAACTAATTTTATGGAAAAACTCTAGAAATTCGAGACCATCGGTTTTAGTGATTACAATAGTTAAAAGCACAAGGCTTTGAAGAATGCAAATCATGTTTTTTTTGGGGTTTTTTTTTTTTGGCCAACGTACCTGAAAATCAGCTGTGAATTGTAACATACAATACCCAATAAAACAAATATATTATTTAGTTTCAAATGCTTTTATTTGTTTTAATTTGTTTTTATGAATATGGACAATATTTTCTGAAAGCAAAAAATTTTTTCAATGAAAATTGAATTTTTAATACAATTATTTCTTATTTCTTTAATTTTAAAATGATTTTTAAAAAATGTTTAAATTGAATGTTAAAAAATATTTTAACATTAGTTAAAAGCAACATCAACCTTTCAAAATGTCCGTGTGAGATTGTCATTGTCTAGCGCTTTGAAAATTGTATAATTTGGACCAATCAGATTAGCCATGGTAATTAAGAAATGTAATTTTGTGTTTATAGTCGGACAGTAATTATCAAATACGGAAGACCAACCAGAATACAATTTAGTTGCATTATTTGAGTTCAGCATTGTTCTCCGCTGTTAAGCCCTTTACTTTTAAAAAACACGTATGGAGAAGTTAATTTGAGTTTTCAATTTCAACTGAGAAGGGTACCTACAAGTAACAGTATCATCTTATGAAATTTAACTACTGCTGCTAAACTTTAATTTATATGATCTTATTTTTATATTAATCTCAGTTATGACATTTTTCCATAAATGAAATATCAAAATTAATAATAAAATGAATGGAAATACAAATAACACAGTAAAATGTAATAAATGTACATAAAATTATAGTATTTTATGTACACTTTTGATAAAATTTCATAAGAAAGGTACCTAAATTAATTAGATACCTTTTTCTTATGAAATTTAATCTCACTATTAAGAGTCTTATTTTTTTATTTTTTATATTTTCCATAAAGCATTGTAAACGTAAAAATGAAAGCTAAGTACAAAAAAAAAAAAAAAAAATAAAAATTTGAGCGCTGAAAGTTTTCCTTAAAAGTAACAAGGTAAATAATTTGTTCACTTAAATAATTTCACTTCCTTCCATCCGTAGAAAGAATTCTCCTCCCGTAACTTATCTAAACGTCATGAATGTTCCTTTTCGTCAATCGTCAAAGCGACGCGAAAGGTTATGACCTGCTTTGTTTTATTTTCAAATTACATTTTTTCGGCGCAGAAGCTAAGTTAAGCTTGGTTCAAAATATTTTAAATAAACAGTATAATATCTGTTTTTATTAAAATCAGTTTTGAAAAAATGATAATTGACTTTTAAAAGAATATCAAAGTAAGATTTTAATCTTTTTTATCAAATCGAAAAAAATGATTATCTGCCCTTTTTTTTAACCAAAAAAACAAAACAAAAAAAAAACTATTTTTAACGAAAATTTCAGACGTGCTAGGAACGATTAAAAAATGTAAAAAAATACCCACAAAATACTTTGATCTTTCCTCTTTAATAATAATATGAACATTAGACGATAAAATTTTGTTTTCATCAAGTTCGGCGTCTTTTTCATCATGCTATGCTCTTTTGTTTACATTTTCGCGGGTGAGTTCTCCCCCTTTCATTCTCATGATGTGTCTTAATCGTGTTTTCAAATTGATTTTATTAAAAAACAACTGTATTTTTCCCCATTTTCGGTCCCGTTAGAACCACCACAAGGTAATTTTATGTAGTCCTGTGAAGTTTTGTTGAAATCGGCTAAAGAATGTAGTAAAATTCGATCCAACATATAAACGTTACAGACACACACACACAACCTGCATTTTATAATAAGTAAGATATATATATATATATATATATATATATATATATATATATATATATATAGGAAATTTATATATTTGGTATGTAGTTAAGATGGGAGTATTCCAACCATGAACTTGTTTAAAATCACACAGTGGTCAATTTTACAATGAGGGGAGTTCTTGATAATATCAACCTGAGGTGACAATCCTAATGTGTGTCACTGTTAAAACATGCCTGAAAATACACCATGAATTAGCCTAAGCTTGGGAGATGAAATTGTTTGGAAGCCAATAACAGTTATGCTGGAACAAAATCATAAGTCATCAAGACATGGTTTGAGCATACTGGAATTTCCCAACTGCTAATCATGTCAGATTATCTGCTATGTTCCAGAAACTGTAAAGTTTGCTCAGCATAGGTAGAATATAAATGTAGGTTGGCTCTTGAAGTTGAAGAAACACAAATGTACCTGAATGGGTGCCTACAACAGAGATTAGCTAGCATCTCTAGCAGGTGAGAAAACTCAGAAATGAGCATTGAGTCATTATATATGTGTGTGGGTATGTGTGTGTATATATATATATATATATATATATATATATATATATATATATATGTGTGTGTGTGATTAAGAAAAAGGGTCTACATGTGCTTCTTATGTCCCATGACATCAATCCTACCAGACCAGAGTTAAAATATATCCTAAAAGTAAATTCCCACATAGAGGGACTAAACAGGGATTTGGGTTTACTCAGAGTACAATTTCCACAAGGAAACCCATTATCAGCAACATCACTTCTCGGATTTTAACTAAATTTTAACAGCCATTACCTACCAACTATATTTTTATGCTTTACCACCTGTGATTTTCCCCATGATGCACTATTCAGTAATGGAAGTATTGTTCTGTACACTGAAGGCTACTTTCCATTCACTCTCTTTTACACTATCAATGATTATATCACTATGGCTCTTTTACATAGAAGCTTATGTAAGGAGTGGAGAAGGTTAGTGCAGATACATACTAATCTTGTATATGTATTTATATCTTTATAAGTATTGAGATTCAATTGTTTGTGTGGCGGCTTGTGCATATTTACACACTTATGTGCACATATGTATGCATGTGCATCTATATATGTATGTGCTTTTCCTCTCAGTTTTTCCTTTATTTTATTTTCTGTGCCCACTTTTTTTTTGTCAATAGATTTCCAAATTTTTATCCACTTTTTTTGTCCCTTCATTTTTTTTCTTTTTATTTCATTTTATATTTTATTATCCATTTTTTCCTCCACATTTTTTTTCATCACATCATATTTTAATCACAGTCCATCTTTCTACACTTAACTTGGTTCAACATTTTTGCTACAACATGCTACACAAGAGATGTCTTTTAATTTTAAATTTAAGTTATTTTCAAAAAAAAAAAAAAAGAAAAGAAAATCGAAGAATCAAACAGGTTTTTGCTAAGAATACAATTTCCACCAGAAAATACACCATCTACAAAAACTTCTGTCTGAGTCACTCCCATTTCTCTGTTTTTTCCTCTGCCTGGTGAAGGAAACAGGTGTGTCTGAAAATTCTGAATTTAAAAACTTTCTTTCTGTACTTCATTTCTGTCATATGGTTAATAATTAATATTTAATAAATGTTTATCATACTGATTATAATGGTACCCTTTTGTTTGTTCATTTGAATCACTAACCTATCTATTTTAGACACACACATATATATATATATATATATATATATATATATATATATATGAAAATGGTACCAACTGGATCATGTGATTTAGTGAAACAATGGAATTACATATTTCAAAGCAACAAAAATGATTACAAAGCTTCTCAATAGTGTATAGATTGGCTGAAGTAAAATTTGAGATTGTGCCAAAGCCATTGTTCTAAATGTGATTGAGATATATCTCATTGTAAGTAAAATTGGATGAGAATCTGTTGGAATAACTTCTAATTAAATGTTTCACCAATGAACTGGGATCATCAGAAAATTTATTTCAACAAAACAGGTTTCATTTTAAGTGACTGAACACTTGATTTTTACTTTAACTGTATTTTTTACATAAATTAGGCTATAAATTACTTTAACTCAATTTTTACTCAAGGTTTACATATCCCACATTGTATAAGTAATTTCAAAATTTGATTCTGTTCATGCTCAATTGGTCCTCCTAATCAGCTATTCTTTGTAACTGAGGTTACATTTTACTGGAATACATTATATCTATACTACTGAAAGTATTTGCAGTAGTGCTTCCAACAGGCTACCCACAAATGATCACTCGGAGTTAGAGATGCAAGGCTGAAACTTCAATACTTATCCAAGGTACCCAGATGAAAGTTATATCACTTTATGATTAGGGGTTAGAATATGACAGTCATAATGGATATATTTGCTGCCCAATTTTGGGAGTGTGCATAAGTGGCCAAAATTTTCGAGAAGGACAATCACATCATACTTGGTAGTATTGTATTTGTCATTTTTATACACTGAACCAAATTTCAAAACAAGAAATTCTAGGCCTGAAAATATTTATTAAAAGCTTATAAAATGAAGAGTTGATGAATCAAATTGCAATTTCAGGATTATTCAATATAGGATTTAATGATTTAAAACTACTTTAGTCATGATCCTAGATTGTTAAAAGAGGATTAGCACTTCACTGAACAGAAACAATCCAGACATTCTGTCCATAATCCCTATAGGCAGGCCTTTTAAGATTTAATGCAAGCAGCTGAAAAATATAGTTCCATTAGATAGGCTAATCTTTTTATCTGGAAAAAAGAGAAAAAAATACGAAAGAAATTAGGTATTAGAGAAGAGGTAAATTGATAGAGTAAAAATGGGTTGTTTTTTTTTTTTTGGCTTCATTCAAAAGTACGTTTGATTAATTTAATTACCAGGGTGGTAACAATTTTTTTTTAATTGGCCAATGAACAGAGATATAAAAAAAATATCTGACTAAAAATCTACATTTTTAATTCTGTAACATTACACATTTTAAATTATCAAACCGAAACACAAAAAAAAAAAAAAAAAAAAAAAAAAAAAAAATCTATGCTACTGAGTCTCCCAAGAGTGGATACTGTAAAATCTAGTATTTAACAATGTCATTATTAATACTGTTTTCAGGATTAACCTTAAAAACAAGATATATTGCAAATGTGACAAACACACATGAAAAAAAATGACAAGAAAATTTGATAAAATTTTAATGACTAGACTTCATATATGCAAAAACACATCTGTTGAAAATTTTACCTTTGTTGATTAGTGACTTGAAACAGCTGATTTCTTAAAAAAAAAAAAAAAAAAAAAAAATTCACACATTATAAGGTTGGACATAGGAAATATCAAGCACTAACTGCTGTGACTTCTGCTAAATAGAAAGCAATTTTTTAAGGTACAGAATTTGTATTTTGTAGCTACTAAAATACCAAAGATTTGAAAAGGATATTTTGGTACAAAAATCTGTTCCTCACTGCTCTGTCCAATTAAGAAAAGAGAAAAAAAAAAAAAAGTGTCATAAAATGTGTGATTATAAAACCATGTGCAATTTCTTTAGAATGGCAAGAAAAAAAATAATGAGAGAGAATTTTCAATTAGGAAATCTCATCATAATTTGTTATTTGAATAGACAAATATTTTGCTTTAGGCAAAGAGAAAAAAAGTTGTATTCAAACTGTTGACATTGATAAAATGAGTTTTGGGTTATATTATGCTACAGTAATAGGCATCATGTATAAATGGGATTCTTTCTTTTTTTTAATAAAAGAAAAATAATTAGTTTCTACTGTATTCAATCTCAAGTTTTCAAATAGCATGCTGGGAACTTTTGCACATACCTAATATCTCATTCTGAGTTAATAATTCAAGTTAGTGAAAAATATTACAAAGTGAATACCATGGTTTTAAACACATTGATTTGATTCTATTGATTCAATGTTACATTTACAAAATACCAGCAAATAGTACAATGTACTGTTACAAACCAAGTCAGAGAAATGTTAAAGTAGTTAATTCTAACAAGACCAGAGCTTCTTGAACTAGACAAAAGTATTTAAATTCCCTTTTAAGAAAAATAAGTGTTGAAGCAGAGTTTCAAATCTGTTTTTTTTTTATTTTGTTTCTTTTTTGATAATTAATCATATTGCTCTATGCAAGGCAGTAAAGCCACTAACATAAGTACATAAGGGGTTCCTGAGTGTCAAACAATGAGAAAAAAAGACATTATTAATGAACAAGAATAATAGAAGAGTAATCATGAAGACAGTAGATAACAATTGTCATTGCATTTAAAGTTTTGAAGATCAAAGTTGGCTGGAAAGCATAGAGTTGGAAGAGAGTTCCACAAGTGAGAAGTGCAAGGCCACAAAAATCACCTGAGCCAACCAAGCATAGAAATAAATACAATATGGGAACCAGTAATAAGGAGTGCCAGAGAAAAGCAATAACAAAAACAAAAATTGTAATATGAGCTTTGGTAAAAAACATGCAATGATAACAGCAAAAAATTGCAATATGAGCACTGGCAAAAAATAGTTACTGAAGACATTAAGTTTATAATACCCAGAAAATCATACACAGATGTCCTTAAGGACACAGGGCACAGTGGATAAAGGCGTTAGTTAGATCCAGTGACAGGAGTACGAGTTCAATACCTGGTTAAGAACTTGGAGAGGGAATTAAGCAGGAGATAACTGATAACTGACATTCATTAGACATATGCACATGGAACTAGAACAGTCTACCCCAGTAAGCGAAATAAAGTGTTCCGTTTGACATTCCAACCACCTGAAGAAGGCCGGAGTGTACATTGGCTGAAACATTGTAATAAATATGGCGACAAAGAAGAGGACAATAGTCTGAATAATGTAAATAGTGCAAGAAAAGAAATTGTTAACATAGAACTTATGGTTACATCTAGCCAATTCAACTGTAAACTGATGAGACCTTGCTGTCAATCTAGTACTGCATTTAAATTATAGAAAAGACACAGGGAAGCTACATTATGCCAGTGGGAAAGTGACTGAAGCCAAGACACCAGGTCCGGACCAATAATATTGCTAATTCTTTGGATTTTATCAAGAATCTTTAAATATATAAAGCAGGTGTACCAGACCATATATCGCAGTAATATTCTAAGCATGGATAAATGGTAGACTTATGTAAGATAGATTCTGGAGAGAAAAATTGTCTAGCACAACACAGTGAAGCAATTTTTTTAGCAGTAAATGGATTCAATATAATCTTTCCAGTTCATGTCAGCAGAATCTGTTAGCCTGAGAAGATGCAATGAGCTACTCTCATGCAAGTTAGTATCAGCCATGTTGATGGGATGCAGGAAGAGGTCTTTCAGGTGATTAATAGAGAGAAATTTCATTTTGGAGGTACTAAAATTAACAAGCTATTTCTTGCCCTAGTTAACAACAGTTTGTAGGTCATTTTTTAAATCAGTTGCCAATTTGACAAGTTGGGAACTGATGCCATCAGGAAGGTCATTGATGAAAATTAAGAACAAAGCAAGGGTCCTTGCATTAGCACAAAAAGAACTAGAAGAGTGGCTATTCAGGACAACTTCTATTTCACAATTTGGTAAGAGACTGAATCAGTTCAAAAATTTGTCCAGAAATACCATAGCCTTTCAACTTGTGAAGAAGACCAGTATGTCAAACACTTTAATGTCCAAAGCAACAGCCCAAGCTTCATAGACTCTTTCAGCAATAATCTTAGGTACATCAGCAGTTGACCTAGGGAAGAAAAAGCTATATTGTTTGTCTGAAAGCCCCTGCAATGTGAGATGCTTAACCAATTCAGAGTTGATTAGGGCCTCTAGAAGTTAGCAAAAAAAAACAAAAAAAAAAACAGGGTAGGAAGAGGAAGACGGTTTGAAGGGTCAGACTGTTCACCAAAGTTCTTAGTCTGGAACAGCAGTGGATTTCTAACAAGCAGGAAAGCAAGAGGCAGTTAGGCATTTATTGTACAGTTTAGAGAAAACAGTAGCCAATTCAGGAGGATATTTCTTATGGACTATTACAGGGATACCATCAGGTTCACATGCTTTGTGGAGATCCAGATAGCAGAAAATGCAGGAGTTATATGCATAACAAACAATAGAGACTAAGTTCTAAGTGGAAAGTCAGGCAAGTATAATCCAGATAAGTCAAAAGTAGAGTTTGAGAATTTGTGGGCAAAACAATCTGCTTTATCAGCAGATTTTAACACCTCAACAAATTGATTGAAGAGTGGAGGAATAAAAAACTTACTTTTATTTAATACACTATTACAGAGCTGCCAGTAGTCATGAGAGCCAAAGTTGTTAGAATGAGGCACTATTTAGCCTCTATCAGCAAAGAAAGTCTTAGCTCCTTCAAGAACACATTTAAATTTATTATGTGCAACCATGATTAAGTTTGTGTTGTGATTGGAACTGTCATGTTGGCATTGCCAGAAAAAGTGCTTCCTGTGGGCTATAGTTGCTGAACAAAGCCAGTATGTACCATGGAGAAGATTTTGATTTCATCTGGTCTTTCCAAGAAGGTACAAAAGCATTAATGCTGGCTTTGACCCAAGAAGAAACCTCGCTGACCCAATGCTCAATATGATAAGCTGCATAGATATTGTGATATTTAATTTTACAGGATATATAGACACTTATTCAATTCTATCAAAATAGTAACAATATTTTATTAGTAAGTAATCTCTGAAAATCCAGGTAAAATAATTTGGCTACATATAACTTTCAGAACATTTAATCACTTTTAAACCTGGCATCTCAACTTCAGTCACTTTGGTGATGTGGCTTCCCTGAACCTTTTCTATAAATATTTTCCTGGTAATTGTTTTAATGAGCTTTCATCCCTGGTACATGAAGTTAAACATACTACTACAATGGCACCGAGGTCTCATAGTTTTACTGTTGAATTAGCTAAATGTAACTGTAAGCTCTATTCTAATAGTTTTCTCATACTTCTCACCTGTGGAACTCTCTTCCAGTTTCTTGCTACCCTGCTATCTACAATTTTCAAAAATTTAAATGCAATGCTAATCAATCTTCTGTCTTCCTGAAGACAGTTTTATATTGTTCTTTCTCTTCACTAACATTTCATTTTCTTTCACACTCAGTAATCCCTTGCATCTTAGTGGCACTATTGCCTTGATTGGGATGAAATGATTAAAAGAAGAAGTCTCTAAGCTCTAGTTGAATCGTCCTTCAGTGGGATTTCAGCCGAGTAATGATCTCTCTCACACAACCCCGTCTCCCTGAATGGTTTTCAATTGTTTTATTGTATTCTAAAAAGTGAAAAAAGAGCAGATTTTCTCATATATAATTACCAATATGAGTGTTTCTTAGAAAGAATCCTACCTGAAGTTGCTATTTATTGTAAATAAAAATCCCAAATGAGACATTTACTAATAATAGTAAACATAACAGATTAATAGACAATACATGTAACATGACCAAGTATCCAAAAAGAAATATGAATAGATATTAATGCAAAATGAAAACGATAAATTAATAAAAATATTCTAAGTAATATTTTATTTTCTATTCTGATTGTCATGTTTATTAAGAATTTGGTTTAAGTTGAAAGGTTATGGTATTTCTGGATAAATTTTTCATCTGATTCATTCTTATTAAATTGTGAAAGGAAAGTTGTCTTGAATGGGCACTCATCTCTATCCCTCAGGGCTCTGTCCTTGGATCTACATTGTTTCTAATTTTCATCAATAACCTTGCCGATGTCATTAGTTCTCAACTTGGTATCTATGCTGATGGCACAACTATTTACTCCCATCTTAATGATAAGTCTGATAGGTTTGATAAAGTCAAATGCTGATATCAAACATGACCTTCCATTTGTTAACTAGGGAAGAAATGTCTTGTTAATCTTAATGCATCCAAAACAAAACTGCTCTCTTTCAATCATCTTAGAGAACCTTTTCTGCTTTCAATCAGCATGGCTGATGTTAGTCGCCAGGAAAGTGACTCATTGTACTTTCTTGGGCTAATGCTTTCCATTGACATGAAGTGAAAAGATTATATTTAATTAGTTGCTAGTTGGCTATGTTATGTTAGATTTTGCTGAGAAAAAGTGTCTATCTTATACATTTATAAGCTTACCATTCATCCATGCTATCAATACTGCTGTCACATCTGAAGTGGTACTTCTATGTATTTAGAGATTCTTGATAAAATCCAAAGAAGAATCTGCAATGTTATTGGTTCTGACCTGGCATCTCAGCTTCAGTTATTTTCCCACTGCCATGATGTAGCTTTCTCTGTGCCTTTTCTACAGATATTTTCATGGTAACTGTTCTGATGAGCTTTCCTCTTTGGCATCAAGAATTTATAAATTTAAACATAGTACTAGATTGGCAGCTAGATTTCATTTTATATTTGAAAAGGCTTGATGTAAGCAGAAGTTCTGTGCTAATCATTTTTTCTCCCACTTCTGCTTGTGGAACATTTTTCCTGCTTCTTGCTTTCCAGTCAACTTTGATCTTCTAAAATTTAAATGCAATGTCATTCATCATCATCTCTCTTAATTCTTGTTCTTTTATTGTTCTCTCTCTCCTTAATGATGTTTTCTTTCTTTCATTCTTCCTACTCAGTAATATCCCTTGCATCTTAGTGGCTTTATTGCCTTGCTTGTGTGGAGTTACTCCACTAGGTGATGCTCCCTAAGGCTATAAATAGTGACATTCTCTTTCCTTTAGAACCCAGGAATGGTAAGATGTAAGTTGCATGTAGATAAGAACGTTGCCACTTTTGCTTCACTTGGGACTATCACACATGCTTGTTACACATACTTCTACTCAAACACCTTCACTAGTTTAAATGTTTTCTTCATTCATGTTCCTTGTTTTGTAACATGGAACAATATTCTATTGTCTATGTATACACTTGTTTTGTTAATACATACTTATCGTTTGTTTCTATATATAGTTTTTTTTGTTATCTTGTCAATTTATTATTTGGGCTTACATTCCAAGTCCATCATTTTTGTTGTGGGATAGTGTTTTCTAACCTAAAATAAACACAACCAGCATCCCTGCAACAGATCAGTGACCAGGACCTGTTCTTTTTCTATATAAACAAACTCAACTATGCATCATTTACCTACCATCCCATGCATGCGGACATGAAAAACTGCCAACAAAAATAACTTGGTTATAAATTTTGTGATTAGACCCAATGAAAAGAGCAAAATTGCAAAATTTCAAAACTAAAAACATATCTACATGACATAACTATCTGGACAAGATATTCTCCAAGTCAACAAATATTTTCTTTGCAACACATGTAACCCCTCCACCCACAAAAGAAATCCCTAATTGCCATTGCAATTAATACTACAATGGTATGGTCAGCAGGTAAACAACACTCAATTCTACTGCCTTTTGCTTGACCCTTTCATTCTATTAGGTCATTATGCCTGACTTCTCCTTCCACTGGCAGACATGAAAAAGAAAAAAAAAAAATCTTATCAAAATGAAAAATATTACTTTCATTTTGCAAGTTTGAAGCAAGCAAAACACAGATTATTTTTTTCAAGATCACATGAGAAAATACCAAACACCATGAAAGTCAACTCCATTTTCAACTTTAAACAGCACTTTTCTCCTAGGCTCAATACATAAAGTGTGAAATAATTCTAAAGGTGACTCGCTGACCTTTTGCACTCTTCAAAGATGTCAACACAAACAAAATTAAGAAATCTACAAGTATGATTTAATAATACTCAGAAGATAGCTGCATCTGAGAAAAATCAACAATAATATCAGATATCTTCAGAGTTCTTGCAAACATGTATTTGACACTTGGTAGAAATTTCACCAACATCAGTTCAACAACTTTGCAAATTGAATTTTTATTAAATTTTTTTTATTAAATTTTTATGTGCCAACATCATCCATGCACAGCAAACAAAAGATCCTGCAACACTTGGAGTGAAATGATTAAAAAAAAACAAAAAACAAACACCTATAATAGGATTGAGACAGTACATAATATTCTTGGTTGTTCATTAATATATAAAAAATATAATTCTATAGTAATTGTGGTATTTTTAAATGTATAACAGTTTTTCATTTTTTTTTAACCAAACAAGCTCTCTACACATGTCCAGTATATCAATGACATTCCTTGTTGTAAGAAATTTTGATTCCTTGATTACATAAGAAAACCCAAAGCAAACCTTTGAAAATAATTCTGTACTTCCAAACTCTGTGTCATTAGAAGAAAAAACTTTTCTCTTAGATCCCATTAATAATATTCAGAATTTCATTACTTCAGTATATAAAACCCTAAAAGTATGAACTATCTCTTTAACTATCAAAGTGTATACTCTTACTGATACAAGATCACATAAAAGATGCCTTAATTAATCTCTTCATCTACAAACATTTAGTAATAGCTTTCCTAATCATATTAATGAATAAATAGAATTCTTTTTATGAACTAATCAAAGAAACACAAGATAAACCCAATTTAAACCCCAGAAAACTTATTTCACTCCAATTACATAAAAAAATCAATTCAGTTATAAATCATAAATATATAACTGCTGCAGACAGTAAAAATCATGATTCCTCCAATACTACAATCTAAAAAAAAAGAAAAATTTCAAAACTCAATCTCATCGTTACTAACAACTCTACTTCACAAAAGTACAACAAATTTTTGTGTTCTTTGGTGGGAACTTGTGTGTCTGTTGATAATAAAATAACAGCACATACTGGTCCTACTACATTTCTCAAGAAGATTGACCTGTCATCTTTCCAAGCAATGTGCCATAGATAAACATTGAACAAAAATCCATGGCACCACTTCTAATTACCACCAGATTTCAGTTGACAATATAACAGTATTTCATCAAAGCAACTAGGGGTAGGGTGCAAATTTCTGAGACATTTCATATCCAATGACGGTCACCCACCATCAATAAAATTTGTTTTTCTATTATACAAGTTTAAGATACCTTTGAACCATACAAGTCTCAGTTTAACCATGTAATGCTAAAATCTATTCACCACCATAGCATGTGAACACACTCATTTCAAACTCCAGTCTTAACCACAAAAGCTTCACTGGCTACCTTAAAAATTGATCAATGATGGTGAAAAGCACTTGAAACATCACAATTTCAGCAAGTTCCTTTACAAATTCCCACTTATTTAGCACTAAGAGAAACTAACCAAAAGGCTTAAGGACTCTGTTCAATAAAATATTTAAATAAATGAGTGTTGCCTAAATATTAATCTCAAACAATATAACAATAAAATTAAACAATTGGCATATTTTTTCTTATTGATGGCCAGGAAATATACACTATAACAAATTATCATATTAAAGAATAATCACAAAATGAATAAATGAATTAAGACATCTACAATAATACTTCAAGGTTGCAATAGAGAAAAATGTGTATATAAATGTGAGTGTACTCAAAAAGAGTTTTATTTTGTTATTACTTATCTTGAGGGGAGGAAGTTATACTTGGTAAGTGAAAAGAAAGTGATTTTTACCATCAGACATTGCAAGTAAAATGATGCACAGGATCATGCAGAAGAACAGATGGAAACCATTCTTTTGACGATTTGTACACAATTATCATCACTATAAAACAGTTTTATATTAAGCATCATAATTACATCATTCACTGGACTAGAAGTTAAGAAATGAAGATGTAACATTGAAATAGATAGAGACTACAATGTATTTTATTTTAGAAATACCTTAGCATCAAAGAAATATTAATATAACAAATATATTTCTAAAAGAAATTAATGACAAAAGGGGGATATACATATATGATGTGAAGATAAGGATTAATCCAATAAAATGATTAAATAAAGATTTATAAAAGGTTTTCCTACTTGTTCCTTATTTAATTATATACACAGTGTGTGTGTGTGTGTGTGTATATATATATATATATATATATATATATATATATATATATATGCACGAGTGTCAGTGTGTTACTGTGTCACACTTTTTCAGCTTTACTTCTTTCTAGAGGTCATAGTCCAGCATATACCATTTCGGAATCAGGCTGACTTCATGAGCAAATTAAAAACATTCCAGTCCAAATCCAGACTTGCAATCCTGAAATTTTGGATTCTCAAGTTTTCATTACTGCAATTGTTTTCGGTGATTTTTTTGACAAATTTTTTTGTTTGATAACAGTTTTCATAACTTGGAAATAAATTTGGGAATAATTGAAATTAATTGTTAAATCCATCCAAGTTAGCCATGAAATAAAAATAATTGTTTGTACGGAAAATAAGAACCTACATGCATCAAATTGTCATTAAATTAAGTTGCGGCAAAAGAATTATTGCTGAACTTTTAAAAGGTAAGCATGAATATTAATGCAATACTTGAATGCAACGATCAAATTTGAGTTCTTCTTATTGTTGCCTATCACATTTAAAGCTTTTAAGTTAGGATGTGTGTGTGTGTGTGTGTGTATACATTGTATTTTGGCAGCAAATCCTCTTTCATAATTGACTGAACATTAAACATTTCTTTTAAAAACTATTTAGTTAATTTTTCTTGTTTTCTTATAAGTATTTTCATTGATGATTCAAGATTAGAAATATTTCCCAACATCTTTTCTCTAATTACTTTCACCCATTTTGGGTATTTTTTTATCATGCATGTTTTTAATTTTCTATTTTGAATTTGTTTCTTCATTTTATCATGTCATGCATTATGACATCATATATTTAGCTTGAATTTTTATCACCAGATCTTCAAGGCTGTTAGTTCTGTTTTTTTATTTTATTTTTAGCAAACAGGGAACAACTATCCCTGTTAACCAACAAATTAAGGGAAGCTGTAAAGTAACTCTACAACAAAGATATTACCATTACAAGAAATACTAAAAAAAAAAAAAAAAAAATCTATATAGATTTATAATCAACAAATTGTTTAGCCAATATAGGTGGTAAAAGTGGTGAGTTTGCTGCAAGTGAATGGGGCCAGCCTTGATTTTCTTTCTTTAAGACTCCTTTGACACAACTGGTTGGTTTCCTGACACCCGCCCCTTTAAATTAGTCACTTTGTTTACCCAGTTAATGTGAGTAAATGTTGTTCCTAGCCTACTGTCCACCCCCCACCCCTGTTCTCTTTTGTTATTATCCATGTTGAGATTCCCAATCTCCCCATCTTGTTTTTTGTCCCCTTTTTCATCTTGACTGGGTCAGCCTTTTTTTTTTTTATACTTCCTTTTCTGTTAGTGAGTGTGCTTCTTGATTCTGTCTAAAGGCAAAATACAGCAGCCACTCTTATTTTTGTGGGCTGGTTGGGTCCTATTAACATCTGTTATGTTTTGTTTGAATGTTTTGTTGTACTTTAGTTTTGTTTTCTGGGTTCATCCCCCCCTTTCTCATTTCATGAGCACATATTTTTATATATTTAAAAAAATGAAAAGAGGCATTTAAACTATTTGTACATATTGAAATTTTATGTCATGTTTTTTTTTTTTAGGTTCCCTGTGAATTTGTGGTACATGTAGTATTGAATGGTGAGCAAATTGTAATGATTGAATGTGATATGAATCAGATTAGATAGATCTAGGATAGAAAGTGTCACACAGCCTTTCCTCATTAGCCTTGTGCCATAATTGTTTTAATTAAAACAAATTTATATTTTATGACTCAGTACATATAACCAGTAAACCCCTATTACTATTATAACCACATGATACTACCATACTTACCAAATACTGAAAAACTATCAATGAATTTCTACATATTTTATATACTATTATAAAAAAAAAAAAAAAAAAAAAGAAAGAAGAAACACAAGACAAATGATAATTGGCTTTCCTAGATGCCAATATTATCCCTCTAAGAGAAAATAAAAATAGTGAAATAATATTAAAATATATATAATAATTCTTTCTTTCCACTCCTAATATAAAAGTAAAATATACAATCCTTTGGAAACTTCTATGCACTACTAAAGTTCCCTTCCATTCAGTTAAAATATACACACAAACTGATCGTATAGATATGAAGGTGGTCACCTCTAGGTGTAACATTCTGTTTATTATGTCAAGATGTCTAGGTCTAACATTCTATGTATTATGTCTCACAAAATTTTTTAAAATTTAAATAAACTCATGTTAGATATGCACATGACATTTCCACAAATTTAAAACTGTATGAAAGTAAAATTTAAAAAAAAAAAAAAAAAAAAAAAGTTCTATCCTCAAATTTATATATACTAAATATTAACAAAATTCCATTGTGAGATTTAATTGATTATAACAATATTTTAATACTTCTGTATACAAACCCAAACCAATAATTCAAACTGATGTCTCCTTAATCATAACAGGAATTGTTATTATAGATGGAAAATTACAATTAAAAACTGAATTAATAGAGCTCACCTAACTTCCTGTTCATGTAAAAAATTCACCAACACTAACATATTTCCAAATTATATACTTGACTAACAAATTAAAATTAAACAGACAATTTTTGAAAGGATTATATATAAACAATTTTTTTTTTTAGTGGATACATGTGTTTGAGTTGAGTTGCTATCTTACTTTTTATATTTTTAAACATGAAATTAATAACCAGACTAGACTGAGACGATTCATAGAAATTCGAATAAAAGATGTGCTTTCCTTAAATAAGTAACTGAACCTTGCTCTATCAGGCTGGCCTCCATGGCTAAACTGGTAGCAGCATGCTTTGGTTAAAAAAGTAGTTACTCTGACAGAAAAAAAGGGATACAGGTTCATTTCCTATCAGAGGCATAATTTGTATCTAGTAGGATTTCTCAATCTAGGCTGGTTGTTACACACTAAAAATGATGTTTAACTATCTTTTGTCTGCCGTGTCCCTTTAAAATGTGGGCAATCATAGCTCTCTACAATTTACTGTCTTTTGTTGCTCTCTAAGTAACTTAACCCTTTACCTAATCTATTTCTCCTTGTTTTGCCATCCATTTACACATTCATAAGTGAATTCTGAAAACTGAAGTAAAAGCAGGACTGGCCAAATTGAACAGAAACAAGGCAGCTGGGCCAGACAGAATTGTAATGGAAATGCTGACAGCCTTAGATGACTTTGGCATAGATAAAAATCACCAAAATAACAAATGAAATCTACAACAGCGGGGATATACTGGAAGACCTCAGCAGATCTATCTTCATAGCTATGCCTAAGAAACCAGGTGCCAATGAATGTAAACTCCACTGAACAATAAGCCTAATGAGCCATGTGACGAAACTCATCTATATTCTGATGAATAGAGTGCACAGCAGAATTAGGCCAGAGATAGGACAAGAACAGTGCAGGTTCGTTAAAGACACCGGAACAAGGAACGCAATATTCATGCTCAGAATGTTATCAGAAAGAGCGATACAAATGCAGAAGGATGTGTACCTATGTTTCATAGACTAATCAAAGGCCTTCGATAAAGTATGCCACAAGGATCTGCTGGAAATGCTCAGCAACCTCGGTATATTTAAGAAAGATAGCAGAATAATCAAGAACCTATACTGGCAGCAAACAGCATGCATGCACATAGAAAATGAGTTAAGTGAATAGACAAAAATAGAAAGGGGTGTAAAGCAAGGATGCATCTTCTCACCTGACCTGTTCAACCTATATAGTGAGGCAATTCTGAGAGAATTGGAAACCCTACCAGGATTCATCATTAGCAGCCACAATCTTAACAACATAAGATACACAGATGATATAGTACCGATAGCTGACACAGAAAAGAAATTACGAAATCTTTAACAGAAGGTAGTAATGGAGAATAAGAAGATGGGAGTAAGCATAAACTAAAAGAAGACAGAATGCATGGTCATCAGTAAAAGAATGAGCTTGAAATGTAATTTGCAGGTTGGGAACACTAGAATCAAGCAGATGTGGAAGTTTAAATATCTGGGAAGCATTTTGACAGGGGATGGTAAGTATGACACTGAGATATACATATTGGGATGGACAAAGATGTCTTCCAAAAGCTGGGCAGAGTATTGTGATGTGAGACAGGAGGATTTCTTGGTAACAAAGAAAAGAATACTGAGCTGTTATGTGACATCTGTCCTTCTTCATAGCAGTGAATTTTGGATGATTTCCCCAAAGATGAAGAAGTGACTCGAGGTGACGGAGATGTAGTTCTACAGAAGGATGTTGAGGGTATCATGGACTGAGTGTGAGAGCAATGATGAGGTCTTAGAGAGGATGCAAATAAGGAGGCGGTTTATACTTAACATCAGGAAGATGCAGCTGAAGTTTCTTGGACACATAATGAGGATGGAGGGCCTGGAGAATCTGATACTCACAGGTTGAATAGAGGGAAAGACAAGGGAAAACAATACATGACATACCTAGCAGACTTAAGTAAGTGGTTGACAGAATGTGACCTGGGGGGAGGTAGCAGAGGAAAGGAACTTGTTGAGAGCTGCAAGGGATAGAGGGAGGTGGAGAGCCATAATCGCTTACGTCTTGAAAGGACATGCCCCATAAAAAAAAAAAAAAAAAAAGAAAATAGGTTACTTGCTCTTTCTCTGCTGCTTCTTTTGCCTTCACTATGTCCTGTAGGTGTTAAATCCTTCAGGCCCTCTATCCACATTATGTGGTGCCAAAATTTCAATTGTCTTTTTGATTAAGTAGAACTAGATATTATCAAAAATTAAAAACTTCTAATCTTATTGTTACCAATGATACAACACTTGTCCCCAAATCGAATAAACTTAATAAAACCAAAGTAACTTTCATTGCCACTAGAAGATTACATCTCCAATACAAGCACAATTGTAAAGAAAACAAAGAAATACGAGAAGCACTAATTATAAATAGTAACCAATCTACAATAAACAAAATATCAAATTGATATTTCTTGCAATTGAAAGTTTTGAAAATACATTAGTATTTTAAAGAAATTCCATCTACCAAAAGCTGAAACATTTAAGTAAGTGATCTATTTTCCTGCATTATTATTATCTGGGTTAATGTGGAAAAAACAGTAAATTGTTCAATGATATATAGAATATTTGTATTGTAGTCTCATATAGAATAGAACCACATGTACAGTATTTACATTAGTCAGACTATTGTCCTCATCTTTGTCGCCATATTTGTCACAACGTTTTGGCCGTTGTATGCTCCGGCCTTCTTCAGGTGGTTGGAATTTCGAACTGAACCCTTTATTTCGATCACTGGGGTAGACTGTTCTAGTTCCACGTGCCATGTTTGATGGATGTCAGTTAACAGTTATCTCCTGCTAATTTTCCCTCTGAAAGTTCTCCACTGCTTTAACCAGGTATTGAACTCACCTTCTTTGGGTCTGTCACTGGATCTAACCAACGCCTTTATCCACTGTGCCATGTGTCCTTGAGTCAACATCAGCCAATATCAGCTGAGTGCCTCTGAGGAGTCAGTGTTGAATAAGGGTCTCAACTTCGCCACAACCATCAGACGGGTGCCATACTTGGACATCATTGCCAGAGTAGAGGAGGTGGCCTTGAACATCCCTCAGGCTCAGGCGGATGAACTGAGATGGAAAGTGAGACAGGCCTTGGAGAGGGCCAAGCTGCCCAGGTCTAACAACAAAACTGGAGAGACTGGCGATTGAATCACTACAGAGGAACGAAAACATCATCATACTACCGGTTGACAAAGGTAATGCGACTGTAGTGATGGACAAATCGGAGTATACAAGAAAACTGGAAGACCTCATTAGCAATGGTAGCTACAGCAAAGTGAAAAAGGATCCTACTATGAAAACGGAATGCAAACTGTCACAGATCCTAATCAAGAACAAGGATCACCTCGCACCTAAGACATATAGGCAGTTATCGCAGCGTTACACCAAGTTACCTCACATATATGGTCTCCCTAAGATTTTTTTCATCTTGATAGTTTATATTCTTATGTTAGTGAGTTGAGTTGAGACCAAAGAATATAAGTTTGGCTCTTAGTTAACATCTAAGTGTGATTCTAAATAACTTGTACAGCCAACAGGAATCCAACACAGAACTTTGAACTCATCAAAGATCTGACATCTACTCAAGTTCGCCTCCTAGCATGTTACAAATTTAGTGTTTTTTTTCCTCATTCCCCCTCCCTGTGGGGGTACTGCTGCTTTTAAAGCTTAAAATGATTGCTTATTCTCTAGTTGAATACCACCACCTGAAGAAGTACATACAGGGCTGAAACAGGATTGCATTTATGTTATGGTTTATAACATGTTTTGATTATAATTGTTAATATATTTATTATATATATATATATATATTACACAGAACTTTTTTTTTTTTTCCTTTGGACATCAGACATCTATGGATGCAAGTGAAAGAGTTGTCTAGAATTTGGATATTTCCTCCCTGGGAAATGTACAATTACATATTTTAAATATCTAAAAAACAAAAAAACCTAAGTGACCCCTAGAAATCTTACATTAAAAAATGTATATTGATTTTGTCCAAGACATTTTTGATCTTATCATATTTTTTTTATTTATTGATTCTGTGGCAAATTTAAATTTCTTTTTTCTTATTTTGCTCTTGTCAATTCTTGCATTAAAAATGTAGAACTCAAATATAAATGATATATTTCTATTTATTTTGTACCCCATGCTGCTAAAAAAATTGTACATTTAACTCTGGCAATTATTTTTTTTAATTCAAAATTCAAGAGATAAATCTACTGCCTCTTCTTTTTTTAGGGATATAACTTATCAAAATTATCAATACAAGTTGACTCACTTGTAGAATTTTTTGGTAAAACAGTGCTGGCAGAAGTTTTAATCTTAATTATTATGACTTTAAAATAAAGGGCCCAAAAGAATATCTACAATGTAGAAAAATCCTACTTTCAAATCCCATAGTTCATTGTACACATTAACCCCTTAAAAAAAAAAAAAAAAAAAAAAAAAGAAAAGAAAAAATATTTAGATACCTCCAGAATCATGTGCACTTTCGACACATTCAAAAAATTTTTTTTTTTTAAATTAAATCAGGGAATTATCTTATTTCATTGAAACCATTAACATTTATTCATTAACAAATGAATTTTATATTGAATTTTTTTCAATTCAGTTATACCCCCACTTTTACTTCATTCATGGCTCATTCACACTAGTGAATTTTGGATGTTCCTAATTTTGATATTTGTATAAAGCCAAAAATATTTAATATCAACCAGAACACATAAAAAATTATTTTTTTGCGGAGAGTTGCCAATATGTACTTTTAATAAACTATACAAAATATTTTTTGTTTCTATAAAAAGAAATCTGATGTATATTTGTTTGGGAAAAATTGACATATTTTTACAATGCAATTTTAAAACTCTTTCAGATCTTGGTCATTGCAGATAAACTTGATATAAAATAAAGATGTGCTTGAAGAATAAAAAATGTAAAGTTTAAACAGCAGTTCAATATTTTTATTCTGCAGAAGATCAAAAATGAAAACAAATAAAATTCTGAGTTATGTCCCATGAGACAAAAAAAATAAAATAAAGGCCATTTTCAGGGCAACTAAAAATTATTGAAAGCTTTGTTTAATTTACTCATTATTACAGTATTTTTGTCTGTTTAATAAGGTTATGTCGACATTTTAGAAATACAGTAAAGAAAGAAATCACTTTGATACTGGGGAACAAGTTGTAACTGAACTGAAAAATATTCTCACAAAGTTTTCTTATAAAATAACATTTTCAATTAAAAAAAAAAAAAACAAAACAAAAAAAAACAAAACAAACAAAACAAATAAATACTGAAATTTTCATTAAAATTGGATAAATCCCTGAGGTTTAGTGATTTTTTTTTTAAATTTGAGGGTTGGAAGAACCATGTTTTCTGACATTAGTATCGAAAAAGGAATAAAAAGTAAAAGGAAAATTAAAGTAAAGATCAATAACTTCTTTATTTTCTAATAAATTTTCAAAAGAAAATTATTGAAAAGATCTCATTAGTGCAATGAAATATTTTGTTATCAATAGTTAATAAAAAATGAATAGTTGCTAACACCAAAAGGAAAGCAATACCTAAAGTTTAAAATTCATTTTTTAAAATGAAAAATCTTTCTTGAAGTTTTTATTTTAGTTTTAAATTTCAAGCTAATAATTTTAATATATTTCCAATTGTTTTGCTATATTTCAAACCAAATTTAAATCGATTGGAATAATTTTCTTTTTAAATTGTTAAAATCAAGCGAATATGTAAATATAACATGATTTTCTTTAAAAAATTTTAAAAAATAAAATATACTTTTCTGGAACTTTATTTGAGGAAAATTAGCTTATTTAAAGTTTAATTAATCTTGATTTGAAACAAATATTACTTTATCAAAAGTTTAATTTTTTTAAAATTAAAATTCTTGTAAAAATTCATTGAAAAATTTTTTTTTTCTTAAGACAATAACCGATAACGTACATGATATATCTTATTTATAAAGTCAGTTAAAAGATTTTTTTAATTAAATAACGTCTTAGATTCTATTCCATTTTTTATTTTGCGATATAGTGTAGATTTTCTGAAACTGAGGATAATGTTTAAAAATAAAAATTGAGGATTTAAAAATTCTCCAAAGACTTGTGCTTATAATATAAACATTAAGTTAAGTTAAGTATATATCATTAAGTATTATTCAAATTTCATAAATTAAATAAGTGGTGGGTAAGAGATGCAAATAAAAAAAAAATAAAATAAAAAAAAAGAAACGTTTAAAAATTATTTCTGTTCATTTGTGAATAAGTCCTGAAAGTTTTAAAATCCAACAGTTATCTGATTTTTGCAAGAATTTCCAAATCATTGTGTTTTTCACAGCAAAAAGACAAATTTCCTAATGATCACCTGCTGACGTAACAAAAAAAAAAAAAATTAAAAGATTTGTAAACAAAAGTTAATTATCGGTTTTAAAAATCTTAGAAAAATAAAAAAAGTATATTTGACACGTTATTTGAGGAAAATTAGCAAATTTAAAGTTAAATTAATTTAATCCGATTTGAAACAAAACACGTAGTAAAAGCATTTCTTAACCACGGGGTCTTGTTTTTCTGACGTGCTGATTGATTTATATTAGCACCCTAAGGTGTTGACAGCTAAATATGGTTGACCAGAAATTGACAAATTTATTTAAGAAATCTAAATTAACACTTTGTTTTTGGTTTTTAACTACCTAGTAATTTAAAAAAAATTAACATATTTTCAGCAATTTATTGAATTTTTAACTCTCACAAAAGAATAAACTTAAAAAAGTAAAGAACTACTAACAAAAAAAATCCTGTTTATAAAATAGGAGTTAAGGTAAAAATAATTTGAAGGGAAATTTCAAAATGACACACAAATTAAAAAAAAAAAAAAAAAAAAAAAAAACTTCAAATAGAAACTGAATAAGAAAAAGTAAAAATATGTTTTTAGTAGAATTGATCTCCAGGTTCTTTAAGTGAAAAGAAAAAAATGACTTAATTGAAGTATGACCCACATTAAAATAAATACATAAAATAAAAACCTTTAATGAAATAGGAATTAAAATAAGTTAGGTAAGTTGAGACATTTTTAACACGATGAAACAGAAATGAAAATCAAAGAATTGCAAACGACCAAATTTTTCGAGAGGACAACTCTTAAAACACGTGGCAGACTACTTAAGAAAAATGGTAATGTTTCTACGCAAAAAAAAAAACAAAAAAAAATAAAACCATTGGGGGGTAAACGATTTTTATTAAGCTTTTCCATTTCTGATTTGTAAATAAATAGTTTTCACTAAATAACAATATCACCTTTAACCGGATTGAAGTAATGCAGAATTGTAAACAATTTTATTTTTATTAAAAAATGAAAACAATTATTCATAGATTTTTTTTAAAGACAATAGTAAGTGTCCTTATCTTATTTATAAACGCAATAAAAACTTTTCTAATTAAACTATAGTTTAATTACATTTTTTTATTTTACAATTCAGAGCAGATTTTCGGTAACGGGGGAAGAAGTCCAGTTTTACAAAAGTAAAAAATAAAATAAAAATAACTGATGATTCAAATTCTCCACGGAACTCTACTTTTGTTTTACTTTTAACTAATAAAACAAATTTTGAGATTGCAATTTAATTTCTCGAAATGGTGGTGTTGGGGTAAAAACATATGTAAAAAAATAAAAATAAAATATTTTTTTTGCCAAGATTTTTTTAAACATAAAAATTTCAAAAATAATTTCATTCATTTATAAGACCTGAAAGTTTCATTAAAATCCGACAATTATCTAATTTTTGCATAAATTTTCAAATCAATGTGTTTTTCACCTGAAAAGAAAAAAGTGCGCTAAAAACACGGTCCGCCAGACGTAATAAAAAAAAAAATATTTAACCAAAATTTCGAACGTGCCAGGAAGGATTAAAAAATTTAATAAAATAATAAAAAATACTTTCTTTGTATTTCCTAATAACACATTTTTACGAAAAACTTCGTTATTAAAGTTTGGGGGCTTTTTTCATATGCTGTCTTTTCAGCGACCAAGTGGAGGTACCTCTGTTTAATTTTTTATCAAATGATTGAAAAAATTAATATGCATGGAACAATTTCAAATCATTTTAAAATAGTCTGAAAAAAAAAAAAAAAAAAAAAAAAAAAAAACTTAATGCGGATTTATTTGAGGACTGAAATTGATTTATGAATAAAAGTCAAAAAAAAAAATAAATAAAGCAATTCACAATTAATATTATTGATTTTATTTTTTTAACAATAGGAAATTATTGATCACTTTTTAAAAGAAAATATGGGAGTCAAGATGCTGAAGTCTTTTAACAGTTTTCTAGTCACTGTTAGATACCATCTGTTAAAAAGCAAAGCTTACGTAAATAAAATAAGTATTGTTATTTATTATCTTTTCTTTTTGCTCCTTAAATCTGGTGCAGAAGTCCCCAAGGACAAACAGCACAAAACAGCAGCAGATTTCATCTCATGCTAGTCATGAGATACCTACTTCTTTTATCTCTTTTTTAACTCCCAAATATGACACACAAATCCAAGGTATATGTGTATTATAGCAGATTTTTCGACTTAACCTGTTTCAGTTTTAAATAAAATTTATTATTTGTACTTCGTGTGAAGTGAACTGAACATGTTGAATAGATCAGTTTGTTGTGACGGTGTATGTTGGTAAACAGTAAGTTTCTTGTCATACACTTCAGCTGTCCTTTGAGAGGATGTTATTTTTACATTTTTAAATTATCTTATTCTTATGGGTAAAAAAAGGAAAACTAAAAACATGTTTTTTTGTGTGTTACAAAACAACCGTCACTGGTTTGGAAAGATTTATGAAAATGAGTTTTTTTTTTTTAGTGTTTCTTTACAAAGTAGATTTTTTGTTGCTTGTATATTAGAAACAAAATATTGCCGAAGTTGAATTTGTTTATTCGAAATAGTGGACAAAGCATAGAATTACCCACTTGATGGTAAACGAAAATCGTTACATGTTTGCTTGCTTGAACAGTGAACAACAGTAAGGAACACTTGATCAAGTGTTTGCGACAACGAAGTGACAAACAAGGACAAGGCTAATGCAAATAACACCCACACAAAAAACAATAATAAAAAATAAGTTAACGTTCAATTATTTAATCTGCGAAGAGTATTTCAATAAAGTCAGCTGCCTTTTTAGTTGCTGCTACTCATTTTTTTTAAACGTTTTCAAATTTAACTCATTGCAGTTTTTACACGTACACACGTAAAGTACTTCTTACTTATTTCAAAGTTTGCAGAGATTGATAAAGATTTTTCAATCCTTTAAAACTAAAAACTGCAAAAATCTTCAAGTCAGTCTCAATGAAAATAACAAAAATAAAATAAAATACGCATGGTTTACAATTGCCTGTTGTACTTGCAGTTTTTTTTATTATTAGGAATCTAGTATTTTCGCATATCAATATCTTTCCATAACAGTAGTAAAATAAGAAAAAAGTTCCGTATCGAGATTTTGCAAAGAAAAAAAGAATTGTCTCTAAATTAAAACAGTCATTTGAATATTTATTGTTTCATACATTTTTTCGGTTTTCTTTTATCGAGCATTTTCACATCAAGAAAACTAAAAAGGGAAGTTTTCGAACAAAAGAAAAAAAAGAATACATTGTCTTTTTTCTTATTGAATAATGATAGTTTAGTTTCTGTTTACAAAACAATTCAAAATTCAATCAATAGATTATGTTCTTTCTGACTTGTATAAACATGTTATTGTTGCGTCAATCGTTTTGGCGAAAGGATGAAAAATTAAAATAAATACTGATTTAAAAAATATTTTCTCAAATCGAAAAGTTTTTCTTCGACTATAAAACAAACAAAACACAACACTAACAGTAAGAACACTTTTCTAAGTATGACTTGTGAAAAAAAAAAAAAAAGGTGGTTCCTTCATTTTTGTTAAAATTTTCTTAATTATTTTTATTTTATTAACTACAATTATATCGTAATGAATCTAATTACAACGTAATCAATCAACTAAAAAAGTTATACTATTTTCGATCGAATCACCATAAAAGTGCCTTTTTTTCACTTTCTTCAAATCTTAAAAATAAAAATAAAACTTGATGAGCAAAGCAATCCTTACCTTTGCCAACGAAAAGATCTTTTCGTTGGCAAACAAGGCAGTTCTTTTGTCACCTTTATTTTCAGATCCATTTTGGTTTGGAAATGGACAGCCTTTTAGTTTTAAAAAAAGAAACTACTTTTTGTTTTAAAAGAAATCTAACAAAAAGTAGTTTTATTATTATTTTTTGCACATTTTTGAATGGAAAACAAACTAATTTGTTTCATAACGTGAGAAATAAAGGCACAAAAAAAGCAATGAAAATCTAAATGACAATTTGAGAAAGAAAAATAATTTATTTTTTTATCAAATACTAAGTTTCAGCCTTAGACATTTCGTTTCATTCGACAAGCATAGGGAAAGATGAATTCATTAGTTCGTTGGTGAAGAAAGCAGTTCTTTTGTCGCCTTTACAACTGCATCTACTTTCAGTTTCGGAATAACAATAATTGTCAAAATAGAATTTAATATTTATTGAATTTCTCTATCTTTCATATTTTCCCTTCTGTTACTTTTTATAGTCGTCTTTACGAGCTGAGCCACGACCTGGGCTTACAGTTTTTACTTTTTACAAACTAAATAGTGCACTTACATTTTTGTTTATATAATTTAAAAATCAATGGAGATTACCTAAGAAGCTATATTGTTTTCAAAATTAGCCATGGACGACTTTTAAAACTAAACATTTTTCACAAAGGACCTCTTTGCAGCAAAGACTGCAAAGTGAATTGTATCACTGCTGAGTCGGATATAAACCTCGTATTTTTAGCAGATAACTACCAAAAACCATTTATCCTTCACTTGTTATAGGAAGAATTTTTCTTTTACAACTTCTTTACTCTTGAGCTTTTTAAAAGTTTCTTTTTTGTTATTTTTCTGTCGTATTTTAAGTAAACCGTAAGAAAAAACTTGTTTTAAAAAATGAAAACGACTACCTTGCGCTTTTGTGAAACATTTATTTTGGAAGAGACTTCAGTTCATTTTTTAAGTTACTGAATCAGTTCTGTAACCAACTCCTTGAATACTTGATGAGTTTTTTTTTTTACATTGCTTCTTTTTTGTTCTTAAAGTTGATTTTCTTTTCATCTTTTTACTCACTATCAAACCAAGAAAATATTTGTGATTTGACAGATGCAGAGCAGACACGATGAATTTAAAACTTACAAAGCTAAAAGGGTTCGTTAGAACTAACAAAAAGGTCACATTTTTCTGCTTCTAAAATCCGCCATACTTTTAGTTTTTTGTATCACAAATTCTTGCAGCTTTTTGGTGCTTGGTTGCCAAGGAAGATTCTTTATTTAGAATTGGGTCCGGTTATTTATTCGAAGGAAAAGCAAATTTTAAGAAATTAAGAAAATTTTAAGTTTTATTTTATGGAAAGAAAACTGAGCTAAATTCATTTTCTTTCTATTTTTTGTAAGATTTGATTTCAAGTTGACTTTCTGTCTGTAAAGAAAGCAGTTTCATTCATTCAATCTTCTCATTCAAAATTTTTACCACCATCCACCACGTATTCACACTTTTTTATTATTTAGATTAATTTAGAATAATCGTTTCTGTTCAGTTTTTCATTGTTGAACGAATGAACTTCCAGTGTTAAATTTGAAGTAAAATTAAATATATTACTAATTACAAAAATGTCAGGCATTAGTGATTTTCGGTCACGGTTCTTCCAATAAGTTAATTCGGTCATGTTTACGAAGCAAGTGAAAAAATAAAAATATATTGCGATCAATATTTTATTTTTAACTGAAATTAGTTTACATAAAAAAACGATTCTTCGGGTTTGGTTTGCTCTGTTTTTTTTTAAAGTTTTCAGTTAATTTTGATTTTTGACAAGCAAGACGTTTAAAGTACACGTTTTAAGAAGGATTTTAAAAATACTTAATTCAAATTGGTCATAAACAGTTAATTCTGGAGGAAGCAAAAATAAAAAATTCTGTGCTAACTCCAAAAAGTTACACTTGACTTACTTATCTCTTAATTTTAAGGCTAAAAAAAAAAAAAAAAAACAAAACACAAAAAAAACTCCTAAATTTACGCAGTTGCAGGTAAAATCTTAAAAATTATTTAATTTTCTTTTCTTTCTAGACACGTGGTGCGGAATTTTAATAAATCCTAAAACAGTAACACGAACCAGGAAGAATGTCCATTATATTGTCCAAAAAGAATTATTTGATTTTTTTTTCAATAAAGAAATTCTGTGCAATAATAATAATACTTTTATATTTGTTATTGAATTTACCCGATCATTACGTTTACTAAAAAAAAAAAAAAAAAAAAACAAAACAAACGTTTATTACTTTATTCACTAGGTTAATTCAGAAAAAAAGACATGTAAAAAAAATAATCGGTAGCTTTTTTAAAAAAGAAAAAAAAGGTTACTTATTTATTGCGTGAAGAAATCGAATTTTATTGAGAAAAAAAAAAAAAAAAAAAAAAGAGAGAAAAAGCGAGATTTGAAAAAAAAAAAAAAATCTGACTTTTACGATATCATTAAAATGATAATATAATCATAAAAATTTTATGATAAAATTATTAAAAATTTATCTTGTTTATCATCCCCAAGGTTCAGCAGTGATGAAAGAGGAAAAGAAAAAATATACAAAATCTTCACATTGGATCAGGAAAATTAAATAAACAGGTACTTCTCAATCTAAAAAGGAAGGAAGAGCTTGTTTTAATTTTATTTTGTCCATTTTTTTTGTTAAAGTGTGTTTGGTCACTTGAGCCCTAAAATACCATGAGTATGTCAACATAAAAAGGTGTTTAGTTTATCTTTCGAAGCTATAGTTACTTTTGTTGACCAGGTAGAGGAAAAACAAACTAGACAAAAACAAACTATAACCTTTTATGTTTTTTCTCTTTTTTTTGACAACGGAAAAAAATAAACAGCTAAAATAAATAAAAAAAATATATACAAATTTCTTTTTCTAGATATTCTTACCTCTCCTCCGTGTCCATCAAAAATACCGTAGATGGAGGTCCGTGTCTCATCAAGATTGTTTACAAAATTGTAGCGATCCTCCATGTGGGGTCGGCGCCCCTGAATTGCGTAGATGGCGACATTTCCCTTTCGGAGTTCCCAGGAAGCCTTACTTTTCTTTTCCGTGACTTCCTTCTCACTCTCCTCGGGAATTTGGTCGTATTGTCCAGCCCACCTCAACTGCAGCTTGATGCGAGCTTTTTCTAAGTATTTACGAAGTGGTTCTACATGGAGCCGACCTGAATTGTACAGGAGGAAGAGAAGCACGCAAAGAACCAAAATCTCCGGACTAAAAGCATACCTCCGAACAAATCTACTAACAGCAGCTATGAGCGTCATTCTAACACATATATATTTATATACACATGTGTTAGTATTTTTTAACGTTTGTGTAAGGTTATATTTTAGTGTTTTCCTTCTTCCTCTCTCTAGAGAGAGAAAGAGAAAAACAACCACTAACAAACGATAGTATTTCGGTTTTTGTTTTTAGCACCACCTACCCAAGAAATGGCACCACCGTAAATGGTAGTTCCAGGCAGTCCCTCCCAGAACTGAATAAGAAGCAGTTGCAGGAAGGAACACAGTGTCTGAAGATGATACGAAGTTGGATCTATACACTGAGGCCGAGCTATGACTTGCAAAAGGAGAAGCACCACAACAAAAAGGGTGCATGTACAGACGACCCGAGTCAGCCATATAGAATGGTGGCCTATGGGATAGCTACTGCTAGACTAGCAGAAGCTACGGAATGACCATTCGTGTTCGTTTATTGTATTATTCCATTGCAAATGTTTCTTGATCGTTTTTAACTGAATCAGATTAATGGAATTCCGTTGAATGATTACATATTGTTTATTCTTTTATTCTATTATTCTGCCTTCGTGTGCGTTTCGTTGATAGACACGTCAATGTAGTTGTGCCAAGGCGATTTTGGATTGCAATTATCGGCTTTTTCTACAATATGTTGATAAATCAAGAAGTAAAGAATATTTAAAAAGATATTTTCCTTTTCTAAAAATAAACATAGTTTAGAAGCTTTAAAGAAAAAATTAAAATTTTGTTACAACTTTCTTTCTTTACTACATGCAAATTGCAACCTAAAAATTCATGTCACTGAAAAAAAAATAGAACTATAGCGGCGTTGGTAGTCATAGTCACCGTTAGTGTTAATATAATAAATACATTTCCAGTAATTGTGGGAAAATTTGTATGTAAAAGTATATATTAATTGATCTTCTGTTAATGTATTTTAATAGTAAATTATCTTATTTGAAATGTTCGTAGAAAGTTACGTGTATTTGGTATAGGAAAAGTTCATGCATTTAATAAAAATATGTCATTATTCACAGTTTACAATCGAAAGTTAAGTTAAAAAGTATAAGAAGCAGATATGTAGTTTCAGTTGTCAGCAGGTATTTTGATCCCCAGCCGCTTCGTTTTCCTTTTCCGGCTGAACTAGTCGCTTGGCATCGATTTGTGCAAACTAATTGGCATTTTTGTGTTGCCTGACCACAACCTGTTGCAAAGTCGTATTTATTTGTTTTCCACGGAAAAATGATGTTTTGATATACAAACAAACCTCTCATCAACGGACTAACAGGGGGGATGGGTGGTCCATTAAAGCCGATTTTCCCTAGATGGGTTTATTTTTTAGTTATAAAACCACTATTGTAACTACCAGTAGTTATGATCATAATGTAAATACTATAAACATGTATATATGACATAAATAAATATATACTTAATAATAATATAGATATATTAATCAAAATAACAAAAATAATAGATTTCTTTCTCACAGCTATTTTTGCACGTACGCGCTAATGTATTGTACTTTGTATACAGTACACGTTTGAAATGCCGTCAAGCGGTCACTTTGAGAACTAATACGACTCGTTTCGCTAAGCCCACAAATTTTGAAATACATCGCTGATGACTTGGAAGTTTTTTTTTCCTGCAGATTTTTTTATTTTATTTTGCCTGCAGATTTTGTCCGTTGCATCGGAAGTCCGTTGATGGTTGGTGGTAAGGGGGGGGGTCTGTAGATGAGAGGTTTGTCTGTATATGCATATTGACCCATTTTGGTTTGGGTTTTTGAAATGCATTCGAAATTTTTAGATGCTAGATATTTTAATTATTAAATTTTAAATATTACTACAAAGGAAATTATTTGGGTGTTTTATTTCAAGTAAAAGTTGTATCATGTATTTATTAAAAAATATTTTGTGAGTTGCGATTTTTAAATAGTTTTATTATTTTTATAATGAAAGGTTAATCTTTCATGAAATGGAAAACCTAAGCAGATTACTCTAAAAAGAAGCGCTATTTTAAATGAAAAAGTTAGAAAAGAATCTTTTATTTTTATAATTAATTTGTCGTGCTATCAAGAGCATGAATCAGTTTTAATTCAAATCTGTGCCAAAGAAATCAATCATTGACGATGGTAGCGCAACGTTTTAATTTCTTGTGTAAAATAACAAGCCCAGCATAGTAAAAGTTTATCTTCCATGCCATTCTGTGCAAAAAAGGTCAGCAAGCTAATTTCGTACATCTAGTTAAGCGATTTCGATCTTCAGTATCTGCGCTATAATAGCAAACTTGCGTCACACTAAAATTAACTTAATAAATCCCGAGAAGCTAATTTTCTATACTTGAAATCGAGACAAAAAATGATAAACGTCCATGTATTTAAATGTGTTTCTGTCTTTATCAATATGAATAAATTGTTTTCAAACTGATGAATTAAGGGGAGAGACAGACAGACAGACAGACAGACAGACAGACAGACAGAAACATAAACTAAGACGGAAGAAAAGAAGGGTCAAAACGAACAGGGTAAGCTTGGTTTTATCACTGAAATAAACGAAGAAAGAGCTAAACAAAGTTTAACAAACAACTAGAATTTATTCGGTGAAAGAGAATATTGTACCTGAGAAAATAGAAAGCGGATAATGTGCCTGAAAAAAAAAAAGCAAAAAGCTAGTGCCTCTGTGAAAATAATCGTACGAAATTCTTGTGGGAATTACTTGTTGAATTGAACTTTCTTGATGCGTCTGCTCTCTTCCTATTTTATGTGAAAAGCGTTGTTTTTCTTAGTCAATGTTGATGACTTTGCGTCTGACTCCCACAGAACCCGAGTGGGTGTGGGGGAATAAAAGGAGCATTTTTCCTTCATTCCCCCAGAACTAGAAATTGGCACAATTTCTATGTGAAAAAATTGGAATCTTAAACCTATCCTTCCTGCTGATGAGTGGTGCAGTTGCTTTTCACTGTCATGTTTGACTGTACTCGCAGAAGCTTTTCTTTTTGTTACAGCTGCTATTGTTGTCGAATACCCGCTGTCGTTTTGTTTTGTTTTTTATTTATTAACGTCTCCCAGATCGTATTTATTTCTATGCTAGGGCCACTAAGGAGATCCTTATAGCCTATTCTTTGTGCCACAATTGCAAGGAATGCAGTACACACAGATCTTAGTCATGTTATCCCCCGAGTTAGACTTGACTCGACAGAGATTTCTCCGTAGAGTGGACGTGATTCTAAATATAGTCCTGGTGTTGTATTGACCGCAGAGCTTCAAAATAAGCTTTTGATGTAAAGCAGACAAACCGTGGCAATTTTCTGTTATTCTTTTTTACCCATCTATTTCTACCTGTTATATTTGCAAGGTAATTGTTATTTTGAAGGGTACGCTTGATGCTGATCATTTCCCGTTGGTATGTGCCTGAGTCGCCACTTATGATTTTTGTACGGTAGCGCGCAGCAGAAGCAGGCCAGAATAGGACAAGAACAGCGCGAGTTCGTTAAAGACATCGGAACAAGGAACGCAATAGTTATGCTCAGAATACTATCAGAAAGAGCAATACAAATGCAGAAGCACGTTCGCCTGTGTTTTATAAACTATGCAAAGGCGTTCGACAAAGTACGTCACAAAGATCTGTTGGAACTGCTCAGTAACTTATATATTTACGAAAGATATTAGAATAATCAAGAGCCTATACTGGTAGCAAACGGCCTGCAGTCGAATAGAAAATGAATTCAGCGGATATATAAAAATAGAAAGGGACGTAAGGCAAGGATGCATCTTCTCACTGGATTTATTCAACCTATACAGCGAGGCAATTCTGAGAGAACTGAAAATCCTACCAGGATTAATCATTAGCATCCACAATCTTAACAACATAAGACATAGTGCTGATAGCAGACACGGGAAGGAAACTACAAAACCTCATACAAAAGGTAGCAAAGGAGAGCGAGAAGAAGTGACTAAGCATAAACTACAAGGAGACAGAATGCATAGTCATCAGCAAAAAGGTGAGCCCGAAATGCGATTTACAGGTCTGGGACACTAAAATCAAGTAGGTGCGGAAATTTAAATAGCTGGGAAGTGTTCTGACAGAGGACGGTAAGTGCGACGCTGAGATCCAAAGACGTATTGGGATGGCCAAAGATGCTTTCCAAAAGCTAGACAGAGTATTACGAGACAGGAGGATTTCGTTGGCAACAAAGGAAAGAGTACTGAACTGCTACGTGATATCTGTCTTCCTTTACGACAGCAAATGTTGGACGGTTTTCTCAAAGATGAAGAAGATACTCGAAGCAACAGAAGTATAGTTCTGCAGAAGGATGCTAAGAATACCATGGACTGAACATGTTTTTTTCCATTGTGAATTAGGCGATTTGCCTTTTTATAGTGCTTATCTCATTTTCCATCTGGTTGAGCCTTCGGGATCTTCAAGACAACCTCCTCCACTGGAACTAATATATCTAAGTAAGGAACCCACATGATGATTGAGACCCTTGTCTAGCACCAATTCTTCAGAGGCGCTCAACTGCCGATTGCTGATATTGACGTCTGCTCTATGCAAATCTTGGTGGGCCTCGTTGCTGCTTCGACTCTTTTCTTTCGTCTGTACTAATTTCCGTATTTGGTTAACCATGGCTCTTTGGAATTTTTGATTGTAGAACTTATCCAGGTGATGTTGGATTATGCATTTGTTTGATTTAAGCATTATTTTCCTAATGTCATAGTCTATTCGGAGAGTTCATATTCCAGCTGATGTTTCCGTCAGCGGTTGTGGAGAATCCTTTCCCTCATGAACAGTGTAAGGACGGCAACAAAGTCAAAGACAATAACCTGCATATAAATAATGCAAATAATGATAACTCCTCACCCCAGAAATTCAGATAGAAATTACTTGAGACTGAGATAAAATCTTACACCTTTCCAATTTATATGTGCCCTAGACAAAATATCACAAATAATATCAGATAAATACCTGTAAGTTAATTTTAAACTGTATTTTGAATGGCCAGTGATCTTCATTTTCGTGTAGTTTTAAAATAACAAGTAGAAAATATCAGAAACTGTTTCTTGTATGTAAACTCACTTATAATCCAAAAGTATGTACAGGTTGTACTCTCTAATCCGTCAACAGGTGATCCAGCAACTTCTATGATCCAGAACGTTCGTTTTTGGGAAGTGACACTAAATATCTTTGGTTTGAAGCCGAAGGAAAAAAAAACTCTAAACTTGATAACTTTTGATACTTATTTTACTATAAAATTAGATATGTATATATGTATCTAAAATTTACGGATTCTTTTTTAATCAGACAAATTAAAAAGTATAATATTTATTTATTATAATATAAATTACATTTTGAATACCAGTTTCCACATTATTAGATAACACACACACACATATATATATATATATATATATATATATATATATATATATATATATATATATATATATATATATATAAACAAATAAGTTCAATCACCATTGAGTTACATAAATGTGATTTTATCATTACAGATTGATTAAACCATCGTCATGTCTGGTAAGATACTGTCATGTCAGTATAGCAATAAACAGTTTCGCCAGTTTTGTGTCAATGTCTCGAAGGAGAGAATATGTGATTTACATTATATGCCTATGTATTTATCATTTATCACTGGCGTGTTTATTTATAAATAAATACGCTTAAATTCACCTTCAGCCATGCCGTGCGCTAACGGCTTAGAGGTAGATTATCCGACTGACGCCAATTCAGCAGGGTTTCGATCCTAGCTAGAGGCAATCTGATGAGCTGTGATACATCGAAACAGTCTGTCTATAGATGACTATATATATGATAAAAATATAGCTTTATTGTATGCTATATATGTGGTAAAAGTACTCAATATCATGGATAGAGCGTATTTAAATATATAAATTAGACACTGAGGTCAATAGGGAGAGGCGACAGTCTGTTTCATGCTTGAACAAAATCTTGAGACCATCTATATCTATTTCTCTCTCTCTATATATATATTTATTGAGGTAGCAATATCCATTATTATTGTGGATGGTGATGGTTATTTCGTTTTCAGTATCTTAGTTAATTAGTGACAATGAGAAGATACATAAGTTTAGAGTGTTGCTTTGTGTTTCTTTCTAGTTAGGGTATGTCGTATGTTTAGTGTTTGGTCCGATTATGTACACGGGACACTGTCTCATTACTCACACTGGCTAAACAAACGACCAGGCGAAGAGGATAGTTCTGGTTAATTTGTGAGACGAGCGAGATGGACGCCTTTATCGGTGTGAATGGCGCACTCATGCTCTCATGGCTGGTAAACAATACTTCTGCGAATTAAATTTGACTTCGCGAGAAGCAAATTGTTTGCTAAACTGCTTACGGAAAGTTTTTTTACTACGTTAATAAAAAAACACCGATTAAAAAATAAGTAAATAAATAAATAAGATAAGAAACAAAAAATAAAATTAAATAAAAAAAAAACAAAATAATTTAACCCAAATAAATAAATAAACGACTTCCGCTAAAATAACCGCCATAATAGACTACCCACAATGCACCACTGACCCGTATATGTATAAATAGCCGAGAAAAATAACAGCACACGTGGCCTGATGATTGCATATAGCATGAAACAGACTGTCGCCTCTAAGTGTTGACTTCTATGTTCACTTTATATATATATATATATATATATATATATATATATATATATATATATATATATATATATATACACAGTGGGGGAAATAAATATTCGTACACATGAAAAATTGTATTTTTTATAAATGTAAAAGCCTTAACTAAAACAAATTTTATGTGTAAAGATACATTTTATTAAAAATAGTAATAAACTTAATTAATTCTTATTCTAACAGAAATTAATGCATTTTTTTCATCTTAACTGTGATCATATATATAATATATATGATCACATTTTATTAAAAAGAACTGACATGGTATGTTTGTTTAATTTTTATTGCATCTTTCTAATTTTTAAATAAGTTGATCAGTATTGTGATCGAAATTGTTGATAAACTGCGTTTAGTTCATGTTGTGTTGTTGTTTTGTACAAGTATTTTCGACAGTCGACCGGAATGTATATTAGCTCGGTATACAATGTTATTAGTTATACATTGACCGTTTAAGAGACAGATCATATTTTTTCAGCAGCTGCATTTATTAAAAAATAACGTTGTCTTTGTTGGAAATATATTTAATATAATATTGTTTTGTTGGGATATAGATTTATCGATGTTATTAACGCCGCTATAGCCTATCTTAACATTATTTTTGTTAAAAAATCTTTTTTAGTGTTGATGAATGATTAAAGTGCTTACGAATTAAATTTAGGAAAAATCTTCCGATATTCGTTTGAATATTACAATTGAAAGATGGATTAAACCATATAATGTTGCGCCTGCTGTGTTTTTGTTTATGTGCCATATATTATAATTATATATATATTATTAATATATATATATATATATATATATATATATATATATATACAGTGTAACCGGATATAAGAGAAACCCGGATATAAGAGAGACTTTCTCTGGTCCCAAATTATAGCCTGTGTTAATGTATATAAATTAGACCAAACCCGGATATAAGAGAAACCCGGATATAAGAGACTTCTTCTCCGGTCCGGACAACTCTCTTATATCCGGGTTACACTCTATATATATATCGTCGACTCTTCCGCCGTATTCGACGTATGAGGATCAAGCAGATCAGTTCCCAGGAAACCGACAACAGCACATGAGATTTGATTATAGTGGTGAAGGTTTCGTGCAGGACCATTCACACTTTTTGAAGGGCAGAATACAGAGACCGGTGCACTAAGTGCCACAAGGTCCCCAAACGACCCTCCGCAGGTTTTGAATTCAGAGTTGTCCTTCTAGACCAGTTGCCATCCAAGGCTATAGAACCCAGTCTGTCCTGCTATTTACCCATAGCTGGAGGGAAAAGAAGAGGATTCACACCTTTCCCAAAGATATTAGCACTTAACTCGGCTCTCCTATTCCTCAATCCAAGCCGCTATCCATTACTCCCCCGTGCCTCCTATATATATATATATATATATAGAAAGAGAGAGAGAGAGAGAGAGAGAGAGCTAAACAAACAGACAGACAGACAGAGAGAGAGAGAGAGAGGGGGGAGAGAGAGAGGGGAGAAAGACAGAAACAGAGAAAGATACGAGAGGGTGGTGAAAGTTCTCACCCTGACAAAAAGAGATTCCAAAAATGAATGATTTTTTATCATTTAGTCAGATTTTGCGCAGTAGGTCTGTTTCAGAACTTTAAGGCATTTCCTTGTTTATACATACACACACACACGCACGCACACAGACACACACACACATATATATATTTAAGTAATGAAAATCTTGGTAATCCGTATGGATAATCCCAAGGAGGATGAAATCCAGAGAGCTCAATGTTAAATTAGAGCGATTAATTTAATTTAAAGAAAACAGACAACTTTAAGGGTCCATGGTTATAATTTATTTCCCCAGGGGGGTTTCTTTTTCCTTGGCTCATCAGACCAAGGATGAAAAAATGAATTTAAATTTACATATAATTTTTTACATTTTTGAGGAGTAGTATTAAGTTGATGTAAGGTGATATAGAGAGTGGTGAGAGATAGTGTGACAGAAAAGGCAGATAGAATTTATATATATCATTTATATTTCCGTGTCTCTTATTTATATAATCAATATCTATGTAATTTATCTTGTATATCTGTTGTTAAGTTTACGATTCAGGGTTTACTACTGGCTTACGGCCATATCACGTTGAAACAGCAGTTCTGGTACGATCACCGACTTTAAGCAACGTCGAGCTTGTTCAGTACCGAGATAGATGGCCACTTAGGAATACCTGGTGCAGTAAGTTTGAATGCGCAGGTGCTGTAATGGATAATGGTTCAAAATGGGAAAATCGGAGAGCTAAGTTCTAATCCCAGTCAGGTTTGTTATATTCACTTACGTGCAAATACGAAAAAGAAAAGGTATGAATCCATCTCTTTTCACACCAGCTATAGGTTAATTAGTAGGAGGAATCATTATTATCTTAAATTTTAAAAAAAATTTTCTGCCTTTTAAATAATCTACATAATGTTGATAATTATTTACATTGTTCGGACTGTTGTCCTCATATTTATTGTCATATTCACGACATTTCGGCCGTTGTATGCCTCGGCTTTCTTCAGTTGATTGGAATTTCGAACTGGACCCTTTATTTCGTAAACCGAGGTATATTGTTCTAGTTCCACGGGCCATGTCTTTTCCGGACGTCATAGTTATCTCCCTTTAATTCAACTCTCTAAGTTTTTGTTCACCACTGCAGTAGCCAGGTATTGAACTCACAACTCTTTGGGTCAAACCACTGGATCCAACCAACAGTTTTATCCGCTGGACCATGTGTCCTTGAGGCAATAAAGATGAGGACAATAGGCCGAACAATGTAAATAATGTAAATAATTACAATAGCCCATCTCAGAAATATAGACAGATATAAAAGATTGACAAGCCGTAAAAAAAAAATTAATCATAGTGTTCTACTTAAATGACTCCTTCCCCAGTAGTAGAAAAACTATACATACAACTCTATACGCTCATATGAAAATGAGGCAAAGCTTATTTCAATATCACTACAATATATATGTTTATCATATAATCTTTTTTTTAGGTAGATATCTTTGTAGAGATAGGTTTTAATTTACGTTACATATCTATATTTTCATCCAATCTGACATTTATATTATCTGCCCAGAGAGAGAGAGAGAGAGAGAGAAAGAGAGAGAGAGAGAAAGAGAGAGAGAGAGAGGCGGTAAAAAGTGGGTGAAAAGTAAGAAAGAGAGAGTATATTGTTTCAAGAGAGAAAAGCACAATCCAATCATCTTTACAAATATTTTTCAAATTACATTTTGACAACCTGCATCTAATTACTTTTTAAATTTTATATTTTTATAAACATCAGCTGTTGACAAGCCAACCGTCTCACCTTCTGACCTAATACAAAGGCAAACTATAATGAGCTAAAAAGTATAACTTTTCCGGCTTTATTTATTTATTTATCTATTTTTAATGGTGTTTGTTTGATCGTTAGTTAAGAACGTGAACATAACATGTCACGTTGTAAATGACGAAGCAATCTGAGAAGCGGAAAGAGACAATACAAGTTCAACTATTTTCATTTTTTATTTCTTTTTAACCAAGCAAGACAGCGATAAGACTCGTATTTTTATATTCGTTCTACCACTTGTCTAGATCCGTTTGTACATTAAATGATAGATATCAGTACATTCCTAACATAGCAGCAAAACAAGAAAAAAGTTTCAAAATCATTACCCACATTATAAAAGCAGATCGAAAAGAAAAATAAGCGATTTAAAAAAACAGACGTCATCATAGAATTTGTAACGCAATACGAGAAAGTTCTTAGAAAGAATCATATGACTACAATCGCATTCGTGTCTTCAGTCCAGAACATGTAATCATTCATATTTTTTCTTCACCTTTTCCTTTAAGGTAATGGATTTTGTATTAAGAGCAAAAGATGATTACTCAAACACATGAGTGACAAAGTTTCTCTTGTCAATGTTAGTTTTCAGAAAGGTTGTATTTTTTGTTTTATGTTTTTCCTAAGGGGTATATTAGTTGCCATGTTTATCACATTTTTAGTTTATTTTAAAGTAATATTTTAATTTTTCTTTCTTTTACTTTGGTTTTGTAATATAAGTAAGTTTTGTAACAATCAGTGATCTGTCGTGGCCATAGTATAACGCTGCTGGTTGTTCTGTGGTTATTAGCAGTCCTCGAATTATTCGGATATTGAACCCTGCCGTAGGAGGAGAGATGGAACAGGAGAAAAAGTTTCCTTATTTCAAATCGTTTGGGCGGAACAAGGGGAAGGCTTCTTTATTTCAAATCGTCTAACCATTTCCACAGTCTTGGTTGATATTCCCCATCCCTGCTCCCTACCGAAACACCAGGCGTCCGAAAAATGAACACTTACTGGTCGTTTTAATATATGCGATTCCTGGCCAAATTCCCATCAGCACATAGTGACGTGTACTTGATCATATGTCGTGTCTTTCTTTCCTCACGCCTTCTTACCGCCCTCTTTATTCAGGCTATATTGCAGAATATATTTTATACATGTATTGTATTATATTCATTTTTTTTTAGTAATTAAATAATTTATCAAATCATCAATGAGGTTTCTTTTTTATTTTTATTTCCCCATCAAATATTCACAGCTGCTAAGTTTCTTCTAAATTAACTGATAGAAATTAATAAACGTATGATTTTGAACACACAATCGCAGTGTCGTAGAAGAAATGACGATCTCGTAATTTATTGAAACTGATTAAAAATTTGATCTGTATTAAGTAGATAATTATTAAATTTAGATTACTCTAGCACGACGTCACATATCCAGTGAGGAAGGAACATACTTACAAAATCTCTCTTTCTTTTTCTATGTATAGTGATTTTCCAAGCATAGCTTGAATGTGGCACAAGGCCGAAAGTAAGGGGCACCCAGTGAGTATCGTTTCAATTATTATCTAATTGTCTATCTTTGGAGCTTTTCGGGTATTTACCCTTTTTATGTAAATTAACAATATCGAATACTAATGCATTTCTTTACATGTGTTCGGGAACTTACCTGTTTTTTTTTTACATCCACATGGTAATATTGTTCTTTGAAAATGTGTTTCTGCCCTTCAATGTTATTTTAATTTATGTTTGGTTATTTGTAATGGAAATGAAATGTTTTGATTTTTTACATTATGCGTAAATGTAATCGACTTTTCCTTATTTCATCAATCTTGTTACTGGCTTAAAATTTAATATTTTCGACACGTAATGCACTAACGGATCACCCAGGCTGGAACACCAGGTATAGTCATTGTAAACATTTGCCTGATAATGGATGTCGCTGCTCTAGAAGTCCACAGAGCAAAATTAAAAGAGAATGAAAAGCTGGAAAAATCCATAAGAAATTCGAGAATTGACAAAACTGTTGAACATGAAGGTGAAGTCTATACTATTATTATAGGGTACAATAATTGCGAAGTGTTCGGAAATATTTGAAATCAGACAGCAGTATTACTAAAAATAATTCAGATACTAAAAAGAGTTCTTGACTATTATGAATGCTCGTTTTCTCTTGATATTCATTGAAAACCACTAAATAGTGGCTTTCCACAACATCCATTTTTCTTCAATAAATAAAGCAAGTGGAGTGATTTCTTGTTACGTTTTGAATTTATTGTTCATCCGTTTTCAATTAACTGCCCTGCTTAGATTAGACAGCCCAGTTGCTATTTTATTTTACCCATAGCTAAATTGATCTTGAGGCGAATAGTTTTATGCCTTATCAAGAGCATTCGAGTAAGATGTATGCATCAAACTCGACTAGAATTTGAACTTGGCCCTCATGGTCCATTTTCTACGCTGATAATCGTTATATCACATTCATATCCAAAATGCTACAGATCTGAAAAGTACAAATATAATAATCGTAATGGAATGTAACACGCTGACCCAAAGAGAATATAAAAACAGCTACAGTAGAATAAGTTATACTCTGGGGACTGACTACGACTGGAAGTCGAGTATTGTGTTCGTTTTGTCTGGTTATCAGCACGTTGAGAGCATCACTCTCGACTGAGAAAAGTTATTTAATTGGACCATAGCTAACATTAAGTGAACAGACATCAAAACGAGGAAGCTTCTCACTTGCCATTGCATGCGTTATCCCAAAGCTGATATTGATCGTCTGTATGTGCACAGATCCGGAGGAGGCAGAGGATTATTTCAATAAGAACTGTCTTACAAAACTACAACAATCGGCCTTCAAAGATACCTGGAAACTACAGAAGACTGAATGATGATCTGAATCAAAGTACATGAAAAAATACTGTGGGGAAAAATGTGCTAACACAAACCAAATTTTATAACATCTAATAAAAATATATCTGTGCTATGGAATTCTCCTGCCCAAACAACCAGAACCTAAAAAAGTCAATAAGCCAGATATAATCGTAATTGATTTCCTGGAAAAAGTCCTGATTCATTAAGGTAACAATCCCTGCCGATCCAAATATTTCAGTCAAATTGTTCAAAGAACTAAGTAAATTAAAGGATCTAAAAATTGAAATTCAGAAGATGTAACTTCTCAAAACTCACACAATCCCAGTTGTTATTGATGTACAAGGAACAATTTTCAAAAATATGATAAATTGTTTCTCGACTGGTAAAGTTTGGCTGAAATGCAATGATTGCACTCATGAGTACTTCCACAATAAAATTTTATCAATGTCATACGTTATGAATCTATACTAGTGGAATAGGCATGCACATTCTCATATATTCACAGAACCCTACACATTTGCATGTACATTCTCATATATTCATGGAAACTTATATTTTTGCATTCATATTCTCATAGATTCATAGAAGCCCACACATTTGCATGCACGTTGTCATTGATTCACTGAACACTACACATTTGCATTCACATTCTCATAGATTCACTTAGCTCTACACATTTGCATGCACATTCTCATATATTCATGGAAACCTACACATTTGCATTCACACTCTTATAGATCCATAGATCCCTACACATTTGCATGCACGTTCTCATAGATTCACTGAACCCTACACAATTGCATGCACGTTCAAATTGATTCACAGAACGCTACACATTTGCATGCACATTCTCATATATTCTATACATCTTACAATGATTTATTCTTCATATTCTTTGTAATTTTACGGAATTTTACACCCGTGACAGAATTTTAGGTTTTCAAACTCTCCATTTAATCTGAGTGCACATTTTAACTGGATATAAATTTTATCTCTACATACTCATGTATAATTTAAAATAAGCATGAGGTTCAGGAATTTTATTCACAATTTTGATTACGATGTACAACAAATCAGTAAATCTCTGAAAATTAAATATGTAAACAGCTGGATTTTTAAGGATACCAGTGTAAATCCCTCTTCACAATGTGGTGTACTGATGTTCGAGACATAATCAACTGCAAATAGCATCTTTGAATAGAATTTCCTTGTTTTTCTGCTTGTCAATAAGCGCGTCTTCTGTGGGAACTGAACGTGATTTCCCAGATCTTGCAAGTAATGTACAGCCCTATCAAATAGCAAATCATTGATTTCTCGCATTGAATTCACGTTGTTATACCCTCTGTGTCAACACAATTGAATGTTGAGCTTCAAAATAAAGTTGTACAATTTTCGTTCATTGTTGAGTTGCAAATTAATACATAATAAAATTCCTGACCTTCAAGTTTTAAAATTAGAAAAATATCAGTTCCCTGAATACCTATTAAATAGCAAAATCCCGTCGCGACTTTCCGGGTATTTTGAATTGAGCGTGTGCATCAATTAGTTAAAAAAAAAACAAACAAAAGAAAATGCTACAACTACGATAACATATACAAATCAATTTTAATAATAATTGATAAAATATTTAAATGCTGATATGACACACCTGTACAAATAGTACCGAAATTGTAAGTTACTTTTAATCTTTGTGTTCTCGTATGATAAAAAAAGTCATCTGCCAGTCAACTGTAATATAAACACTTCTATGCGTGAGACTTGTTAAGGCATTTGACATGAAAATAAATTTCGAGACTGTTTTAATACCTACATTTGATGCAAGTAACTTCTGAAAGTAAAATGACTAGACTTGTTTCAAGGAGTTTAAAGGATAGGGTCAGGATTAATACTTGTTACTTTTGGCTCTCAAATGGAATTAGCGAGGGAGTTGAGGAGGTTTTTCCCTCTATCACATGTATGCATGGGCTTCCCACTATAATGCTTTGTCTTATAACTTCTCTGTGGGATGGCTGATAATTACATTATTCTTCATGTTAATAAAAAATATTTTTGAATTATCGATGTAAAAGTGTAGCTCTGAAAGTAATGCTTCCTATTTTATCATTTTGGTTCACGAGGTGATCAGTGGTCGATGTTGGTGTTGTGGCAGTAGACGTTGAACTTTCCGATAATAATCGAAAATTTTTCTTTGTTACAGATAGCAATCCGGAAAAATGGCGTGTAACATGAAATTATGTATAAGCAAAAGTGTTTCATCAGTATTTATGAAGACCTAATAGTGGATGTCAGCAAAGTTGAGAGCAGTGAGTAATGTTTTTCTGCAGGGATGATAACGAAGAATTTGAGAAGCCACGTTCCGGTGGTCCTGCACAGCTTACAACCCTAAAAATGAAGTTTCTCGGTAACTCGGGAGAGATAGTGCTGGTAATTAAGTCGAAAATACTGTTTTGTAGATGAAAAATTGCTCAGTTCAATGGTTATTGTACTTCTTGCATATGAAAGTAAACAGGAAGAGTATTATTTTCAAAGTGTCCCTTAGCTTTTATTTTTCTCTTCTTGCTCAGTACAGACGAAAGTAATTTTGAACAAGATAAGTAATACCTATGATCTGGGGGATAGTAACCTATCCAGTAGTATTAGATGTAATACTCTTCGAATGTCTTAGATCAAACGTTATCATTATTATTAATTTTGTGTGAATATGTTTTCATTTCATTTTTTAACGATAAGTTCATTGCCATAAAAACAGCAAAATAAAATTAAAGAAACATCAGTAACAATCTATAAGACTGATACAAAGAAATGATTTTTCTACACATTTGTTACACTTAGACAATGTCTTAATTGTGACCATCACTGAATTCATTATATTTGTTCTTCTAAGCATCATCTTTATTATCACAAGAAAATAATTAAATCACCGTGTATAGTTCTATACTAACATATTATGTTGACATGATTATCCGATATTACATTACAATAATAATCACTTCCGCCATTTTCCCCATGATTATATTTCAAGAAATCATTGACAAAATCATATAATCATTATTCAGTTATCAAAAAGTATTTTTCTGGTTTTCTAAAAGTTTTTATCATATTTCGGGCCAAATCTGTGCTCCATCATAAAAGAACGATTCCATATTTGATTCGATGTATTCTTTAAGGCATTTTTCATTATCTCAAACTCGCTAACCAGATTATCACCTGTTTCACTTTATGCAAAACTAATGCTACAGGTTTTGTTTGTTTGCTTCGCCGTATCTACCACACAAGGATGGTCGTTATCATGCTGTAAAATTGACAACAGCTATCTTGTTCAAAAAACGTTATCTTCTGTGTCATTTAGAAGTACCCGTTATTCACTGCAACGCCATTCAATTTTCGGCAACTTTTAATAAATTAATCTAGAATCTCACCAAAGAATACACCGTTTAAGTTGCGATATTGAAAGCTATAATTTTCTTCGTTTTGAATATTCGTAATGCATTCATGATTCATAGCTAGTGATTATCTTGTTCGAAATGACTTTCGTCTGTTATAAGCAAGATGAGAAAGACAAAACCAGAGCGATAGTCGTTTCTGCAGATTCTTGTGGAATGTTTTTTATTTTTATTTTTTTTACTTCTGACTTTTTTCATCTGGTTTATAAACAACTCACTACATTTGACTGATTACACAAAATAATAAACTGCTGAGTAGATTTCAAATAAATACCATTTTAAGAGATCTTTGACATTGTGTAACAGATCATTTTTTGTGAATTGAACATCATGACAGAGCTGACCATGAGATTTAACACCAAAGTTTACGGAATGTTGTTTCTTTCTCTGTGAATCATTACTGGTGTAGTATCGATTGAAATGGCATACAATGGTGAAGAGTACAGTGATTGGTCATTGGTTTCATCATTGTAGATAGGAGGATCTAGGCAAAAACGGGATTGGTTAGGGTTATATTGATGTAAATATATGTGGAATGTTTATTCATTCATCTATTCGCTTCACATGTTTCAAAATAATCTACGTTTACTTTACAATGTACAATAAAAGAAACAGGTATGAGTGTTTATATGTCTATAAATAATTGTGGATGAACCTGATGTGCAACTTCAGAAATTCTTTTACGCTTTCTTCACTGCAAATTCGTGCATGGTACATTTTTTCTTTCATTCTTTTCTAGTTTTTCAATTTTTGGTGTTGGGACATCATATAACCTTTGCAATATATTAATTCTTTCTTTCTTATAATTTACTTTCAACTTCTCCTTTCTTTCTTTTGTATTTTTCATTTTTATGTATTCATTTTAATTTTTACCTTTGTTTTATCTTGTCAAGTTCTGAAAGTGTTTTTCTGTCTATTTAATAATCAACTCATACGCATCAAAGTCTAAAAGTTATTTTCATAATGTCTGGCATTTAAAAGTGAAGAACAAAAATAGATAGATGAATAATTGGGGCACATAATAAAACTTCTATATTCAATATTTTTCAATATTTTTACATGAAAAAGAGTAATTGTGTCTTGTTTCGCCGTGAAAGTTCCTTGTGGCTGCGTGGTCGAAAAGTGATCGAAAAGCACGCTATGCTATACGATAATTTTCTCTATATACGTGGGGCGCAAGTTCGAAACCAGCTGAAGGTCACATTTTCTTTATTATTGACTCGGTAGATGTCAGTTACACTAAAAAAAAAAAAAAAAATACGAGTATGCGTGCGACTCCTCGATCCAGTGACCTTTCAGCGAATTACCTAAATAACCCTGAATTTTAGCTTACCTGGTGATTGATTCTGAACGCATTATCAATGACGTGGTCTTTAGAGGGGGCTTGGTAGATATGCCCGATTGAAATCGGTCTGACTTTGGTCTAGAAGAAACGGTTTCGCACGCCTTCTACCACTGTCCTCAGGTGTGCCCGTTCTAGGACTATGTCGCCATTGTGTTCAGGGGTGAAACAGATGGTGTTTTTGACGCTACTGTCCGTGGCAAGAATGCTGATGTGTACGTCGTGGATGGAGCGAATCGTTATGCTTATCAGGATCTGGTCAGATTCTTAGGGCATCAACTCAAGATGAAGATCGGACTCGATGCAAAGCGTTTCTTTACAGCAGATTTCAGTGAAAGGTGAGTGCAAGTCACGAGCTTCATTCGTGTGAATGGGGCCAACCTAATTTTCTTTATTGAAACCGTCTTTTGACCCAACGAGGCAGTTTCCTGACGGACCCCTGCCCTAATAAATCTAGACACTCTTTGTTAATGTGAGTAATTGTTCTTCCTGGCCTGCTCCCGGTATTTCCTTTTGTTATGATCGCAACCTCCCCAGTTTGTTTTTTCCCCTTTTCATCTCGACTGGATTAACCATTGATATTTTCCCCACTCCGTAATTTATTTTGCCCTTCCCTCTCCTGTATGAGCAAGCTTCGTAATTCTGCTTATCGGACTCTCTTATTTTTGTGCGGTGAACGGGTGCTACTAACATATTTCATTTAGTTTGAATTTCTTGCTAAATTTTTGTTTCGTTTGTAGGTTCATCCCCTCCGCCACTCATTTAATGTAATTACATTTTTATATTTATTTATAAAAAAAATGATACCTCCCACCACAAAAAAAGACATGAAACTTTTATATCATGGGTGTATTTGTATATGGTGGATTGAGTGGCGATGGATAAGTTCTTGTAGTGAATAAGTAAATTGTAAGGAATAAATGTGAATCGGATTACCTTGGTTTAGGATAATTAGTGTAGACCAGCCTCACTCCACTTCCTCATCGGTTGTAATTCAGTTTGCAACAAATCTATATTTAAAAAAAGCAAACAGATTCTCCTTTAAGATATACAAGAAGCGTAAATTGTGATGAAATATATATTTCTATTATTTAAATCTTGGTTCCGTGTTTAGTACCAATTTCTTTTTTGTTAACAGTTTCATTCTTCGTCAGATGTATTACCACGCGTGGAACTTGCGGTTTCCAAGACACTTTTCAAAAACTAAGTTTCAACTGAAATGAAATTGAATATTTCAATATTTTCCCCACAAGGTAACATGTAGCACAAGGCCGAGTTTTAAAGTGGGGTAATCCAAGCCCGTAGGCTCGGCCAAAAATTCCTGTATAAACCGGGGTTGGATAGCTGTTTCCCGAGACGAGACTCTGCCCTTCGACATAGCCTCGTCTGGGGATCCTCTCTGCCTAGAGGTAGAGAGTTCGACCAGCACCGAAAACCAGAGTTGAAATTGAATATTTGGATACAAGATTCATTGTCATTCTCCTTTTGTATGCTGACTTATATCGGATGAACTTTTTAGATCAAAGGGTTTTCCATATGCGGTTTCGAGTTTTATCTCTTTACTGTTGAGTTTAATCAAATGCTACATGGATACCGATATATTCGTAAACATTCTTATATTAGAATTATATAGACTTTTAGTATTATTTTTATATTCTATCAACACTTTTGCGTATTGCAGAACTGAATAAGCATATACTCATATATTCGCGTGTACACACAATTGCATAATAGTAATGCAAGTTTGGCTTAGCAGCCAACGCGGTGCACTAGATGTGAAGATATGAGTGATTCGGATAACAATATGGATAGTGAGACACAGTGAGGTCACCCAATTCTGAATAACTGTGAACTTTTAAAATCAGTTATGTGGGAAATAGTGGATAATAACCTTAGAGTATATAAAGACGATGACAAAGACTGAAAAATAGATTTATATGAATTTATTAAAAATCAAGAAACACGAGTGTCACTATTTTGAACACTGAACATTTGGGCTGAGATCCAATTTTCATTGAAATTAATTCCTTGCCCTCCTCCTCCTCCTCCTCTTTTTACCTCCTTTTCGGCTGCTGCGTTTGCGCTGCTTGGAGCGATTTGGCATCGCCCCGCCTTGACCAATAAGTCGGAATTTCTTCACTTGACAATAAGCGCAATGTGATCTAATAGCGCGCCTCTTGTTGCGGAATGTCACTGCTTTTGAGTTGAAAGACGGCGTTTTTCGGCGGCAACGAACGCAGTAAGAATTAAATGATCTTGCCATGGTTTTGTAGCTGTTGTTATTTCTTTGTTTTAAACGAAAGTAGTTCTTCTTTGCGGACTACTTTTGAGTAATCTGTTTAATGCAATAATATTGCTGAGATACGTGAGTGCTTGGGATAGAAATATCAGTTGTATGGTTACACCATATAAATTTGTTTAAATATTAGTTTTCTCCCCAAATTCTCATTGTATCGAAACAGTATGTCAGGCTTTGTTTACTGTCAGCAGCTGTGTGTGTTTTTTCTTGATTCAGATGCTTTCATTATGACGTCATTGTTATTGTCAAATCACATTGGACGATTCTATTTTACGGATGCATCTCTCTGAATTTGGTTTAGTCTAGCTTTAACCACCGAAACTGTGTTACCTCCCCTGGTTGGCGGCTGACGTGGGCAAGGTATCGCACGTGCTTTCTCGCGTTGTATGTAGGGAATAGTTAAAATAATTTATATGATTAATCAGAGAAAAGCTTCATTTGATATAATATTTGAAATATATTGCGTTGCTTAAAATGTTTGGTCGGTTTATTAAGTAAATTTTATACATAATATGCGAACGAAATTTTTGGCCAACTCAATATTTAAACATTATTTGGCATTTATACTCACAAAAAACAGGGCGATTAATCTTTTAACACATTCGCCAATTAATGCCATTTATTAAATTAAAAATAACATGTCAATGTATTTGGTGAAATTCGAAAACTATTGCTTGTGTGTAAGTATGCGTGTGGGTATGCGTGTGTGCAATCATTTACAAGAAAATTAATTTCCAACAGTATACATGTTACATATGAGACTTTGGATTCCGGTTACTTGTAGGTAGAAGTCAATTATAGTTAACTGAAGCGTGTAAAACCTTTCATATAGTGCACAGATACCACATTCTGAGCCAAGGGATAAATTGATTCTAGGTAGAAGGGTCGATCTGCACTTTATCTCCTCATTTTTATGGGTACCAAAAATATATTTATGAAAGGCTTTGAAAAGTTTTTGGCCCAACCAAGCGCACGTGCATATGTAAAGAAAATGAATTGAGTAACTATACAAAAATAGAAAGGTGTGTGAAACAAGGATATATCTTCTCTCCAGATTTATTCAACCTCTACAATGACATTATCCTAAGGGAATAGGAGATCCTACCAGGATTTATTATTGCTGGGTATAATCTTAACAGTATATGATACAAAGATGGCACTGTGTTGATGGCTGATTCGGAAATAAAAGTACAGGACCGCCTAAATAGGGTGATAGAAGAAAGCGAGAAAAAAACGTCTTGAACCTAAGAAGTCCAGACAAAATCCCAGTGGTTGTCCTTAAGAATATCAACCTGGAGTTATCCCCGATCTTAGCGAAATTATTTAACTGCTGCTTGAAGGAGAAAACCTTTCCAAGCTTGTGGAAGGTGTCAAGTAATTGTTTGGTTTTCAAGAACACGGGTGGGCACTTACCCCCTCTCAGTATAGATCCATCAGTCTCTTCAGTGTCATTTCTAAACTCTTTGAAGCTATAATCAATAAGAATGTTGCTGGTCACCTCAATAGGAACAACCTCTTGAGCGACAAGCAGTACGGGTTTCGATCGCCCCAATCCACAATTGATATCCTGTCATTACACACACAATCAGTGAGGCACTAGGTAACAAATACATCTCAAGGACGATCGCATTAGATATTTCAAAGGCGTTTGACAAGGTGTAGCATAAAGAATTGATGCACAAAAGCTCTGTGGATATGGAATCACTGGAAGGGTATTCACAATTATAAAGTTCTTCCTAACGGGTAGGTTCTTGAAAGGAGTTTTTAACGGCCAATCCTCCGACACCTTAGCGTTCAAGGCAGGCGTTTTCCAGGGTTCGCTTCTCGGTTCAACCCTCTTTCTATTTTATATAAAGATATACTCCAATCACTTGTGAATATCTATGCTGATGATGCCAACGTTATATAGGTGCACCTCCAAAATAATAGAAGACGAGAAACTGGAAGCTGATCTGTACTTTGACCTACCTTTAACAGGTCAGTAGGGGAAAACTATCTGAACATTCAATGCCTGGAAAACCAAACTAGTGATATTCCATCATCGCCGATCTGACACAGAACTATCATCATTTGCGTTGAACTTATGTTCCTTCAGGTTAGGCCCTTACCTTGAGCGCCTATTGGGACAAACTCAGCCCAAAACTCCAGTGAAACTAGTATATACGATCCATCGCTAAAGATCTTGGAAAGATGTTCGGTTCCATGTTCCGCCGCTGTAAGTACCTCTCCTCCTGTTATCATCTGTTTTTACAAGAGTCAGATCTGCTACCATTATGGGCAGGAGCTGCCCAGTCTTTTCGTTCCAGTTTTGATAGAGTCCAAACGCATATCCACATCTTTGTGGACGATAAATTGTTTTCCTCTATACAACTCCTTTCATACAGACGAAACATTGCAAGCCTCTCACTATTCTATCGATATTTATATGGAAGGTGTTCAGACAAACTACATTTCTTAGTTCCACTGGTTCTAAATTTCACGGCTAAGACCCACCATGCTACACACATTGTAGTGAACCACACCCTAAATTCCCTTCGTATTACGTTGAGGTGTAAGTTCCACTCGTGTAGCTTCTTCCCACAAACCGCTGCTTTGTGAAACCGATTCCCAAGAGGATGCTTCCCCATCAATACAATCTTAAGCTGTTCATATCTAGGGTTAATCGTTATCTTCCCCACATATCCACATAAACTGTGCCTTTTATTCTGTAAACTTCTACCTTGAGTGGCTCTCTGGCCCTGTACAGGGTGAACATTATTGTAAAAAATATGCTTATAGATATAATGATTCACTCTCTCTGGTGTAGCTGTTACCATAAAATAGCAAAAATGGCTCATCGTAGCTAGACTGAACAAAACAGTATCCATTCCAATATTCCAAATAATCATAATAATAAAGTGCATTTATCATTTGCTTCCACTTTGATTGTCGACCTTATCATGAAACCATTTATAAAGGAAGATAAATCCTTATATATTAAATTATTATTATTATTGAGTAGTTTTCCTTATTAATTTGAAAATTATTTTTTTTGTAATAATCTACGGAATTATGTATGTTTCTTATTATAAATCAGAAAAAAAACTACGCATTTTAGCAGAAATTGTTAGCGTAATGCAAGTAACATGATCTAATTTAGAGAAGAAAGCAATTGTAGTTCATTTTGCAATTTACCAGTGTTTTATTTGCATTCGTATTCATCCCAAAGGATCCGATTTCTCACGAGAAATAGGTCGAGTATATAGAATGTTACTTATTATTTATTTGAAAATAATTATAAAAATGAATTTTATACGAAGTGATTTGAATGGAGCTTAATATCTGCTAATAACGTCTTTTAAGTGAGTATTCAGTGTGCAATGGGTAAATTCTTGCCATTTTATGTTTGTAATTTCGCGCATGCGCGGTTTGCTTTTGATTTTGCCAACTGCACAGTATAGTAGGGTCAGTTGTGAACCATCTGTGAGAAAAAGAGCAACATGACGCAATTCACCCATCCAGAAATTTGGAAACGGCATGCTGCACTGCTTGACATTCGCAACAGAAACTCTAATATGAACATTTCAGAGTGTTTGGGTGTCAAACAGAGCAGAGGATTTGGAAAGAGTTGGATGAGTCTAATGGTGATTACAAGGGTACGGCAGCTCGGAAAACTTACTCTTATCATTCTGATAAGAAAAGAACTCCCAAATTTGTTGGTGATGGCCTCAGAATCAACACGGAGGCCTACATCAAGTGCCTTGAGGAGCTAGTGCTGTCTTGGGTCAAGAGGGTGACTACTGGAAGACCCTATATATGACAACAGGACTCTGCACCGTGCCACACAAGCAGGAGAATCCAGTTAGGGTATCAGACATCGTTCGCTACCACACCATCCCTTACATCTGGCTACCTAACTCCCCTAACCGAAACCCCTTTGATTAGTATGTGTGAGACCAGCAAAACTCCTTGTAACACTAAAGATGAACAGAAAGCAAAGATTATGGCAGCATTCACCAACTTAAAAAAGGAGATTGTCCAGAAGAGTTGTAGGAAATTTTGAAGTTGTGTGGATGCCGTGGTTGAAACCAATGGCGATTTTATTGAATAAATTTACTCTTTAGTATTTCGAAATATTTTTGTGTCATTTTGGTAAATATATCTTTTAAAATGAGATATCAGTATTATTTTCGTTTTTTGCGTATAAAATTTAGACGACAATCTATCCATCGCACCCTGTATTTACAGAAATAGGTTTGTGAAGCATTTGTTTTCTCATTTCTCAGGTACCAAACCAAGAAAATTAAGATAACATTCATAAAGTCGGATAGTAAACCCGAAGAGTTAGCAGGTACCATTTATCAATTTTTGGCTTTCGCCGTGAGTGGGTTGGTGTTGATAGTTTAGCTGACTTGCTCCATACGTTTCTAGGAAGCAACTTATTCGCGTAGGACACTGAGGTTTTGCAGAGCCGCAGTATACAAGAAAACAAACAAGAAAAATAAATTAATAAAATCAAATATACGAGGAAAGAAGAATGTGATGGTTTCTTAATTTCAGGCTGTGTTCAAAAGAATATGAGAAGAATGAAGAGGAAAGTAATGAAGACAGAAACAGGAAGAGTTGAAAGGAAAATGTATTTAATTGGCAGTTCTTATTACTTATAATCAAACAAAAGAAGCAAAAATTATAACGGTCAAAGACAGAAGGTTCATGCATAGTAAAATGGAGTGAGAATCTGGGTTGTAAAATGATAGTTCAGGACACGTGGTTGAAACTAAAATGACATTAAAGAAGTCAGAAAATTGAATTTGACATGGATATAAACATTTTAAGTAACATGTTTAAATACATACATACATAAATAAACACACACACACACACACACACACACACACACACACACACACACACACACATATATATATATATATATATATATATATATATATATATAAATTACTCTTATTTCTGAAACAGCAAACGGAACTATTTTTAGACTGGTCTCATATTGCGTAGAACTCCACATTTAAAAGGTCTTCTGTCACATTTGGAACAAATGCTGCGTTTTGGTACATACTTTAAAAATTATTTTAATTTATTAGCATTGGTTTTATTTATAACAAAGAAACAATTATTAATAATTATCTTGACTTAATTTTACTGTTATTTTATCATTTAGAAAGCGGGTAATTGAATGACAAAATAGAAAAATCTTATCTGACGAGTTTCAGCCTTCGAAAGGTCTTCAGTCTAATTAATGATTTTATTGATGAAATTATATATGTGTTGGGAAAAGATAAACGTAGGTTTATATAATTAAATATAGAGAGAAATGCTAAAGATTTTCTTTCGGGTAATGAATCTTTTTAACCAAGCTAAAACCTTCACTTCATTTCTCCAGCTTAGAGTTAAAAACATTGATTCAATACAGGTTTTTTATATGTTGATAAGCATCAAAAAAGGAATATAAAACTAAATGTTCAGAGCAATAGGTTAAATACAACAAATTTGACAGGTGAATTATGCAAAATAGAAAAAGATAAAATTATTATGTTGGTGTTTTGCTGGTCCGTTCGTAAATTTCAGCTCCATCTCTCTCTTGCTTTAAACAAGTTATCAATTATTAAATTGTGATTTTCGTGGAATTATCTCCATAAACTTTTCTCAAATGTCCCAATAATATTCTCAGTTTTTGAATCATGTTATCATAAATTTGATGTTATCTGTCTATATTTCTGTGATGAGGTATTGTAACTATTTACTCTATTTACATAGTCCTCATCAGTATTGCTATATTCACGACATTTCGGTCGTTGTATGCTCAGACCTTCTCCAAGTGATATACGTTGGAATTTCCAACCGAAACCTTTATTTAGTCTACGTGCGTATATTGTTTGAATTCCACGTGTCAAACCTTTTTTGGATATCCCAGTTTCAGTTAATTCTCTTTAGTAACTCAACTCTCCAAGATTTTTGTTCCCTCTTCTGTGGCCAGATCTCACAACACTTTGGTTCAAGTCACATTTTGGATTACTTCTTCAATGCTTTTATCTACTGGGCCATGTGATATCCAAAAAAACATGGTACATGGAATTAGAACAATCTACCCCCGTGGATTAAATAAAGGGTTCGGTTCGAAATTCCAACGTATATTACCTGAAGAGCGTACAACGGCCGAAACGTCGTGAATATGGCAATAAAGATGAGGAAAACAGTCCGAATGATGTAAATAGTGTAAATAATTTGATATTAGTTCTTGCTTTAATTTTGAGAGATTCATGCTGCTCTAAAGACTATTTTTAAACTGCCGTAAACTTCAACCTAGAAGAGAGAAACTCGCATATAAGACCTAAAAAAAAGTTCGAGTGAAATACAAGAGATTATCAAAACCCTAACATAAAAAATGGAAAAAAAACAAACTATTTAATCAAAAATATCAAAAATTTCGAATCTTAAGGCCACATACGACAATGTACGCACCCTTCTTGACTTGCCAGGATCTCTGAAGTAGTACATGGCGACATGGAATGGTTAAATGTAATGCAAATGGGCTATCCTTATTACAGATTTGCTAGGGGTTAAACCTAATGATAACCAAAACTTGGTTCAGTCAGCAATCCAAATATAAGGCTAACTGGAAGTTCAGGTTACTGATACATGCTAGATTATGTAATTGTTAGTCAAAAAGACCTATATAAAATTTGTCCGTTGCATGCGAAGGGTTGAATGTTGTACGGACGGACAGACCACAGGCACCTACGAGCCTATCTGTCAATCAATGTGTGTAGAAAGCTGAGGTTTAGTGGCGTGAAGCTACCTATGGGGATTAATGTATTGAAACTAAACTGCACTGAAAAGATTGAACAATATCAAGAAGCAATTCAAGAAATCAACCTTAACTCCGATGATTCATCTGTACGTTTTATGAGGTTGCTTCTACGCTTGTATTTGTAGAAAGGATACATCAGGAAACATTACAGAAAACGAAACATTCGTAGAAAAGTTATTCAACGTAAAAAGTGGCACTTAACAAGTTACTTTCTTGCTTAGTATGGGGAATGGAACAGGATAAGCATGAGAAAGATTTCAAAGAATGAAAATCAGGGGTCCAGTGGGAACTACCAACAGTCAAGGGCATATGGCGGTGTGAAAAAGCCCGAGACAATTAGGCATCTGCGAGGCTCAAATCAACTACCTGGTGTTTACGGCCCACCATCTTCCGTCTTTACACCTTTGCGTGCAAGACTGGCAATACGCTTTTGCGGAAGTCAGGTGAGATGAAGATTAAGACCACATAGTGACAATGTTTCAGTGTTGTTTTGAACTGCGTGGATATAGTAAAACATGCTGTTGTTGAACAGCTCCCACAGATACTTGCAATCAATCAGTTTAATGTACCACCCACTCAAGATGAATTAATGCTAGCTATAAAAGTAATGAATACTGGGGAAACTCCCGAAAACATTGTTACTGAAATGGTGCAGCAAGGTGGAGAAGTGATGCTGAGGCTACTGTCTACTATTTTCCAAAGAATGTGTGCGAGAGGCAAATTCCACAAGAAGGATGGGATGCCTTTTTCGTTTCTTTAGATAAGAAATGTCCTAAAGACACTTGTGATAACTACCGTGCGATCTCACAGTTGTCGATTATTGGTAGCATTTTTGCAAGGCTACTTCTAAACCGATAGTTAGGCTACGTTGCGCCAAACATTCTGTCAGAGACGCAATGTGGCTTTAGGTCTAATGAAAGTGCAACAGATATGGTCTTACGGCCCATGTTCAAGAGAAGTGCAGAGAGCAACAACTTGAGATCTACCAGGGCCTTTGATACTGTGCCTAGGTCATTGTTTCTGAAGCTAGGGTGTTGTGAAGAGCTCATAGGGCTCAAAATATTTACATGACAACATAAAAGTTGGGTTTGTGTCAACGGCAAACTATTATAGCCTATCTCTTTTTTATCTGGTTTTAATCAAGGTGATTTTCTGCTGCCTACTCTATTCGCGATCTTTTTTGCTATTGTAATCTTGCTCATAGAAATGACGGTATCTATATTCGTTACCGTACAATGACGAAAACCTTTATGATCTCATTCGTGATTTCCTTTACGTTGATGACTGCGATCGTGTAAAACATTCGGAGGTGGAACTGCAACTCCTGATGGACTGCTTCTCAGTCGCGTGTGATGAGTTCGGATTAAGAATTAGCCTTACAAATACCGTCGTTAGGCTATAATCAGCGCCAGAAAGGCCGTATATTTCACCACCGCTCTAAGTCAAGAATAAAAATGTCTGAAGTTGTAGATACGTTTGTTAACATCGATAGCACACTATCTAGACATACTACACACGAGGAAATTAGTTATAGAGTTTCTAAGGCCTGTGATGCGTTCGGGGAGCCCATATCGAGACTTTGAAAATCACACATCATAAACAGCAACCAAAATAGAGGTCTACATAGAATGGTTAAGCATCTTTCCGAGAGGGGCACGAAAGAATCCCTCCCTTGTGATGGATGTAAACGCACCTGCTTCACGAGGGCATGAATTCTGAGCCACGTGGACACAGAAACACATCCATCAACCAATATCATAGCTAGCAAGACATTTCGTAATAATGTGGATATGTCAACCAGTGAATTCACTCAGCATCATAAATCTAAACAACCAGATAATCAGGTTGCTGTCGAAAGGCTCGCCGGTATTATATGTGGAATGGCTTACAGGTCACGTGCGGGTCTTATGAGTCATTTAAGACGTCATTAACGATATGGAAATCATTCCGAAAATATTCATTTAGGAGTTATAATCAGGTTTCTGTCGGAGGAATCGTCGATATTCAATGTATAATGGCTTCCAGGTCACTTGCGGGTCTTATGATCCATTTAAGACGTCATCAACGATATTTGTGTGTGTGTGTGTGTGCGCGCATACCAGTAAAAACTTTCGTATATTCAACATATGTCTTTATCTGAGTATAAAGTATACAAAGATATTTGTTAGACAAATTTAAATTCACTATCACCAGGGCTTTGAACAGAAATAATCTCCCGAAATAATAGCTTGCAAGGTTCATGACTTATTGGTTGTTGTCAGTCAAGTTTGATACTAGATTTGGCAGCTTTCATCAGTGACTTATTTAGAACGTGGTTAGAAAAGAGTAGTTTGCCGATTCATTCCTAAAGACATCCTAGAGATGTTGTCATGCAGTTAGTAGATTTTTTGTTATTCATTAAGTTCGCTAAGAAGTCATGATGTTATTCTAATTTATTCAGCTGTATTTCATTCCTTTCATTGGTTCCTGGAAATCCATTCTGATGTGCAGAGCCACATTTGCATTTTCTTCAGGAAGTCGGTCTTTTTACCGGCTGGAGTTACAAGGCTCCATACCAGGCTTGAGATTCTCCCAGTAATTCGCTATCATAAATGTAATATATTTTACAGACAGAGATGAACGAGTGAAACTATAATTATCAAAGCAAAAGTTGTAGCGTGTAACAAATATTCTTCCAGGTGCACATCGACCACAACACTCAAATTTAGTGAGTTTGCTGTCAATATCTACTTTCCAATAAACTTTGTGTTATGGAAAGTTAGAAGCGAGTTATTGTTACGCAAGGACACACGCCCCAATACCCATTCTCACGCATATACAGACTGATTGACATACGAGGAGATGCTGAAATTTACTTCCCAAACTGTGACTGAATATAACATTTGTTTCAAAATTCCCTTCTGGGTTGGATGTACCAATTTTTAGCACCCTTCATCGTAAATACAATAAATATTTCCGTAAAGACTGAGACAAATGCGCGGCAGATATTTCACAATATTGTCTTTAAAGGTACATACTAACATACACGTTGTGTACCTGGAAGTGGGCGAATGGTCTCACTAGAACAATTATGACTGAGTAGTGAGTTCGATTCTCACTGGGTACCCCATACTTTCGGCCTTGTGTCGCATTTGAGCTACGCTTAAAACATCACCATACGAACATACACATCAGTCAACATCTGCTAGAGAGAGAAATAGATAGACAGATAGAGAGAGAATGTAAAACCTGTTGTCAATATACACAAAGAAACAAGTCTACATGCGCTTCATACATATTAACACGACAACGCGTATTCTCCGCAGTGTAACATGTAAGTGCGTAAATAATTTACATCATTGTCTTAGACGCAGCTAAATTCTTTTAAAGCAATTAATCTTCCCTGTCAAATCCATATGTCACTTGGACAGACGAGGAAATGTTTTCAACGAGTTGTGTCATTTGTGATTAGTTACTCGATTTCTCTTATTTTCTTCCAATGAAAATCTTCTATATTCTCATATTTTGTATTCTTAACCTTTTTCATTGTATATTTTCTTTCCTGTCAAAATTTCTTTCGTGTTAACTAAATTGTGTTTTTGTATTTTTCTTACGCAAGCGCGCACACACAGTGATTATATATATATATATATATATATATATATATATATATATATATATATATATATATATATATATATATATATATATATATATCAGCATAATACCTCACAAACATAATGAGATTATTTACATACTGATCAGCATTTCAAGCCTCGGATCAATGTATCGAGGCACTAACTATATGCTCAAAGTATTTGAGAAAATCCTCTTTTCAGCCATGTTTTCTTCTTCGAGCAGGACACAACATCCTGTTATTATTTTCGAGCAGGATGGAGCATAACATGTGCCGTTAGTCCGTGGGTTCCAATTCTAATGCAGCACCACAGCATTGCACAAAAGATGGAGACAAATTATTCTGGTGCATGTGGAACACTGGTTATGGTAAATTAGAAACACTTTCGGGTCCGTGTGGGAAACTGGCTATGTCACACCATTTCCTAGTGAAGAGGTGAAACATTATCTGTGCATCTGTGTGTTTAGTGAAAAGTATCTTTTAACATATAAATTTATATATATATATATATATATATATATATATATATACGTAAATGTCTGTGTGTGTATGCGTGTGTGCGTGTATGCGTGTGTGTGTGTGTGCAAAACTATGTAGTTTAAATTTTGATATATTTATGAGGGAAGAGCGCTCAATACCTGTGACAGAGCGTATGTAGATATAAGCAGTGTAAGCATAGAAATCAACACTTCCTCCATGTAGTTTCACAGTTTAAGTGATCATCATAATATGATGTCGACATCTCTCTCTCTCTCTCTCTCTCTCTCTCTCTCTATATATATATATATATATATATATATATATATATATATATGTATGTATATATATATACACACACACACTTTCATGTGTTATGTTCCTTCAATACGTTGAGGAAGATTACTCGCCACAACAAGTAGCTCTTAGCCGTTTGACTCTTTACCATCCCTTTGTCCCTGCTGTGTAATTCACTCAAACTCATTATGTAGATTACTTGATCCTTCCTTTAATATATTCTGTAAGTGCAATGTTCTCACAGACTACATTCCTCATTATGTGTCCCAGATTTCTTTCTGATTTTATGCTTCAATCACTTTTTAGCTCCGGTTGTCTTTAAAAATTATTCTTTTTCTCATAAGTTCACTTCATGGTATTCTCAATATCCTTCTGTAGAACCACATGTCTTCTTAATTTAAATAGTTCTTACTTCTCGCTTTCCCTTAATATTTTCTCTAGTTCTTGTAGTTTCCTTTCTACTATCAACACATTGTCTTATGTTGTTAAGATTATGCTAGCCGAAAATGAATCCTGGTAAGTCTTTGCGTTATCATTGCTGTCAGGTGAAATAAGTCCGGTAGGAAAAATACATCCTGTGTTACTGCTTTTTCTGTTTTTGCTCAACTCATTTCCTATCTGTATATAGGCGGTTGTTCTCAGTAAATGTTCCGGATTATTCGAATATCTTTTCCTCTATAAATCGTGTCTTCCTCGCAGTACAAATAGGTTCTTGTTTCGTATTTCATCATATGCGGGATCAGTCAAAAATAAATAGTCTTTTTGCAATAGTATTTCTATAAAATGATGCATCCATTAATGTGTTGTTATATTGTCGCGGCCGCCTTTGGCCGCTCCATAAAGCGGAAGAGAACAGGACATTTCAACCTAGACCTTTGGATCGTGTTCCGTATACGCTGGTAATTTCATTTTAGCGATGAGCTAATTACCTTTTAGTTCGATGGTATTAAGAACCTAGTCGTAATACAGATCTTAGACCTTAGTTTTTGCGTAGCAAATCTCAACTCATTTTTTAGAGAGATTTTATAGCATTTTAGCGAAACCATGTCTGTTATTAGTCTCCCTTGGCATAATACAGCGAGTTCTCGCCGAATTCACGATCGGTACGCAGGATCCTGGCCTTTGTGACCAGAACGCCGACCAGGGCTGCGTATTAATTTACGCTCCCATATTTTTTGTCTGCCAACTGGACGCGCGTTGAAATTACCTTTCTTTCTCTCTTTACTTCGCCTTCTTACTTCTGGCTTCTTGCCCGTGTTCGACTCTCGGCATTCCGTCCCTACTGGCTGCCCGCACGTCGTCCGTAACCTTTCCCGTACACTACGGTTATGATTATTTCGGGAGGTTTCGATATCGGACTCGACCAGCAGACACGCAACACCGGTACCGGATATTCGATATGCCCAACAACATCGCAACGCCAGCTACCTGTTTCTTCTCGACATGTCCAGTCCCAAATCAGACCAGCTAACTAGCAGCAATCATCTACAGCGACCAGCAGCGATCATCTACGGCGATCATCTACGGCGACCAGCATCGATCACCTGCAACGACCAACCAACCTTTCCCGTATACTATCGGTTGTAATTACTACGGGAGGTTTCGACACCGACCTCGACCAGCAATGCCTGCACTGCAACGTCCAACCGTCGATACGACCGGAACGTCTGCATCTTGACTCCAACCGTCGACACGACCATAACGTCTGCACCTCGACTCCAACCGTCGACACGACCAATCCAATCTTCGACACGACCAGTCCGACCACCATTACCTCTTGTGACCTCATCACTTACGATACGGGGGCGCTCTGGCCGTGGTTTCATATCGACCCCCCCCCTCCAGGGGGTCCGCTACAATATATTCTATATTTGTCTAAATAACATTGATGACAGCAGAAATTAAGACAGAAATAGCAAAATATTTCGAAATAATTCTGAAAACTATAAACAAACAATTTTTTCTTATTACAACTGAAACCTTTACATACATTGAATATAGGTAAACGCGCTCTACTAATGATGATGCACACTTACAAGACTTAATTATCTGTCCTTGGTTTATTTTATGCGCACGTCAAATTCATAAATCTCGAAACGACAGCACTTGTATTTCGATACCGCCATTTTCTTGCATTGTTGATGGCCTGATCAGAACACCAACACAATACAGATCAGGTTATCTATCAAGTAAGACCTTAATTCACTTATTTTTATATTGCTAATATGCACCGGATTCACTGCTTGAACAAACTATTGTCGCTTGCAAGTTCTGTAAATATGTAGATATAATGCTTTATCTCAAGCATATATCCATGCCCTTATTACCAATAAACAAAGTGTTACTAAACCACGGTCATGGTAATGTTTATACTGAATGATAAGATAAAGTTATCTCCACTATCCTTCCCAAAATTGATATCATCAAGGCATCCGTTTCTCAAATATAAACAACCCTAACCCAACCCAGCGAAATTGATTGCACCGAACGCAAGCCAAAGTGTAGTCCCTACATCCCGATATGATATTAAAAACCTAGACAGCTGTGCTATATTTGGTGCTTTATATTTGGTGACTATCACAGTACAGATTATGTTTGATGGTTAAGGGCAGGAATTCTGAAGCTTTTTCAATACATACATATGATAAAGTTAGGTTTGCAAATTAGGCATAAAAAGAGATGAACAACAATAATAATAAATAAATAACAATTTTAACTATATACGATGATAACCGTTATATAAAAATAGTAGATTCTTTCTAAATGTAGATCTTATCAAAGTTAGCATGAGATCTATAATTATTAAATCGAGAATTTTCACCGTTTCACTTAAGGAAAGCGCTTTACAACTTCTCTTCTACATATCCGAATTATCAACATCACTGCTTTCACTTTTCGGGCAAAAATTAAATGGAATTTTGGAATTGTTTATTTATGGTATTACTGAAACCATCGATAAGGGTGGCCATTGCATTTTTATTTTTTATGAAGTCGCCAAATCTTGGTATACCTTCTATTCTCTTAGACATTTAACAGAAGAATGTTCGTACATTAATCAATAGCTATATAAAGAAACTCCTGCTTTTACTACGGCGTCCCTTTGAAATTTGAAATTGATTCATCCTGTTGATGTTATAGGGTGAAAGTATTTCCCTTTAATTATTTAGGTAATACGAGTTGCAACCGCAAAAATCAGGAAATTTGAAAAACTCACGAACATAATATAGTATGGACTTTTGTCTCTACCCTTTGTGAACACTACATTTTATTATCCAATGTACAAACAGTAGCCAAGGTACTACTACGAAGAAGTCGGTGGAAAGTATATATTAGGATAAGCCTTTTCTTTATGCTCAGTTTATTCAATCTTTAGAGTATCGGTGTGCATGTATGCATGTATACAAATTCTCTCCAAAAATGATCCATAAAAATTTAATATTAACGAAAAAACTCTTGCCTAGGGCAATGAGGCTTTAGCAATCTTCAAAGTAATCCCCTTTTGGCATCACACATTTCTTCATCCTAACTTTTCGAAATTAGTGCATTACTTGGATCTTTTTAGAGTATATTCTTTCCATAATTTGATTATAATCGAAGTTAGTCTGACGAAATTTCTTTTATTATTGCAATGTTCCTCTTTCGAGGACGATAGGGCGAATATTTTTCATAAAAAACCCAAAAGAAACAAGAGGAAGTTGTTGGGAGGATAAGTTTTATCGGTGTTATCGTTGAAAGTAAACAGAATTTACTTAGATTTTGAAAACAAGTATCAAAAAGAGAATAAATTTCTACCTTACTTAAAGTCTGAGATCATTTCTCGTCACTAATTCTATTTGTTCTAAGATTTAATAGCTCTGGCAGGTTAATTTGACCACTTAAGAGACAGTTATATGTTTTAACTTCGTTAAATTCAACCTTGTAATATGATAAATTTGGTGTGTGTAATGGAGACGAGGGTGGGAGGTTAACGTGAGAAAGAAACGTACGGAATTTTCCCAAACATGATTAGTACATTCTCTGATTAAAGCCTAAGTAGTAAACGGACGAAATTGTTTGGGGTAAAATCGTTGCTAATAAGACAAAATGATTTATTGGGAATGATTTAGTAATCGGGTAGTAAATGTGACAGGACATTGATCATACGGCTGAAATGGAAAGTTTAATATGCAACGTATTCTCCAGATCTGGCACTTTCAAAGTAGGATTTGTTTCACCCGAAGCAACATTCCTTGTGTGATTAGTAGTTCCAAAAGTTTGAAAATGTGGCGCTCTGAATATTGCCAAAAAGCATACTGGAAACTTTTGCATCAACTTAAACACGTTCAATGTCAACATTTTTTGTTGTGTGTGAACCACTAATACAACAAAGGAGATTCCCAACAGATGAAACAGCATTGCTGGAATGCATGTATTAGTCACAGCTGTGCGTAGAGGATAAATAGAAGACAAGGTACAATTTAAAAAAGGATGAAGTTACATTTGGCGCTTAGTAGCGAAAATATGAATTAACGTCCTTTAGCGCCGAATGTGCCAGTATGTGCGTATGTAATCATAATTTATGTAAATAAATGAATTTATTCGCATAAAAGTTAAGGATGACGCGCCAAGAAGTTAGATGTAAGTGGCTGCCAATTTTTAAAAATCATGGAATCACATATGTGTATACATCCCAACATACCAAAGTAGTCAGTTTTTGTTTTTTTCTGTTTATTTCCTTCTTTCTTTTTCTCTCCCATCTGCTCACTTTCATTTGGCATTACAAATATGAAGACCAAAACACTTCGCATACACACTTACACTCAGACACAAACATATGTATTGTTATATTCTTAGGACAGGGAATTATTTGATTGAATTTATTTTTAGTACAATGTTTCATTCATAGATTACACATTCACTGTCAACAACCTGCAAGACTAACATACAAACTGTTTAATTATAGCGAGTGTTACAATTTTAAGCGCATGAATGCAAATCCTATCAAGTTCAGTGAGAGCAGAGTTTAGTGTTATTGTTTTCCAATGTCATGTATCTCAGATTTGTATATAGCAAACTAAAATGAAGATGTAGTTTTAAGTTATTTAAATTCCGAGATTAAGCATTTGGTTTATTAATTTTCAAACTGAATTTCTTCGTCTTATTAGAGACTGCTTTTCATTGTTACTGATTTTTTTCTGAAAGCTATATGCTCTTTGTAAAAAGCGTCAAATTTGAATAAAGATGTAGGTAGTTAAAAGCTTGTGTTACATAAACGATGTCTTCACCAGCTGAGTCACATAAGTTTCATATTTAAACAAAGTGCAAATTCTTAGTCATATTGTCACTCCTTTCTTACCGATTCTTGATGATATATTGGAAATTACTCTAATGCTTAGATCAAGCATTTTTAGTAGTTGGTTAGTTTTGCTTCGTTTTAATGTGGTATATTTCTTACAACATTACAGGTCGGATGTTCATCAACCGTTAATAGAAAAATTCTTGTTTTATAAATAGTCAGATTTATGTACCTAACTGTTAAGGATCAGGATTTATTCCTATCAAGGTTGACAATAGAAGTAAAAACGTTTTATTGTTTGGGCAGGTAAAACTCTTATAGGAGAGTGTAGGTCACCCATTTGCTTTTTTTGCCAGACATAGAGGCATGATAATGAAGAATATATACGCCAATCGAAGAGTATACAGGAAAGTGTAGGTTCATACTTTTCCAAAGTAAGCAGCATCAACTGGAATTTGAAATAATTTCAGTTGATTCAACGTTGATAACTGATATGCCACTTCGCCCTTCCATAGTTCACCATCATAATGAGAAAGAATTCTTACTGGAGATTCAGAGATTTTGCACATGACTATAACAGTAAATGTGATTACCGAAATGTTTCATCCAAAGTCTTAACTGTGTGTTTGAGAAAAATGGTTTTATGCTAAACTTAGCATAGATCATGAATGTCAACATTCAAGCATTAACATGAATTGAAGGAGAAGGGTAGACGGGGCATAAGGGTGGGTACAATTGACCAATTGTGTTTGCGTGTGCATGAATAAGATATATATATATATATAGATAGATAGATAGATAGATAGATAGAGAGAGAGAGAGAGAGAGAGAGAGAGAAAGGGAGATGGATAGATAAAGAGAGAGATATATATAATATAAAAGGCCGTAGTAAGAGAGAGCAACAAAGTAAGTTAAAAACAATGTGTGTATGAACGCGCGAGCGCGCGAGAGAGAGAGATAGAAAGAGAGAGAGAGAGAGAGAGCAAGCGAGAGAAATGGTAATAAACTATGTTAAAAAGAGAGAAGGGGAAGACAGATATTTATATCATTGTACGCTCATATGTCACAAAAATACTTAGTAATTTTGATAAAAAGAAGTAAAAAAACGACCATTAAATGTTGAATTATAAAAGAAGAAATATAATTATTAAATAATTTTATTCAACATTTCTTCTGCTTTTCCATTATTTACTTCATTTTTATTTTCCATAAGAATTCTTTCTTTTTTCTTTGTTGGTTTGTTTCATTTTTCTTTCTTTCTTTCTTTCTTTCTTTCTTCGACTCCTTCATTATATTGTTTCTCTTTTTTTAATTCATTATTCGCCTCGTCCAAGTAAAAGAATCCTCTTCCCTTTTCCCTTCTGCATTTTTCTATGTATTTTCTTTATTTTGTCAACAATTTGTCTTGCAACGCTTGATTCTTGGCATTTAGCCATATTCGCAGAAACGTTGCTGGTAATGAACACCAAGCTTAGCTGCAACGAATAATCTATGGCTAAATAAGACTGTGTGAAACGGAAATGATGTCTTCATACCAGAAGTATATTTTGTTCAATTGCCATCCTTACATTTCTCGGTCAGATACCAAGACTGGGAAACTTTCTACCTCGTTTCAACACTAGACTCTTCCCATTCATTCTATACTGAGTATTTAGCGCAGTTTCTCTACTTATACTCGAGTAATATTGCAAGCTTGTCGAGTGCAAGAATGATTGCAAAAGAAAAATCCCTTAAGGTTAATATTTTTTTATTTCCATTTTCTTTTATTTTTAATTAACTTTTTTTTTTATCTTGAACACTATATTCAACGCATATTTATTTGTAATTAATTTATGCGAACGTGTGCTCTGCCTTGTCTCTAAGATAGTTACCTTTTTTCCCGTCATATAAAACGCACTGATATAACACACACTTATAATTTTTTCATGAATATTTAAAAATATTGCGACTCAGTAGTGAGTTCGGTTCTTACTTATTTTATATTTCTTGTGTCAAATTAAACTAAGTTTACTGAATAACAAGGAAAAACAAAAAAAACTGTAATTTGTAACATATGTGGGTCTTTTTTTAAATATTTTATTTTTTCTTATCAGAGTTTAATAAATTATAATCATATTTATTTAAATCTTAAGGAATTGGCGTTTCAACCAGAAGTATTTACGTGCTAGCCTACTACTGGTAACCACCACCCCAAGGTTTATCCTAAAATTATAAGGTGTATTTTGGAGGAGTTTGCGGTGAGGAAAATGCGGTTCATATGACGGGAAATAGGTTTTCATATTGCACACGAGTGTCATATAAAATCTAGGATTTCGAATATGGATCTTCACGACAGATTCCTCTCAACGAAAAATAATTCGCGTAACACATTCTTCTTACCCCAATTCTTTCACCCCATCTGTGTTTGAGTTAAGCCTCGTAAATAACGAATCTGTAAGAATGTTTCCACATTTCAATTATTAATAGAGGACCATGCTTTTCATTTGGTAAATTCAAGAGCAGATTCAGTTGGTTCTAGGTTTTCCAAGCCATCCCTGCTCAAGTAAAACAATTATCTTTTTAGATATCTAGATGAAAAAGCAAATTAGAAACTATAATTGAAAAACTTAAATAATTTCAAGTAATCAAAAATTAACGTTAAGAATCATAAATTTTTTTTTTAAAACAATTTAAATGTCTTCCGTTTTATTTTTTATAATTCTTTTCATGTATTGATTCTATAATAATTTTTTTGATTACTTTTTTCTACTGACTCTTTTGCTAACTCTAGTGCTAAAATTTACAACAAATGCATGACCTTCAAGATTGACAGTAGGATCGGGCTGCTAGCTTCTTCATCTACTGTGGAATAGTGGAAAAAATTTTCTGTGCAAAATATTAGTTTTTCGCACAACATCTCGGAATTCGTTCTATTACTGGAAATACTTCAATACGGGTTGGGATTGCAGTGACCAAAATTATTCTTATGTCCTAATAGATTAAATATATATTTATTTTTATCGACCCTTTCCCTACTGCTCCTCTTTCTTAGTCGACCTGTTCAAACATAATTGGAAAAGGTTTACACTTAAAGAAAGTCTTCAAGCTGATCATCATTTGTGCACTGCATAAATCTTTCCATTTGGACCACTCCCTACTAAAATTTCTGGACCCGCTTCAGGTATTGTACACAATGTTAGAAAAGCAATTCCTATTTTAACACAGAACTTTAGTAGGGAAAAGTTGAGAATTACACAGTAACTTGAGTTTTAAAGAAAAAAACGATTTTATTTTATAAATTACATTGAAATTGTTTTTAAAAGGCATCTGATGATCATCCACACACACACACACACACACACACACACACACACACACATATATATATATATATATATATATATAATAATGGATACTGAGATCAACACCGAGTGGCCAAATCTTCACGCCTGAAAGTTGCGATCAAGTATAAAACAAACTGCCCTATCACTGTTATTCTGCACTTTTATGCATAAATATAGCATACCTTGAAACTATATTTTTATCACACATACACAACAAATATACACACGCACACACACGCACACACACACACACACACACACACACACACACACACACACACACACACACACACACACACACACACATATATATATATATATATATATAGTGAAGGCACTGCGTGGTGACTCTGAGTTTCACGCTTCCATGCTATATTTTATATGTAAAATTCGAAAAGTTTTCCAAGAAAATAAGTCTAGTTATATTAACTATTAATTACAGTGTCGTCACCCTCGCCCTGTCTATACAGAAATCCATCAACTATAGTAGCATCCTGTTGATAATACTTCTAAAATAATTTACAATGCTTATATGTCTTGATAATTAGTCATTGCTAACAGAATATAAATTTTATATTTAGAAATTGATTTATCATGGGCATTGCCAGTCGAAGTAGCCATTTACAAAGCTTCTTGGTAGTGTGCAGTCATACGAGACGTAAAATCGTTCTCTAAATTTATCTTGTCACCATCATAAACAATATAATTTTACCTATAATTTTACAGCCCGCATTACTATCCCTAAATATTACCCCATTCCCACTGTTGTCTTCTATGCTGTGTTGGTTGATTATTTCCATGAAGGACGAAACCTCCAGCTCAGTCATTAAATCCATCTAATATAGCTCAACAAGAACTACTGTCGAGAAATCATTTTTCTTCATGTACTGCTTCGGCCAGCTTACTTGTTTCTCTTTGTTTTGTTTATTTAAATTGGTCATTTGTTTTCTTTTTTGTTTTTAGCCGATGTTCCTAATATCCTACTTATTTTCTCTTTATTTACATAAATGTCATAGGGTTTATCACTATGAACCAAGTAAATCAATTGAGTGACGTGTTACAGATTCAACAAGGAAAAAGAGCAGTACGTTCCGCAGGGAAAGTGATATCCACAGTGAGAATCGATGGCATAACATTTAATTCTGACTTCTGTGTGAACACATTCTTCAAGTTTTAGAGCAAGGCCTCTTCAAACTATGCTGCATTTTATGATGAGTGATGTACTTTTGCAATATGACAATATAAGATTTCACAGCAGCTTAAACAACAGCCAAACAATCACAGCGAAAGGTGGGACAGCTTTTGCTCATCCTCCCTATACTTCTCATTTGGCACTCTCAGTTTTTCATCGGTTTTGAGTTCGTGAAGGAGACACTAAGAAATCAGCGGTTTGTTATTTAAAAAGGATTTATTAGTGTAGAAAAGAATACAAAAAAAAAAGAAAATAAACAATTATGTTTAAAATGAGCAAACCAGTGAACTTGCCTACCACTTTTAGTAGATTTAGTTATTTCTTCAGTATTGACAGTTGAATTCTATTCTACTGAAGATTTATCCTGTGCATATAGATAGTATGATTTTTCAATATATACAGATTTTAGTCGGTCAATTAAGATCGAATTTTTATTATTAAATTTATCAATAAGGTATATTTTTCAGTTCTTTAAAACGTCCATCATAAAATTGTTGCACGACTATTTTTACTTCCATCATCACGAGCAAAAACAAAACCGATCTAAGTTTCCGTGGTAAATAGGTTTTACGAAAATGTTCACGAGTTAGAGCAAAAGTTAATTTTCACAGGTTCTTCAATGATAATGAGTTAAAAGAGGCGTCATACAAATGGCAAAGAAAACGCCCAAGAAATTTCTACGAGGAGGGCATACATGGCCTCATTTAAGAGTGTGTAACTGCACCTGGAAACTATAGAGATGATTATATCTGTACTCCTAAGAGGTTTTTGTTAATTTTTATGCACTTTGTATACTTCTACTATTAAATTTGATGGGATTAAAGAAGAACAAACAGCGCTTTTTGGCCTACTATCAGAAATAGATTATGATACGTAATACACTGAAAATTATTTAATCAAATTCAGTAATTTTATCATAATAGAAAATTTGACAGTAGGTGCCTCCAGAAAAAAGCTATACCTAAGGTTTAAAATACACTTTAAAAATGAATAATTATTCTTGTAACTGTTATTTTCCAAGCAAATAGATTAAATTTAATATTTCTAATAAACAAAATACTTTTCTGTATTACTAACTGAATTTTTAATTGATTGGAATAATTTTTTATTATCAGTAAAATCGCTAAAATCGTCCATATTGACAAATCTATTAATACAACATAATTCTATCTATTAGAAATATTTCAAAAATAAAATAAAGCTCTCTTGAATCTTATTTGAGGAAGATTAACTGATTTAAAGTTTAATTAATCTGAATTAAAACAAATATGACTTTTTAACTTTTAATTTAAAATATGTGTTGGAATGTGTCACGAAAAATAATGATTTCGTCTCTCTCCTGCTGTCGTAGCGACGGACGCAGTCTCCACTTCTGAGACGGAAAACTACCCTCCTTCTCATTCCAGCCTTTCACATAGAGCTTGGATAACTCACCTATGCAAAACACCAACAAGCCAGCTACCAATCACAGTTCCCGCGCCTGCCCACCTCCACTCACTTTGGGGGTGTCAAGTTGACCGACCAACTCATTACAAAATATCACTGAAAAATATTTTTAACACGGATGTTGGTGTTATTATGAGGTATTGAAACGTCTATCGATAACCTGATGTTTGCGAGATTTATGTAAGTGGGAAATACTTGTAGTAAAATTACATTGAATACAACGTAAACGCCTTTTTTAGATAATTTTTTAAAAAATCCTGTAATATTGTTTTGAATTTTAGTTACTTTGGCTTTATAGTCTTATTTTAGTATTTATAAAAATCGGCACGTTTATATTCATACACAAACTGTGAGGTCTTACAAAGGTGATTCCACATGTGGTTATTTGATAAATCGTCATTTTATGTTTGAACGCTGCAGAGTGAACATCACCTCCATACCAATAACAAACAGAACCCAATCATAAAGGGAAAACGACATAGAAGACTAAACTCAACCCAGCACATAATCTAGAAATGGAAGATTACTTTAAATCAACTAATACCCGGTGCTACAAGAAAGGTTTTGAAATGTGTTTGTTAGAAACTTGTTTGAATGGTAAAAAAGCAATTAAAATTATTTAGAAAGCATTCGTTGATGCTTCTTGATTGAACGTTTGTTTAATTTGGCAGACTCCATTAAATCCTGTCTAACTAAAATTCACCCAACTCCACTTTAGCCCGCCTAGCCGGGGTTTGACATGATTAATGGTTCTTTGATAAAATGCAAGTCGTTCAACCTAAATCAAGTTGTTTGTTTTTCATACTATTCAGCTAATTCTACGATGAATTATAGAAAGATTAAATTCTGTATCTTTGTGTACTTGACAGGGTTCGAACTCGAGATTAATTGTAAGAAATTAGTTGACCATCAATGTCAGATTAAAGGTAAATTAACTATTTAAGAAATACGCGTGAAATGATAAAACAGAAGACCCGCTAACCACCATGAATGGTTATTGGTCCTTCCAACTATTAAGGAACGAACACGGACGAGACAGAATTATTATAACATGGTATCGTATCCGCGTAATACGAATGCTATAAGCCCCTGTATACTTGTCTTTTTTACCAGCTACCCGTATCATTATAATAAACAAAACGTTGTGAACGCTAAACAGGCTTTGGATTCATTATGGATTATGTGTGAAAATCGAAGATATTTAATTTCAGAAAAAGAGAGCGAAAGAGAGAGAAAAGAGATCGAAAATCATTTTATATCGCACCACAAATGCACAAACACAACAAACTAGACGGTCAAACAATTTGTGATCTGTCGAAACTGGACAAACTATTATTGTCCATTACAGATTGGGAGAATCGATAGCTGCGGTCCCACACAAGATTCTATATGGACAGCTGTCGTTGTTATTATGACAATGAAAAAAATTAATAAGTTGGGATCAGCTGACGATTTATCTAGCGTGTAATCTTTATGACTTGTGTCTTCATAGTCTGCTCGTAAACCGAATAGACATTCAAGAGAATTTGTAGATGCTGATAAAGATAGTAAAAGTAATAATTTTCCTAAAGTGGCTGATGAGTTATTTAATCAATAAGGCATCAAACAAAGACATACAGGTTTTAAATGAAAAATTTTACCAAATTTACGGATTTTAGGAAATTGTGGAAATCGAAAAAGACAAATGACATGAACTGATTTGTGTAACAAATAAAAAAAATTATGACTTGCAGATCCAAATAAAAATATACTGCAAAATATATTTGTTGCTGCTCGTTAATAAGCTTACCGTTATGACAACAATAAAAATGAAGACAATTGCCCGAATGTAAATAGTGTAAGTAACAAAAACGCCTCATCCCAGAAATTCAGATAAATCATAACCTTGTAGAATCAGATTCCTACATTTTTTTAAATCTTAAATTTTGTGCAAGTTAAACACATAGAGGCTCCCAGCCAAATATAACAACTGATGTATTTTGATTGGTTGTAAAATATTAATTAGGTGGCGTCAACTACGTCCGAAGGTACCGACCCAAATTTTGACCTCTAGTTGACGCCATAAAATGTAAACATGTTTACGAGCCTCCCCACGTGACCAAGAGAACTAATAAAAACGAAACTTCGACGCGACTTGGTCAGTGGGCACTTAAAATATTGAAACCAATTCACTTGACTTCATTGGAAATCAACACAGCAAAGGAGACGAACTTTATCTTCAATACAACAACAAACTCCAGGCTTAACGCTCACTCCCACAAAATATTCCATTCTACAAGAATCTCTGGTTAATGAGCGATAACAATCAGTGAGTCAAGAACAATACTTTTTTTCTATTTAATACACAAAAAAAAACATGTTTAATTTTCCTACAAAAACAAATATAGCTAACTAAACCTTGTCATTTTCACACATACAGTACAGTAGCTCAAATTCTTTCAGTAACACACACACCAAAGAACTCTATTGTGTTTATCAACTTTTGCACTATATATTATGTATTTGTTGTGTTTATAAAAAAATATTTATTGTTGAACAAATTCACATTTTCTTCTACTTGATTATTTCTCTTGTTGTTGTCTTTGTTACATTTGATATTGTAAAAATTGTAGAGGGTCAGTTTTTATTTCTATTTATAACCAATACAAATTGGCTGACACACTATACCTTAAGAAAAATGCTTATGAAAGCAGTGAATCAGCCATAAAAAAACAATAGGTAAATTTCTCTAAAGCTCAAATATAAATGTGATGAACCTTTCTTCATCGATAGAAAGATTACAAATGGAATCTATTTGAACACGTTGGACGATTCCTTATTGCTCACAACTCCCCCATAAGATCTTTGTAAATAACGATCTTTAAGCAGGACAGTGCACCTTCACATTACTCGTATGCTTCAACAATTCTTTGGATAGAAATTATGGAAATGATAATTTGAGAGAGCAGGATAACTGATCCAAACAGGAAGGTACTTTGGTATCATATCATTAGATTTTCTTTGGTATGGTCATATTAAAAATGCAGTTTACAACAGAAAATATAAAATACTTCAGAATTTAATGAATTTCATTGAAAGTTCAATAAGTGAAATGTGCCAAAATGCTACTCAAAGTTTTCATAAAAGAGTTTAAATTTTCGTTGACAATAGTGACCTATCTGTTGAGAAATACAAATGCTACTTATTGCATGATTTGTCAGTCCTTTAGCTTTCAACGCGCTCAAAACCGCTTCGCAAATGTCGGCTCTCAAAATCTCATTGTTTGCGGTCAAAGTCTCACTGTTTGCATGACGTCCTGCGTTATTTGCGATGATATTATTATAGCAGAGTATTCATGGTACGGATTGAACACCGGCAACCGATGTTTTCGAGGCGGGTTGAATGCTAAAGGGTCAAAGAAAAAACATTTTCGTATCTTTATTTTTATCTTCTATTTTTGGTTTCAAATGTAATATTTTATATGCTGTATCTCTTGAGGACATGAGTAACTACAACTTCCTACTGTCCATAGCTCTAAGCAAAGTTTGTCACCTTACTATCACTCCCAAACCTTGTTCTGCTATCAATCAATAAAAATAATTTCATACTTCACAATATCTACACAATTCTAAATGTGTTCTAGAAATTTTAGTTTTTGCTTCCTTCTTATAAAAATGCGTTTAATATTTACTACGTCATTTTATTATCATCAGAGTTAATGACTTGATGTGCCATAACCCTTTGAGCAGTGTGACTTTGTAAGTATGTTTTACTCTCCACAGATTTTGTGACGCTAAAGCAAACAGATATGTCTACATGAATGAACCCTGAACTGATTCGAATGCCAATTTGGTAGTAAACAACCAACTGACACGTCCACTGCACCAGTGTTCAGGACGATCGTATTAGCTTACAAATACTGTGGCAGAACGCACAGATACTACACTGATCATAGGCAGAAGGTTGAATAGTGACACTTTTATCCTAGGCAGAGCACCCAGATATTCTGACTTTCGACAGAAGTAATGGCCCATACGAAAATATTGGCATCATTTTTTTACGGATACACTTCCAGTTTGTTTCGCAAATCGTGCACATGATGCCACGGATTATATATAGAGAAAGAGAAAACATGTGTGCACATATTAGATAGGGGAATACGTTTATTATAATCACGGATAAAAGGGAAAACAGCCTAAACCTACTTTCCCCTTTGCTATCGTCCTCACTAGTGCTTTTTGTTTTAGTCTTTCTTCCGCAACAAGTAGTTTTCTGAGAGCACTCCATATGCTTCCAGTCTGACGTTGTATTCGTTTTGCTTTTACTATAATGTCCATTGAGTCTCTAATTAGTTGGACTTTTCTTGTACGAGTTAAAACAAATTCTTCTTTCAGGTTGCTGAAAGGGAGTTGTAGTGCATTGGTCGTCCCATATAATGCAGCACTGCTCAAGCTTTTTGGCAATTCCAACCATCTTCGTAGTTTTTGTTGTTTTTTGTTGATCATTCTCTCCATTTCTCCTACGGTTTTTATGGGTTCTTCATACTGTACCAATGGCCACACAAGTCGGAGTAGTACAATACGTTGATATATCTATGCCTTGAATCGACCTGGTAATCCAGACGTCGCTTTTTTTCATCAATACTCCCAGTTCGTTGATTATATGTTGTATGACAACGCTGTCTTTCATGCTATTGCTGAAAAATTTACCTAATCTTTCTACAGGTTTCTCTTTTAATATTGGTATTGTTACTGCTGAAATCATAAACCGGAATTTTTTAACGACTTGATCTTTTTATAACTAGGGATCTTGATCCCTGACTTAAATTCCATTCTATTCCAACTCATAACTTTTTCAAATCCTCTTATCAACCATCTACTCGTGAATGATAGCGTCGTCACTGTTAAGTCATCCATATAGGTCCTTACTAGTGGCTGACAGACGTCTGATATTGACAAGGGACCCTGATATTCTACTTCTGTCGCATCTACTAACCTATTTATAGCGTCTAGGCAAAGAGTACGGCAAAGATCGTACAGCCGGTTATTATTCCTCTCTCCAGCCTGAAGTGTTGGAGCTTGTTGTCACTCTAATATTATAATAATCTGTAATGGGACTGCATAACACTTTGGGAATATGGAACCTTTCTAAAGCTTCTTTTACAAGCATATATGGAATTGATCCGTATGCATTGGTGAGATTTAGCCACAGAATCACCTTTCTTTTCTTCTCCCAGGAGCTGTGTGCGCACACATGTGTGTTGTTGGCTCCCTAACATACCCGCACTAACTCCTTTTTGAACTGACGTGTCGATGTATTCATTACTTTGAACTTGAAATTAGAAATTATTATAATCATAGTACAATGAATTTTAATCAAGTTGGTTATAAAAATGAATTTTTAACAGTGAATGGAAATTGTTCCAGTTTTCATATCCATGCCTACGATCACCTGCTTATTATTTATTATCTTGAAGACTTTATCATTATTATCTAGAAGACTTTATTATTATCTAGAAGACTCTATTATTTTTATTCCAACGGGATCATAATCATCGGCTTAATATGTGCCATGAAAAATAAAAATAAGCATTTAATAGTATAAGTGAAATAGATGATGCTTTGATTACGAAGGATCGCGTGATTCACTGTCAGTTAAGCGCTTAATGTATCAATGTAGTTTTATTTTTATACAAAGCCTCGATGAGCGTCTCAGAAACATTTTCATTTGACAAAACGATTCAGCCGACTATCAGGTTTCCTTTATTGATAAGACGTTGTTTTATTCTCTATCCATACCACTTGCCACGAATGACCACCTACAAAGACTTGATAATGCCTTGGGTGGGTTAGTTTTCTGTAAACTATAAATAGTTTCTTCAACGATGTAACAGTCCTCCAACGTTGATGAACAGAAGAGCACCATACTTACCGAAAGCCGAAGAAAGAAGATAAAACAAAACTATCTTTGTTCTCAGCCACTCCTTTCTGTTGAATAAGCATCTAATCTATAATACATACCACTTCTCGTTTGTATACGTATGTTTATTGAAATCCTGGTTAGCTGAATGCAAAATATATCTAGCTAACCAAGTTCGAAATTCAGTTGAGATTGTCGATGTTAATTCCTTATCATTACTATCGGAAAAGGCATAAACCCACATTTACCTGTACTTTACCCCATCGCCAAATATTCTGACAATATGTCTCAGTAATGGCACGTCAATAAGTTTGACAGAAAAGTGGATGAGTTAATACTTGGCTCACTTTCCTCTCATAACTAAGTTCAGTAGTAACAAATCTAATACACTCATTGTTAACAATGACAGGATTTAGTCATTTGCGATTTTTTTTTGTGCATCTGTAATAGAAAGCGTTAAAAATAAATAAATAAATGCATTTTTATTTAGACAGGGAACAGATATAGCAATTTAAATAATGTCCCATACAAATTACCAGATACTCCAAACACAGACAAAAGCAAGAGAATTTACCAAAATGTTATGATGCAAACAACAAAGATAAGGATAGTTGACTTAATGATTCATGGAATAATATGTTATTAAAGAATTTTAGAGATTTCTTTAAAAAAAAAAGAACCTTAAAAAGCTAAAACAAAAGAAGGAAACTTCTATTTTTTATGATTCGTTGACAGTGATACCTTTTTCATAAATATCTGAAATAGTAGATAAGCAGTGTATTTATTGACATGTGAATTTTAAGCATTTTAAATTAATAAGCCCGTGGAGGGACACATATTGTTGCAGTATAACATTTATCATATTTTCACCTTAGTTTATTTTATTATTTGAGATTTCCAAGGGACTAAATAGAATCAACGAATGACAAAATCAAGGCAAGACAAGAAAGTGTTAATGCATGTGTTCGACAGAGTCATGTTCGAGGATTGTAGCTAAGGAAGCTACTAATATGTGAGTAGGAGAATAGGCCTAATATTGTAACACATCTTTAAGCTAATCAAAATTTTTTCGGTAGGAAAATATAACATAATTATGGTTAAATCTAACCGAATGAAATAGTGAGCAAATTACTTTGGTGTAATTAACTATCAAAATAAATAAAATTTTCAGTTAACCAACTTACACTGATAATTTGGATTTTGTTATGCACATATGTTGTGTAACATTTTCAATGTAATTCACTTTTTATAATAAGTAATATTAATAAGTTATTGTTATTTTTTTTTAGATTTTTGTTACTTAACTGTTTTCTTATTAAATAAATTAACAAACTGTTAAAAGTGTTCTGGGAACCTTAGTTTTTGCTTCCTTCGTATAAACGCTTTTAGTATTTGCTGTCACTATAAAATGTTATCATCACAATGAATGCTTTGCTGGATCATATGTAATGTGTGTCCGGTATCTCATAAAGTGATCAGCATTTTTCAGAGTCTACTAAAGCACGCATGCTTAAATACAATTCAGAAATCCGCGTTATCTTTTGATCTATGGATGCTTAGTCATTAAACTCCGTTATAAGTCAAAATATAAATATATCTCTGTTCTAATCTCAATATGTTCCATTTTATTACTTGCCAGCCATGGGACCTTCACGCATCAACCCTTGATGACTGTATACATTATAACTTGAGTTGATATAACAGGCATATAGTTGTCTCAGATTGATTACACTGCAGCCGTTATTGCGCCATCATTAGTAAAGTTTTCAGAATATATCATTTTGATATTAAAAAACCAAGTATTATTTCATAAAAAGGACACGTGTATATTTCCATGCTGTCATATTAAGTATCTTTCTATTTTCATAATGTTCAAATATCTTTTTAATGTTACATTTTTTCACACATCTTCGATATTCATATCATTATATTAAAAAAGATGTATAAGTATGTATGAAATCCTGAATGAAGCAAGTTTACTTATCTAACAACTATTTGAGATGCACAGTAGGAAATACACCATTGTTAGAATAAACTTTGTTAAAAAAAAACCCTGAATGGTGATTCCTGAATTCTAATGTTCTCACTTTTAAATCAACCCAAGTGAACTTTTGTAGATCTCATTTTACTTCTTTTTGCCAATTCAGTTACAGTTTAAAAACAATTTATCAACGAGAGTTGCTCCAAAAGTATTACCTCATATTGATTTCCATGAAATTGCAACAAATTCAGGGAGCACAGTAACATCGTTGGTTTTGGTTTGTCATGTACAAAACAGTATCTTGCCTCATAGTTACATCTGTTGGCTATGCATTTTCGCCAAAGATGAACAAAACCATGCATGTCACGCTTGTAAATGTCTGCACCAGCGAAGGCGAATCCCTTTTTCGCATTAAAAATCTAAATCCATGCACCAATATCCGTCTCTGAGGTCATGGGCCAACATAAAATAGGAGTCATTAATTTCAGTGACCATTGTACCGAACTAAATAACGTGAAAAAACAACAAATTATTTATTTGAAATCTTAAAATACATACCACATTTACCCAACCAAAAGTTAGTCAAGTTTATCAAAAATAGCTTTAACTGATCCAGAATTTGGAGCATTGGATTTCTCACTGCATCATGATTAACAAGATTTCTTTCACTATGACACTAATTATTGTTGTACATATAAAAATGTAGACACATCAGTACACACATTAATAAATATCTTACAAGTACGAAAATGTATTAATTATGGAATTAGTGTTGTCCTAATCTATCACTTTTCTCTCTCTTTTAAAAAGAAACAAAAAACAAACAAACCTCTCTTTGATCACCTTAAAACCTCTACTCGTTTTAGATGGCTTAGACACGCAACTATGATAATATTTTAACTTCTAATCGAATATTTATTGATACTATTATGGAAGATAAGAGGTTATCTGTCATGGATGGGCTGTTTAGATTATTTTCTGACAACAACGTCCATTGCCTCCATATATCGGTAGAGTTGATTTGTGTGTAAATTGGCCTTGTGTAATGATTAAAGGAAAATTCACAGAGTATTGATATATACAAAATAAATCTTTATATAAGACAATATGATAATATAAAAGGATAAGGTGAAAGTTCAATTGTAAAAGTCCTGCTGCATAAGAGATATAATGAGAGAGTCTGGGTGGAATATATATATATATATATATATATATATATATATATATATATATATATATATATTGTCACCCACAGACAGACTGTTTCACTGTATCACAGCTTATAAGTGTGGCTGGACGTCCAGTCGCCTCTATCTAGGATCGAAACCCGGCTGAATTGATTCTATATATTCAGGATGTTTCTGAAACTCCCGCAAGTTTCTGAAGCTCCCCCAAGTGAAGACAGCGTCGTTGTCAGAATTACGTTCGGTGTCCCCCCCCCGCTCACACATACACAAAAAAACAGCTTCCAACTGACGAATCTGCCTGGCGTCGAATGGGCCGCCACATCGTTAATCGGGACAGTTCATAGTCGATGAGATTTAAGAAGTGCCAACGATTGTCGTGGGTAATATCCATTCCCAACCGGCTCCAGTTGATGCCTACATCCACTTTCCCCCATCTCCAGTGCACCGGCGACTTATCTGACATTCCATACAAGATTTTATTACAGATATTATAGCTATCTTAGATGTAGATGGACTAACTCGTACTCCAAAGTAGATTGTTCGCCTTCTTCCAGGATGCCCGCTTTGCCGGTGAATATCCAATATCTGGCTCTCGATCAGAGCAGTAGAGTAAACCTTTAGTACCATCTCTGTCTCCTTCTTCATAGCCTTGAACCATTTTTGTGGCATTCTTGTCAGCTTGTCAGCTCTTTTCTGTTCTGACCGCACTAATATTGATAGCCAATATTCCTCAGTCAACTGCAAGAATGTTTGAAGCCTCCTCTTCACCAACATTTCTCCTGCTGCCTTGGTGCGCAATTTTGCTTTATCTGTCAATCTGTTCTTAAGTCAATGATATGTGCACAGGGTGTCAGTTTTTAGATGGAGCACTTTCATTTGACATTGAAGAGATAGACAGATGCTTTTTTTACCTCATCGAGATCGGCCAGATTAATATTATCGAAGGCATTGTCTGGTCGCAACCAGGATGCGTCCTCAATCAGCGCTCGGTTTTCTTCCATCGAGACCCCAGTGGCGAAGGAGCTTGCGTCAAACCATAAGTCCATTTCCTGACAGGTAGCACATCATACTCCCTTCACGGGATCGGTCTGTTTCACCCTGGCAATTGTTTCTAGTATCCTCGTCTTCAAAGTCGCTTTATCCCAGTCGCTGGAAATCGCGTTTGCCCGCCGTTTGATGAATTCTCTGTCAACTCAGACCCAGCTACAGACGGGGAAATGTTCAACAAATTTTCCAGAAAGAGAAAAAAAAAACATTCCGTCGCGTAATTAGGTTAGAAACACTTGGAACCGCGTTCCCTCGCTTCCATCGCAGTGTGTTGTCCTCCCCCAGGCTTCAAGGCCTAATACCTTCATCCCTTCCTTCAGGTTCTCTGGATCCCTGCTGTTGAGTTCGAATCGTGACAAATACTCATTACGCAACACTGCCGACGCAACGCTGTCGTTAACAAAGGTGTCATCGATGTAGGCGGATGTTGCTTGCTTTATTTTGTCCTCTTGAGGTAGTACAGCATCAGCAATGGCTTACATTATCAATTGTGCTGTATCGAGACCAAATCCTAGGCGTGTCAGGCAATATCTTTTACCTCGGATCACTACTGTTTGGTATAGCCACAATGATTCGTCATTGTGAACCTTAAGATATACTTTCCTCAAATCCAGTAGCGATATATTCGTACCGTTTTGCGCCACCCCCTCAATTTGGCCGTGCAGATATCAGTATCAGCTGTAAATGTGTCGGCGTGTTAATTGAGCTTTCTTTAATTTATAATTAAACCTACTTTTTATTTGCGGCGTTGGGCCACGGACATTAGGGGAAACCAGTTCTTTAGGGTTACCAAGTTTTCTTGGGGGTAGGGCAGCAGTCATCCATTTTGTATCCAAATTTGAAATTCGGCATCGTAGCTCGTCCCATTGTGTAGAACCTCTGGCCACTTCAGTCTCCAAATTCTGGGTTTGGTTAAACTCTATGCTGAAATCTAGCTTATCAAGTCGGATTGCCGTGCAAACCACCCTTCCGGCAAAGCTTACTACTCCAGCTGGCCTGATGGTAACGCCACCAGACGCCCTTATGGAATCGACCCCAAGTATGAAGTCAAGTCCCAACAGTCGCCTGTTCGCAACTAAGGCCTCAACTTTCACCGGCTCAGTGCCGTCTATGCCTAACTTGATCCGGCCTCGTCCGCAGCATTTCAGCATTTTTCCGTCATCCATTAACACGTTTTACTCCCTAAACCTCCAGGATCGGTACATAATCCTGCTAATTAACGTCTGCGTACAACCTGTGCTCACCAAGGCTGTGCACTTCCTTCCATTCAAAATTATGTCAGTTGTTGGCAGCGTCCCGTTTTTCACTCCCTTGTGGGGAAGGTTGAATCTGACGACTTGACTTACTCAACCACGCATTCAGCAAAACAAACGACAAATAAGTGTCTAAAAACCAAAAAGCGTCCCGCATCCTCTAGAGAAATGACATCTCTGTCACCTAACGGAGGGGCGGGGAATAAGGGAAGAAAGAGGGACAAAAATTAAAGGTTGAACACACGCACCATAGCTAAGTTAACGGGAAGAAGATAAAGAAATAACACCCTAATCTACCCTGTTTTTGACTGGGTTCACCAACCGACGTCCAAATTCCACTCCAGGGGAGACAGTCGCCTCCTTTCGTCTTGATGTTGATTTTAAGCTGATGCTTAAAGAACAATATCAGTTGTCGTTCCTATGGAATTCCTTCTGTCGTTTTGTCCATATCACGACTCGCATGCATAACATCTTAAACAAAAGAATGCATAGCGTTTTGCCTTTCTCAATGACGGTACCACATTACTACAGACAGAACTGTCCTCGAGGGCGAAGAACGTTCCACACAGCATGCGAACCACGGAGTCCTTAATTAACTTGCATAGCGGGAGTACAACACGGCAGTGGAAGAAGGAAAGGTCTCTTCCGCCTCACCACAGCGAACGCATTCTGGCGAAGTTGCCAGTCGCGCTAAACAAAGTTTCTTTACAACCCAGATGGCCCTTTGTAGTACTAGACAGATGAGTGATATCTCATCATTAGTGAGAAAATTTAACCCAGGCACCCAAGGCCATAGGGAGCAGTCTTCTGCATCGTGACTGAGCACATCTATCAGATTATCTCGAGATGCCTCACTAACTAGCACCTGATATAATGCCTTCCAGTACTCGGCATCTGGTTTGGTCCCGACCTCCAGTCGGAAATGAACTGGTCGGAGGTTACGGAGAACGCCGAAGTTGCAATTTGTCTGCGATCCCAGAGGAATCTTTTTTTAATGGTGATGGCAGAGGTTTGTGCTTCTCATGTCTACCCGCTTCTCCTTCACCGACTCTCCATGCTTCCATTCCCGTCTTCTATACTAAGTAAGTTAGTAGGGGCCTTGGTCTCCCTCTTGCGGGACGTCAAAGTCCCTGAGGTACGTAATGAGGTCTGTTACCTCCACCGGTCTGACGGCAGTCTGCGTATGCCTAGCCTTGCCATACGTCGGCAAACGCTTCAAACTTGCCAATAAAGTCACAAAATGGTTTCACGTCCCAGCTGCTAGTACCTCTGCTTTTTCCCCTGTACGATCTATATCAGGGTCAAGAACGGTGTTCCAATCCCCTGATAAAATTACCCGGCAAGACGCCGTCAAAAACAGCTCGATACGCAAAAAACAAAAAAAACAAACACCACTCTGTAGAGATACTGGTCCCATAATCCCTAATGAGCCAAAGAGCTTTATCATTTATCTTAACCCTAACCCCGTCCAGCATGCAAAGTCTGCCCGACGGATCTGTGAAGGCACGGGCACACGCCGCATTCAGAGACTTGCTCATCAGCAGCAAATAACTCTCGAGCGGCCATCAAAATATGCCGGGTAGAGGTGTAACCTCTTTGACAGAATACTCTCATGGTTACCAGCTGAAAACATCAAACCCGAGGCACTGGAGATCGCGAACGAGCCTCGGCCTGCGAGATTCCGACCTCAGACCCCGGACATTCACACTAGCTAACCAAAGTGCCATTGTCAATTTGATTAGAGCTGACTCTCTGGATTGAACATGGCCGAGGTAAGGACACCAACGACCTGCCCCATTGAGCTTTGCTCCATCTCAGTTTTTATGGTGCCTTAATGACTCGATAATATAAAATTATGGCTTTTGGTAAATGTTCGGGAACTTCAATGTCATTTCAATTTATATGCCTAAAGTTCCATAAACATTCTAGCTATCTTGGATTGCAGGTTTGCGCAAATAATTCCCCACCCCGCGATCCTGGGACACACAGCAGACATCTTCTCCAGGAAAATAAGGAGGTTTGACTTTTTTTCTTTTCTCCGCTAATGAAACCGCTTCGGGAGTTCTATTTCTATTTGTCTTTATAGTTTCATTCTTCCTGGCTAATTGAGAAGAGGTGGGAATAGGTGTGCATGGTGTTTGTTTTGGTGTATGAATTGTGATTTTGAATGGTGGTAGTAACGGAATATTTTTTTATAGATTTTTTTGTGTTGATGGTGTGTGAGTAACTAATTTGGGCGGAGGTGTAATTGTTTTCCTACATGTTGGGGAAGACGAGGCAGAAGATGAGGGACCCTTCACTCCAGCGGCGAAGATTCCTTTTTCTGCTTGGCTTGTAATTCCTGAGTTTTATCAGTTTTTTCAATAAAAACACAGCTCGTAATGTTGTTGTAGTTGATTCATTGAGACAGTGGCCGGGGCGTCGCCCCTTAAAACTGGAAGAAAGAGTGGGACTGTCTGTGCCATTCCCTTTGGGAGCTCCTGGGGTCTGAGGTCCCGCTGTCTTGCCCTTCCCTCTGTCCGTTCCGACGACAAGCCATTCCGTTGTTCTCTTCCACAACCGCACAAGTGGCGGACAAAATGGCGCCGAGATGTGAGGGCCCGGAACGGGACCCAACCGAGCGTTTAAGTAAACCAGTCCCAGTTGTTGGCATGCCTATTACAGGCGAAGTGGATTTAACAGACTCGACCAGAGAGGGATTTTGGTCAACTTTTTTCAGATGGACATTATTATGTCTTGAATCGAGAGTGTTCTGAAGTTTTTGTCTAATTTTAACACCTCATACCTATTTCGATCACTCTACTGTAAAATCGAATTAGCTTAGGAGTAAGAGAATTTTTGGACGAGCGAAAGGATGAAATTTCTGTCGAAAGTGTGTTGATGAAACTTGCTTTTGTAAACAAACAAGAAATAAACTGATTTTCCAAAAGTAAGATAAAAACTGTCACATAGGAGCTTAATTGTTTAATCTTTGAAATGGCGAACGGAATATGTGAATTTCCCTTCAAAATATAAATATATTCTTATAAAATCTACGATACCCAATTGTTGATTTTGGATCATAAGTGCCAAGTAAACGTATCTGCGTAGTTTGTCCGTTTGTTCGTCATTAACGAGAGAGGAAAATATTTATAAACAATTAAATCTTTGCTCTATGTTATTTCACTTATTTTATTTTATTTTTTCATTGGAGTTGGTAAAAGAAACATCAAGCGATATTTAACGAAGGGAAATACTTGAAAAATCTAAAATTAAATGAAACCTGAAGTTGCTGTTGGGTTATTCTTAAAAGACTGGGGTAGATCCAGGCGCCGGATTGGTGAAGTGAAATAACAGTGTGGCACTAAAAACGAAAACACGAAAAGAAAGACATAAACTTGGATGTCAAGATGTGCAATTAAAACGACGACACAAGCAAATAAAGAAACAAAAAGAAGAAGAAATGATATCGTTTTATGATAACAAAATGTTTTTTTTCTTTCAGCGATGACGCTTTAAGTTTTGTTTTCTCAAGAAAAGCGTGACATTTTGGTGATTAGCTGGGACCGTTTGCCAAACATTGGACAGTCACACGACGGGCAGAAGCAAACAAATGCGATGGAACTATGCACGAGAAACAACGAAACGACGACGTGAGTCATCTCTTGAAAGAAACTTTCACTCTTTTGATAAACTTGATTGCTATTTGGTTAGGTAAATATGGCATACAATTCTTGTTTAAAAATAAAATAAATCATTTGTTGTTGTTTTTTAAATTTATTTAGTTTTTTAAAGCAAAATATTTAACGGTTTTTTTTAAAAAATTATATCCGAATTGGCAAAATGTTGTGATCTACAAAAGTTACTCTCGGTTGATACAGAAGTTAGAACATAAGAATTCTCACTGCAAGAATCATGACATAGTGGCTTTTAACAAAGTTTATTTTTATTATAATCATCATGTACATCTTATTATACATCTAAAGATAATTACAGATAAATATATATATTTAATTCATGTTTTCGTCCATTCTTACAAGATTTAAACATCGTTATTGAAAAGTTAGTCACTTTGCCGTAATATTTTTTTTCTGGTGAAGTAATCGATTGTGATGAAAAAATTAGAAAGCATAAATTAAGTCTGGCAAATACGATGACAAATATAGGAAATAATGTTCTTTTGTCTCGTCTTGCTAAATCAATAAATTATTATTGTATTGTAAATTATTGTGCAGACTTATGATTTTGAAGCTGGATTAATCGAGCAAAGATGTATCTTTGCAGTACAAACAGCAAAAGAAGTATTTCCCATCATTGTACATAGCAAGTGATAAGTGTGATAACATCAATGAAGATTGTGACTTCTAGGTTGAAAAGGAAATTTCTTTCATTATTATTATTATTATTATTGCTGACTTTATTTTGTTTCATTATTTAACTGAGTCCGTATAGGTTTCTATCCTTGTCAAAACACTTATTTCCGTTTATATACAAAGATGAGTTTATTGAAAAAAAAAGTATGATCAAAGATAAGGAAAGAGAAAAGAAAAGATATGGATGGGAATTTTTTCTTTTTTTAGTGTGAGAGGAGATGCAAATGCGAACAAGAAAGAGAGAAAAAGAGAGAAAAAGAGAGATTAACGAATATATTTGTTATTATCTTGTCGGTAAAACAGAAATTAATTACAACCCTGGCGATTAAAGTATTATTGAAGTAACAACACGCACGCGAGCGCGCGCGCGAACGCCACTCAGCGCACATATAATCACACACAGGCAAGCACGAAGCATCTACTTAGAAATATCAATGAAAACTACAACAGGTATAACTGCATACCTGTGCTTGTCATATCTAAGATGCAACAATAACGTTCTGTTTTCGTGTTTTTGACAGTATGTTCATTGATAAAAAAAAAAAAAGTTACGAAGAGCTAAAATACCCCATTGCAGGAGCTCGCAATCTCGGGATACTCACCCATTATAACAAAATATGACCACCTATATCACCACGGCCATGGTGCCTACATCAAGGACGGGTTTCCCTGTGGCAGGGACTCAAAAAAAGAAGACCCTGATATCTCGTATATGTGCTTCCGCGTGGCACTTATCCATACTACCACATGCTCTGTATCGCCCTCAGGATGAAGGGTCGGTAATCAATCGAAAATCAGAAAGGATTGATAATATTCTCACCTAATTTTCCTTCGGTCAGCTTTCACATATGCGGTAACGTCACTGTTCAACACAAAACAGAGTAATCTGGAGCAGAGTAATCTGGCCCTTATTTCTTTCAGAACCGCCTGCAACCGCTGTAATTTCTGGAAAACGTCAAGTGCACTTACGCGCAAGGTTGAAAAGAAACAAAATGGATCTCGCGAATTCTGGAAGATCACCAACTAAATTATGAACAGAAGCAAAGCAGCCGTGTCCACTATTATAAATGGCCCCGAGGTCATATCTTCCTCGACAGATAAGGCGAAGCTCTTCGCCTCGACCATTGACTCAAACTCAACGTTAGATGACAAAGGCCATCCTCTCCCCAACTCCCCACATCTCACTGAACACAATCTCAGTAATATATTCATTTCAGTAAGAGAAGTCTCTAGACTTATCAAAAGCCTCGATCCGAAAAAGGCCACTGGCCCATACAAAATTTCAGTGGTCATCCTTAGCAATATCAACCCAGAATTATCTCCGATTTTAGCAAAGTTATTTAACTGCTGCTTGGAGCAATCTTTCCAAGTCTGTGGAATGGGGCAAGCTTATGTCCGGTTTTCAAGCGACCTCCTTCCAGTATAGAAACCCATTAGTCGCTTTAGTATCATAAATTTTTTGAGGCTTTAATTAACAAGTCCCTAGATACGAACAACTTTCTGTGTGACGAGGTTTGCTAAGGTTTGCTACACAAGCTCTCCAACTATGGAATCACTGGAAGGGTTTTTACAAGTATAAAATCCTTAAGGATAGGTAGATCCCTGAAGGTAGTTATTATCAGCCAGTCGTCCGAGGGGGTCAACGCAGGCGTCTCTCAGTGGTCACTTCTCGAACCAACTCTCTTTTCCGATTTACATAAATGATCTGCCTAAGAATACTCCGATTATTTGTAAACATCTATGCCGATGATACGACGATATATGCATTTCTAAAAGTCTTGACTATCAGAGATTGTAAGCTGACCTCTCTTCCGATCTAACACTAACTTTCCAGTGGGGAAAAACTGGTCGCTTACATTGAATGCTTCAAAAACCAAACTAGTTACATTTTATCACTGCCGATCAGATCCCAAACTACCGCCAGGCACAATGAACGGATGTCCGCTCAAGGAGGCTCCGTGCCTTGAGAGAATATTGGGCCCCAAACTTACACCGGATCTCAAGTGGAACTCTTATATACGATCCATCGCTAAAGATGCGGGTAAAAATATCGGCTACCTGTACCGCGACATTAAGTCCTTGACTATCATCCTATCTTCTACCTTTAGAAGAGCCAGATCAGGCCAAAAATGGAGTACTGTTACCATATTTGGACGGGATCTTCCAAATCCTCACTTTCAAGTTTGACAGAGTTCAAAAGCCTCTCCTTGTTGAAGAAGAATTATTTTCCACACTCAAACCTCTCTTTCACATGCGGGATGTAGCGAGTTTCTAACTGCGCTACCGCTACTTCCATTGGTAAGTGCTCGGACGAACTAAATTCCTTGGTTCCGCCAGATCTAACCTTCACGTCTAGGGCTCCCCATATCACTTACATAGTAACAAACCACTGACATTCTCTCTGTATTCTATCGGCGAGAAGTTCCACACAAGCAACTTCTTCCCGCGAACCACTTGCCTGTGAAACAGACTCACAAGAGGATGTTTCCCTGATCAATACAAACAATGTTAAGTTGTTCAAGTCTAGAGTTAACCGTTATCATCTTCTATCCATATGAACTACCCTTTAACGTAACCCTCTACCTCAAGTGGCACCCGGGCATTGTATAGAATGAACCTTACTGTAAAAAAATCAAATCAAATAAAGAACACGTAAAATGTAAGTTGTCGTTAATCATATAGTGATTGCCGACAGGGAAATGAAGGAATAAGAGATAAGTGGTGGCATATGAAGTTAAAACAAAACAGAAAAGAAGTTATACACTTGAATAATGAATCTGCCATCGGAACTTTGTTACTACAATTTTCCGTTTACATGACAAATACAGAACTGAGCAAATGGGTGAATCAAAGTTAAGGGTGATTATTGAATTGAAAACGTAATTATAGTGAATTAGAAATCCATCACCGACCTGTATTTTCTTACACGAAAAATGTTTCAGTTTAATGTGCTGCTCTCAACCCATCATAGAAACAGATACAACGATATCCACTGAAGTGAAATATTGTCTTTAAGAGCAAAAATATTTTAAAGATATATATCGTGGATAATTCAGCCTTAAAAAATCAAAATGCTACACTATATGATATATATGCGTGTGTGAGTGCGTGCATAAATACATACATATATATATATATATATATATATATATATATGGACTGATGTGAGTTTGTGACCCTGGGTTTCACACTCTCTGCGATCATCAGACAAACTGATTAACTTTTTAAATTTTGGATTTATTTATGGTTGCGTATGTCGATGTGTTATGGTAGTGGGAGGAAGAATTGTCGTCGGAATGCTTGTTTTTGGCGATTGCGCTTACGCAAATGGTAGAAACTCGAATTTATAATACTTATTGGTATTTATACGGTGGTATTAATTTTTCTACGGGTGGGGGGGAGTATAATTGTGGACTAATGCGGCAACGGTAATTGTGCTGATAAAATAGTCGGAATGTTGGGATAAGAGACCACAGAACCAACTTCGAGAAAAAAAAACACATTCCATCTAATCAACCTTGCGAAAAGCGAAATAGGAAAAATCAGTAAAAAGGGAAATATTAGAACTTAACCAATGGAAAAATACCAAAGTTGTCGTCGACTGATTTACAGCAATAAAAAACAACAAAAAACCTTGACATAGTGAATTTCTACCCATCCACCACAGAAAACATATTGAAGGACGCTATACAACTAGCCCAAAAACATGTAAAAATTACAGACGGTGATATTAAAATAATCAAGCACTGCCGTAAATCTTCGTTGTTCCACAATAATGAACCATGGACAAAAAAACAAAATTACGACCTATTTGAAGTAACAATGGGTAGCTATGATGGAGCATTAGTGAATTAGTAAGTATACTCATCCTCTCATATCTAGCCAGCATTCTAGAGAAAAATGACACGGGCCTATATAGAGATGACGGCCTTATTCTGATAAGAGAATCGAATGGCCCCAAATTAGACAGATTTGGGAAAAAATAGTAAACGCTATAAAAACAATTGGATTTAACACAGAAATAAATCAGGTACAAGAACAGTAAAATTCTTAGATGTCACTCTCAACCTGGACAAAAATACATACGTACCGTACAAAAAAGATAATGACACCCCAACTTACGTACACACATCCTCCAACCATCCACCTTCAATCATCAAGCAAATACCCATATCTATCAGCCTCAGGCTATTTGAAAACTCATCAAACATAGACATTTTCAATAACAAGAAAACGCGATATGACGACACACTAAACACACAACTATAATACACACGTCCACAACCGAAACGCAAAAATAGAAAAAGAAACATTATCTGGTTTAACCCACCATACAATAAAACAAACATAAAGAGGACATTCCTAAACTTAATAGAAAAGCACTTCCCTGCAACAAACTGCTTAGCAAAAATATTCAACAAAAATAACGTAAAAATTAGTTACAGCTGCACAAAGATATAACACAAATAATAAAAAAACATAACTAAAAAGAAACAATCTGCAATAACGGAATCAAGGAACTTCAATGCAACTGCAGAAATAAAACATGTCCACTTCAAGGGAACTGCCAACAAACGCATATAATATATAAAGCTAAGGTAAGTGCAAACAACAACACAATGTACTACATCGGTGCCACCTAGGGACCATTCAAGAAAATAAAACACAACCACAACCACTCATTCTCCGACAGAAAATACTCAAACAGCACTATACAATCCACATGTGAACGTCCCCCGGTGTCGCTGTGCCAATCGTGACGTCTGCTTGGCCGCGCCCGCCGTCCTGTACTAGTCTCGGCGCCAATTGTGACGTCACCCCGTCTGTCTCCGCGCCGTCACCGTCCTATCCTGTTCCGTGACGACCAATGTGACTTGGTATTGGTCGCGGCACCAAATGTGACGTTCTAACCTTTTGCTGATTCGGATGGGAATCTGGTTAGATTCGGTATCAGCCTTGTCGTTCCCAGCTCGCCTCCAACGTCTTAATCTTAATGTTAATCTTAAGTTGTTTGTTCTTTAAGAAACTGGTTCTTGGTATATTTTCAGGCGATATTTGTAAAACTTGTTTTGGTGGTGTGAGTTTAAGTCGTTCTTCAAAAATAAATTGTTCTTGGTTAGAAGTTGAGGTCGTAATTTGCGTGGAATCTTTCAAGTCAGCTATCTGCGAGGTGGGGCTTCAGAGCTCTCAGCTCACTGCAGCTTAACTCGAACTGCCAACTCAACTGGAACTGAACTGGAACTGGAACTGCCTTTTCACTCGCTGCGTCTCTGCTTATATGGACGCCGACTAAAACCGGGGTGGGCTTGTCGGGGTTTGAGGTTCCTTGATAATTCTAAATCCACAATCCACTTCTTTGTTTTCGGTCAAGAAAATTAATTATTTTCCATTTTTGGGAGTCTTTTCGTCCTCCCACCTTCTTCTGTTCTCATATTGGTATCTCACCATACCATCAGAGGGTGTCAACGGGTTTCCGCTCTCTCTCACAGTGGCATCTCACACCTATCCCTTCAGGGGGGCGCAACAGGCCTCCCCTCCTTCTTCACATGATTACCTCCGCCTAACGTTCACGCCACCATTCAGCCAATGGGCGCTCAGCGCCGTGGGTGTGGCCAAACTAGCCTCGGTTTAAAAAAATCTTGCTCAAAGAAAAAAAAATTAACTTCCTTTTTCTTTTCTTCCTTTCTTTCCTTTCTTCTTCTCGACCACAAGTTCTTAGACTCTTATCTTAGCCGAATTTCATATGGAATTCGTCAACGAGATTTTCGCCAATTATCAAGTGGGTGGACAATTGGACGTATCGCACCTTGGTGTCAATTCTTCGTTCTGATAAAATAATTTTGTTACCATAGCCAGCCCTGACAATAAACAGGTGTTTTTCCCAAATGACATGGAGGTGGTTCCACGGACATTTTGGTTTCGGTCAAGCCTGACCTAATAAATTTTTATCTCTTTAGAATTCTGCGGGAGGTCGCTTGTCCAACTTAAAATTTTTATTATCGCCATGGGTAGACGGCTGTATTTTATTCGCCGCCCCGTAACATAAATCAGATTAAATCCAGTATCTTACTTTCTCGACAATGAAAATAAAATTTTAGCACTTTTCTTTTTTAAAAAGAATAACATCGCTTAGTGTCCTTTTCGTGATTGTTTCTTATCACCTAAATTTAATTCTCGCCTTTTTTCTTCTTCTTTCTTTCTAGCGACCTAAATAGTGTCACAATCCTCCCCTAACCTATTTGTCAGTTACTCGTAAATGACACCTAAACCCAAATACACTATTTAGCTTGCATCATGCATCATGCATCTGTCCCATGCAATTCTATTCTTGTTTTCTTTCTTTTTTTCGGTTTTACATGTAAATGTAATGTTCTTTTCATCTTCTTCTGTTCTACATGCAAATGTAATGTTCTTTTCATCTTCTTCTATTCTACATGTAAATGTAATGTTCTTTTCATCTTCTTCTGTTCTACATGCAAATGTAATGTTCTTTTCATCTTCTTCTGTTCTACATGCAAATGTAATGTTCTTTTCATCTTCTGTTTCTCATGCAATTTAAAGTGTGCGTGTGCCTGTGGGTGCATGTGTGTGGTTATTATGGCTTGTTTTTCTTGGTCAATGTTTTTCTCTCTGCTGTAGGAGGTTTTTCCGCCGCACGTGTCGGTTTCACGACAGCCTCCTCCGCCGGTCTTTCTGCAATTTCTTCGCCGATTCTGTATGAGTAAAGAACACTGCTCGGCATCTCCCTCTCGAGTTGCTGCATGCTCATTTGATCACCGCTAGTTAATTTCCTCTTACTTTTAATCTTCCATATTGCCATACCCCCTATGGCTATAATTATGAATGTACCCATCATTGCCGACCAACTTATCGCGATCTGCTAATCATCTTCCCAAGCCATACCTACATTTCCCAACGCACTTAACTTATCCCTCAATTGATCCATATCGATCTTTTCTATCGGCTTCATTAGTACTGGCATTTTATTCAAGGTAACATTGGAGAATCCCCTCACTATTGGCTCCCACAACTCTGTACAATTGACTAAGCTTCTGCCAATCATTTCTATGATTGAATCTTTCTCTTCATATCTTTCTTCTTCCTGGTAATAGGGGGGTAAGGAAATAGATATCCCAAATGCCGAACATCCCAGGGGTAACTTTAACAGGGATAATGGTGGCTTTACTCTTAATGTCCTTGTGGACTCTCCCCCACATACCCTAGACAAGCTGATGGGTTTCTGTGTGGCCACTGCCCACACCCCCGTCTGAAACACTGATAGTTTGTGGTAATGCCGTGTTTGCTAATACCTCTACTTGACAAGTTCTCTTAATTCCCTATTTCTTCCCTTCAAATAATTCTAGTATGCACATTTTGTGATTACCAGCTATATAGATAGGGCTTAACGATCTACAAGTCCCTAAAGCATCATTTCTACACTTTCTAGCTTCTTCAGCTGTTAGCAGTATTCTGATTCCATCTTGTACCTTTCTACCATTCGTGTAGCTACCACCACCACCACCATCATCATCATCATCAACCTTTTCATTTTGATCATTCCTGCAACAAGATTCTCTTGTTTTTATTCTTCATAACCATTCGGTCTTGTTCAATTCTTCCCTCAATTATTCCATAATTTCTTTCTGAGTTTGTAACACTTCAACTCTTCCCTCCACTAACTAACTCCTAACAGACAGAATGGTCCGGACAGGTGCATGGGCTCCTATTTCAAAGGTCGTACTTCATGACACCACTGATGGCCAGCTAGCGATGCCAATAATCTTCTTCCGTCCTTCGTGAGGTGCAGCTCGCGACTCCATCCCCTCCATCCACATCCACCACAGTCAGCCAGTAGGTTTTTGGATGAGCCAGTGTCGTTATCTGTCGACACCGAGTGCTTCTATTCTGCACAGCCTTCTTTGTTCTACTGAGACTTGGAGTTCACCACCCTTCTCAATCTCATCTTCAGAGGTAGTTCCTGCTCAACCTCTAACCTTCCCTCTGTGTTTAATTCCCGTTCAGGAGGTGTTTTGTCCCCTTCGTCCTCTCCTGATTCTTCCTTCTGTTTTGAGTCCGCGCCCTGGACGTCTTCATTACTACTTGACTCGATGTCTAGATCTATCCTGTTTCTCAGTCTTTCTTTGAGCTGGGAAAGGGGTATTTGATCCTCTTCCTCCCACTCGTTGAACTCTTCGTCTTGTTTAGGGTGCCTTTTTTTAGAGCCTTTGACTGCTTGATTGGATCTCTTCGTTTTTCTCTTCCTTTTCTTTGGGCATTGGGGTGCGACGGTGACATCACAGGGTCTTCTCTGCACCGATTCAGGCAACGACTGAACGCCGCTGATCCCCGCCGAGGGTTCCAACTCTTCGTCAATCTGGCTAAGTCGATCTATCTCTTCATTTCCCTCGAAATCTTCCTCCGTCTCCATTTCTTCCGGCTCAACCAGAGTTACCATTCTTGTCCTTGTCTTCTTAGGCCTCGGTTCGCTCATTTCCAGGTTAGCTATTTCAGCTTTCTTCAGATCATTGGCATGGACCCTCCTTGCTCGTCCTGCCACTTGATCCCATATTACATATGATACTGGACCCGTCTGCTCTACTATCCGGTAGTACGGTTCCCATCTCTGGTCCAGCTTTCCTTCTCTCTGGTGGATTTTATAGTAGACAGGGTCTCCAACCTTCAATTCTACTACCTTTCTTTCTGCATTCACTCTCACATTTTTCTCTTCTGTGCCCTCTTTATTCTTCTTCTGGACTGTACAAAAATTTTATGTTGTTGTTCCAGCAACAACTGATGATGATCTTCTCCCATATATTTTCTTCGGGGCTTCAACAGGTTATCCACAGGCAGGACCACGTCTCTGCCAAACAACATAAAGTAAGGAGAACATCTGGAGGTTTCGTTTATCGTAAACCTCACGGCCGCCAGAGTCTGCGTCAAATACAAATCCCAATTTCCAGTGTTCTCTCTGGCCAGCTTAGCCAACAGATCTCCTAAGGTTCTATGAAACCTTTCCACTTTAGCGTTTCCTTGAGGGTGATATGGAGATGTTTTTACGTGCTCTATATTCAAACCTGTCAGCACCTCTCTCATTATGCTGTTTATATTCTCTGTGCCATTATCAGTTACCAGTTGCACAGGGGCGCCATACCTAGGGATGATTTCGCTTATTATCAATTCGGCCACAGTTTTAGCCTTCTTGTCTGGTACTGCAAATGCCTCAGGCCAATTTGTTAACCAATCGGCAAAACTCACTATATAGTTGTTTCCTTGTGCAGTTTCCCCATATGGTCCTGATACATCCATACTCACTTTCTCGAAGAGAAAGTTCGGCACGTCTATCTCCTCCAATGGTGCCATTTCCTGTCTTCTGCTCTGCGACTGGCACACTACACAGCTCCGAACATAGTTAGTGACCTCTCCGTACAGTTTGGGCCAATAGTACTTTCTCCCTATTAGGTCATATGTTCTATCAATTCCCATGTGACCCAACCTCTCGTGGCACTGTTCCAATATCTCTGGTCTTAAACTTTTGGGCACATACAACTTGGGCCTGACTTCTTCATCCCTACCTGAGAGATAATACAGCCTTTTCTCTATTATTCCATACTTGGTGGTCTCTCCTGCCTCCACCTTTTCTCTAAGGGCAGCTATTTCACTGTCTGCCTGCTCCTTCTCAATTCCTTCTGTCCAATAGGGATCGGTTATTATCTGTGCGTCCCCTTCCTCGTCCGATTCTAACATAGGGCGATCTTTCAGCTTATTAAAGTTAATTACTCCGATTCTATAGGCTTTATCATCTACTCCCTGCTCTACTTTTACAGATTTTTCTTCCAGTTGTTTCGGTATTCTTGAGAGTAAATCTGCACACGTGTTTTCCTTCCCTGCCAAATACTTTATCTTACAGTGGTAGCCACTTAACTTTAGCGCCCACTGTTGAATCTTATTATTTGTCCATTCTGCCTGCAGTAGGTACTGCAGAGGCTTGTGGTCTGTTTTTATAGTAAATACCGCACCATTCAAGTAGTAGTCCAGTTTTTAGAGAGCATACATAATAGCATATGCTTCTCTTTCTATTACTGGCCATCTCTGTTGTGTCTCTGAGAGCTTATGAGAGAGAAAGTATATCGGTACCTCCTCTGGTATGCCTGGCACTGGTCCTTCTTTATCGGGACACGGCTGGGTAAGAACTGCTCCTACACACTGCTCACTGGCATCAGTGTATAGTACCATGGGCTTGCTGAGGTCTGGGTACGTCAGCAGTGGAACGGCTGTCAACTGTTCTTTCAAGGTATCAAATGCCCGTTGACAGTCTTCTGTCCACTTGAACCTAGCGTATTTCTTCGTCAGGGCTACTAGTGGTATGGCAATTCTCGAGAATGCCGGGATGAATCGTCGGTAGTACCCTATAGCTCCTATAAACCCTCTTACTTGTCTCACTGTCTTAGGTTCTGGCATTTCCCTTATGACTTTCACCTTATCCATGTCGGGATTAATACCGTCTCCGTTTATAACAAAGCCCAAATATCTAGTCTCCTCCTTCAGAAACTTTTAATTTAATTTTAAGCCGTGCTTTCTTAACCTTCCCAACACTTGTTTTAGATGGGAAAAATGTTGTTCTACTGTTTCTGAAAGTATCAAAATATCATCTAAATATGCCATGGCAAAGCTCTCGCATCCTCCTAACACTATTGACATCAGCTGTTGGAAGATTCCCGGGGCATTAGCTAAACCGAATGGCATCACCCTGAACTGAAACAGTCCCAGGTGGCACGCAAATGCGGCCTTTTCCTTGTCAGCCTCATCAAGGGCTACCTGCCAATACCCGGACCTCAAGTCCAACGTAGAGAAGTACTTCGCTTTCCCTAATAATGCCAATATGTCATCTATTAGTGGCAATGGCACCGCCAACAGCTTCGATATAGAATTCAGTTTCCTAAAATCTACACAAAAACGGTGCCCGCCATCTTTCTTACCTACTATCACGATTGGAAAGCTCCAAGGGGAGATCGATCTTTCGATCATCCCAGCTTCCAACATCTCTTCTACTGCCTTTTCCGCAAGGGGTCTCTTATGAATAGGTGTTCGGTAAGGCTTCAATTTCACAGGGGGGTGATCGCTGGTGTCGATTTTCATTTTTACTGTGTGGTTCTGGCCTAATTCCTTATCTGATTGGGCCACCACATCTCGATTATCTCTCAGCAGACTTCCCACTCTGGCTCCAAATTGATTAGGTGCCAATATATTTTCGTCTACTATTCCTTCTGTTTGCTCTACGAGTTTTCCTCGTTTCTCCTCGAATCTCACTCGATTCAGAGTTCGTAGGAGTAATGCTTTTCCTATCTCTTCCCCTCTCTTAATCTTTATCGTCTTTTGGGCCTGGTTCATCATCATAATGGGCACTAATTCAGCTGCCTCCACTACTGCCTCACACAGAGTTACCTCATTTTCTTCTTGACCCTTCCCTTCCACAGGGACCAACTGCAGGGTTCCTTTTCCTAATTTCTTCCCTGACATCAGCCTACCTTCGCCCGACACCGCCGTTCTGGGGGGCAACTTTACATCTTCCTCCACCACTATTGTTATATCTTCTTCCGGTGGGCATCCCAATGGCGTTCTCTCGCCATTCACTACCAGCACAGTGGAGTTGAACTCTATCCGAGCTCTCTGGCTCTGAAGCCAATCTCCTCCCAAGATTGCTTCCGTACACAGGTTTGGGGTTACGTAGAATTTTCTGGACACTTTTTAATTTCCCAATCCTCACAGGGAGCCTCGCCATCCCTTTTATCTCCAGGGGGGGGCTCCATCTGCCTGCGTGATCTCTATGTCCGGTTCCCGTAACCCATTCTTCTGTTTCACTCGTCTGAATTCTTCCTCTCTCAGCAATGAAACAGACGCTCCTGTGTCTATCAGGGCTTTCATTGCCCTACCCCCAATCTCTGCCCTACAGGATGGCCCCTTCTCAGCCATAGGCGCCGGTAGCAACAAACTCCTTTCATTCTTCTCACATGGGCGAGTTCTGCGTTCTCTGCACCTGGGCGATCCCGGTTGGACCTCTCCCAGTCTCTTGCGGCTGTTCCTAAGAATACAATTCCTCTTCAGGTGCCCTGGTCTCCCACAAAACCAGCACCTTCTTGTTGGACAGTTTACCGCAAAGTGGCCCACCTGACCACATATCCAACATTTTACTTCGCTTCTTTTTAACTGGACCACCCTCTCCCTTATTCCTGGGGGGGGGGGGGACCTGCCCTCTACCTAAGTGGCTCTCCCGACCACATGTCCAAGGTTTTACTTTCCTTTTTTTTAATTGGGCCACCCTCCCTCTTAATTCTGGGCTGACCCACTGGCTTTTCTCTGGTCCTGTCTTTTGTGCTCGGCCTTCCTTAACGATATCGGTGGGGTACCTTTTCTTAACCCGCACCACTTGGCTAGGTGTCCCTTCTTCCCACACCTAGTACACTTTTCCTGTTCGAAGTCTGGGGGTGTTGGGGCGCACCCACCTTCTAACTAGTAATGGACTGGTCCCTCTTATATAAGTCAGCTCTGGAGAGAGAGTGGGGGAGCGTCAGAAAGAGAGAAAGACCTCCGAGTCAGACCTTTTTTTTTGACTGTTTTTCTTGTCTCCCGGTTTGATTGTTGCACGTCGTTTTTTGAATTTTTTTTACGATTGTTTGCTCCTGTGATCTGTCTACCTATTTGGAAGAACTTTACTGAAATTGCAAGTCTTTTCTGATAAGTTATTGATTTAAGTTTTTATTCTTTTAATTTTTTCCATTTCTTTGTTTGTTTTAAATTTGTTTTTTGGCTTCGGCCCACATTTTTTCTTTTTTTAGTCCGGTTTGACAAAGTCTTACCGGACGACTGCTTTCTTATTTCTTTTCAGTTTTAAAAATTTAAGAACAGTTTCTGACAAAAGAAAAAGAAAGTTTTTATTTTTTTTTCTCTGATTTTGGTCGCTTTCTTTCTTTTGGTTTGACTAGTTTGTTTTTTACTTTTAATTTATTTTCTTTATCGGCTTCGGCCGATAACCTTTATTTTTATTTTCTTTTTGTACATATTTGAATTTTTTGAAAAAAAAAAAGAGAGAGGAGTTTTATTTTTTTTTTTCGGCTGCCTTCGGGCGCCATTTTTATTTTTATTTTTTGAATTTTTTTTACGATTGTTTGCTCCTGTGATCTGTCTACCTATTTGGAAGAACTTTACTGAATTTGCAAGTCTTTTCTGATAAGTTATTGATTTAAGTTTTTATTCTTTTAATTTTTTCCATTTCTTTTGTTTGTTTTAAATTTGTTTTTGGGCTTCGGCCCACATTTTTTTTTTTTAGTCCGGTTTGACAAAGTCTTACCGGACGACTGCTTTCTTATTTCTTTTCAGTTTTAAAAATTTAAGAACAGTTTCTGACAAAAGAAAAAAGCTTTTTTTATTTTTTTCTCTGATTTTGGTCGCGTTTTTTTCTTTTGGTTTGACTAGTTTTTTTTTACTTTTAATTTATTTTCTTTATCGGCTTCGGCCGATAACCTTTATTTTTATTTTCTTTTTCCTTTTGTACATATTTGAATTTTTGAAAAAAAAAAAAAAAAGAGAGGAGTTTTATTTTTTTCGGCTGCCTTCGGGCGCCATTTTTATTTTTTTTTTTGGAAAAAAAAGTTTTACCTATTTATTTTCTTGCTGTCATTTATTTTTTTTTTTACTTTAAGTTTATTTCTATTTCCTGGTTTATCCAGGCCTTCTTTAATTGTTTTATTCCCCCCAAACTCCTCTCCCTGGTTGTGGAAAATTTCCCTGCGAGTGTTTAGTCTCTACGCTCTAGCAACATGGCCGACGAAAAAGTCGGTCGGTTGTTAAGAAAGACCTGTTTGGGAAGGCTGCCAACGCCGACCCACCTGAGAAAACTGCGAAAAAAGCGGGCTGACGTTAGCCCAAAAAATCCGCTCAAGCGAGTATCTCCAAGAAAGGAGATATTGCGAAAAATGACGAGACCCAAATTAAGACGTCCGAGGAGTTGCCCTCTTGTTGGAAGTCCCCACCTAGTTGTATTCTGAACATGGCGGATTTCCTGGATAAGGCGAAAGGATACGCCCATCTTGTTATTAATGATGGGTTCGTCGATACTGTCCAGGAACTCGATATGTTCTCAAAGAGAATGGTGACCGTTTTTGTGGTCGACAAGAAAACCCGAAAGATTTGTCGCTCCACTAAAGACACAGTGATAAAATCACTTTTTGTCCCTGGGGATAAAACCCCAAAGAATTATTAAGGGTAGGGGTTTCTTCATGTGGGACATTCTGCTGCCCACACCAGAAGATTGCCTGGCCATGGCCAAAAAAGAATTAATCACGAAGGATTTCATAATAAGAACCGAATATGAAGGCCGCAGGCGGACCAGGGTGGCCGTTTTGAGGTTCCTCCTCAAATTTCAGGAGAGCTCTTGGCTGCATTTTTTTATGCAGTACGGCCAAATTTTAGGGCTCTCTCTGACAATTTGAACGGGGGATGGACTTTCGATATAATGCTGGATCAAGAGGCCTTCAAGTCCGTCCCCAACTGTTTGGTTTTAGGCGACCGGAAAATGCCGGTCATTGTGACTGGTAGGCGTCCGACTTGCTGGAGGTGTGGAGAGACTGGTCACCTTTCCTCCTCCTGCCCAGGGAAGAAGGCCCCTGGAGTTCCGGTCGTAGGTGACCAAAATACCCCCTTGGCCGAAAAGGAAAAATCCGCGGCACCTGTAATGGGTCTAGCTGCGAGGCGGACCGATGGGCAAAGTCCCTCGGATGGGTCCAAGCCCACATTGCCCCCGAAGCCAACGCCTGCCACTAGTGTGGTTAAGGAGAAGGAGGAGGGGGAATGGCACCTCGTGGTTAGGGGCAAGGGGAAGAGCCAAACAGCGGTTCCTCCGTCCCAACATGACACCAGGGACAAAATCACCTACAGCCCCATTCCCTCTACCAGCTCTGAGGGCGACGCCTCGGCGTCGTATGAAAAAAATGCCAGCGATACCCAGAAAGCTAACGAGCCGAGCTGGAAAAAGATCTTGGATTTAAAAAGTTGAAAAGAGAAATTGGAGGCTAAGCGGGGAAAAACCAAAAAATCGCTGGGGCACCGGCCCCTCTATTCTCTGCCCCGTCTTCCCCTACTTCATCAAAAAAAACCTTTCGTAAAACCTCATCCACCAAAATCTTTGTCAAATTCACCATCGAAAACATTTCACTCAGCAAAACCTTCTCCTGTCAGGACGCCTTCGGGCATGACACCCTCCACCACTCCAAACATCACACCCATTCCAACACCTGTTCCTCACCCCGAAAAAAGGGTTCGTAGCCCTGACTCCCAAATTGCTACGGAGAAAAAAAAGAAAAAAGGTCAAACCACCATATCTCACAGGGGAAGACGTCTGCCGCGTATCCCGGGAGCAGGCGGAAAGGGTCTTCGAGCAAACGAAGAACGAATGAAGCCCTTGAAAATTTTTGGAATTTCCGGCACATCAAGGGTGTGGATGTGGAGGTGCCGGATAATTTCCCCAAGGCCCGAAACAAATTAACCGTCATAAGAACTGGAAGTGGGGTACGCGGGAGATTTGGGGCATGGTAGAGGAGGCAAAATCGTCCTTAAAATGTGGTGCCCCAGCTGTTGTCCTACTTGAAGAAAACTTGGATGAAACTAAAAATTGTAAAGGAGGGTCCCTATTTATGTTCACCCATCCCTTTATAGAGCTTTTAAGCTAAACCTATCCTGCGGACATCGGCGGCTTGTCCCAGGATGACACACTCGATACTGAGATGATGTCTGGCTCAATGGGACAAGCTGTGGTGTCCTCACCCCAGCCATGTTTCTATCCTGAAGGGCAACCCTAATCGGCTTCACAATGGCTCTCTGGTTAGCTAGTTTGAATGCCCGGGGCCTGAGGTCCGAGTCTCGCAGGGCGAGGCTCTCTCGTGACCTTCAGCGCCTCGGGGTGAATATATGTTGTTTACAAGAGACCCGGTTTTCTTCTCATGATCGTGAGGACATACTGTCTAGGGGTTCGCCCTTTATTCAGCATGTTTTGATGGTTGTTCGAGGGGTGTCTCTTGGCTAGTTAGCAGGTCTTTGAAGGCTGCATGTACCCTTGTCTTCGCGGATCCGGCGGGCAGGCTTTGCGTGCTGGATGTTACCATAAAGGATAAGGCTTCTTCGTCTCATTGGGGTTTATGCGCCCAATACCCATTCCGAGCGGCCTGCTTTGTTTCGGCAGATCGCGCCGTTTTGACGACGTCTCGTCGGGTAGTTTTAGCGGGGGGATTGGAATGCCGTCCTTGACCCCGATATAGATCGTATAGGGCAAAAAGGTACTAACAACCCGGATGTGAAACCATTTCGGGACTTTATCGATGGGTTTGATCTCGTCGATAAGTTCCGGAATGAACACCCTCAGGAGGTAGTATGGACTTGGACAACTAGTGGCGACTCGGATCCTGGCTCGCTTGCGAGCTACCTGGACCGAGTGTTAGTTAGGAGAGTCGATGTAGGGCTCTTAGGCTGTCCAAGTTTCCATTATATAGTTTATACGGACCATAGGCTTGTCCGGGTCCGTGTAAACTTAGATAAACCTAAGGTTAGGATGGCTGGTTACTGGAAATTGAACTGTTCATTTTCAGTGATCAGGGTTTCCGGGACCAGCTGCTACTAACGATCCAGAGGGAATTGACGGGGCGGTTGTGGGAAATGCCTGGTGGGGAAATTTAAAATCTAAAATTCGAACGTTTGCTGCCGATTTTAGTCGTCGGCTCAATTTAGATAAATTAGCGGCGCAAACGGCTTTAGAAGAAAAAGTTGATCGGGCCGTGAAATCCCGTGTTAGTGGGGACATAGTCTTAGCTAAGGCAGAGTTGGCCTCCTTGCTTATCAAGAAGGATCAAGCTCTGGTAGTTAGGGCTAGGTTAAAAAGAGTGTCTTCTGAGGCAACGAATATGGCCGCTGAACTGCGTGTAGAGGAAAATCGAAACGCGGCCAGGCGACATATAGCGTGCGTCACACAACCGGATAAGCGGACCGTGACTACAAACGCGGGCATATGTGAGGCCTTTCGAGATTATTTTCAGGATCTTTTTCACCAGGGAGCCCGGTCTGAGTTCTGCTCAGTTCGACGCCTATTTAGCTGACTTTCCCTGCCTCTCGGCAGCTGAAGTGGCTAGGTGCGAGGGTCCCATAACAGAGTCGGAAATCTGGGATGCGCTGAAGCAGGTTGGCCTGGATAAGTCTCCGGGATTAGATGGTCTTCCCTACGAAGTTTACTTGAGGTTGTCGCCCGTTTTTGTTCCTTTGCTGGAACTGATTTGTACAACCACTGGATGAGGCAGGGTCTTTACCTCAACGCTTCACCAGAGGTGTGATCAAGTTGCTGCGTAAGGACAAGGACGGTGGGGATGGGTTAGGGAACTTTCGCCCTTTAACGATGTTAAACACTGACTTAAAGATTTTGGCGAAGATCTTAGCCAACCGTTTGCAGCTTGTCCTGTCTAGTCTGATTGGCCCTGAACAGACTTGTGCTGTGAAGGGCAGGACGATTCAGGATAACCTTCATATGGTACGCTTGATCTTAGAACAAGTCGACAGTGAAGCCGCGCTGATCAATTTAGATCAGTCCAAGGCCTTCGATAGGGTTGACCATCGGTTTCTGGAGGCTGTCCTTTCGGCGGCCGGTTTCGGAGCCGACTTTCGCTCCTGGATCCGACTCTTGTATGCGACCCCGGTGCGCTGGTGGAAGTGAATGGGGTAAGATCGAAGCCTTTCGTATTGTCTCGCTCCATTCGTCAAGGTTGTCCGCTATCGCCTCTGCTTTACGTTCTTGCGTTGGAACCATTCCTTCGCAAGTTAAAGGCGAATCCGGTCCTGCGCGGTATTTCGCTGCCTGGTGCTACCACCTCGGCCAGGTATTCTGCCTATGCTGACGACGTTTCGGTTCTTGTGTCGAGCAGAGCCGAGATTAACGAAGTCAGCAAAGCAAATCAGTGGGTATGAGATGGTGACAGGGGCCAAAATCAACCGCGATAAGTCTGTGGGCTTGCGGTTGGGTGCGTGGAAGGGAGTTTCTCTTCCCGGACCTTTCCTCTGGACGGATGGGCCGATCAAGATACTCGGCGTCTGGTTCGGTCCTGATCACCAGTTGGAAAAGAATTGGTCGGAGGTACAAGGGCGGGCCGAGGCCGCGGTTAGTCTGTGGTCTCGGAGGGGACTTTCCCTGAAGGGAAGGGCGGAAGTTTGTGGTTCACACATCTATCCGATCCTCCTCTACCGTCTTTCTGTGCTTCCACTCCCGTATGCCCGACTAATGTCATTAGTCAAGGCCTTGTTCTCTTTCTTGTGGAGAGGCAAGGCCCCTTTGGTATCTCGCGAGATCTGTTGCCTTCATCCCTCTGAGGGCGGTCTGGGGATGCCTAGCATTGAGATTCGTCAATATATGCTACGCATTACCTTTTTAGACCGAATGTGTCGCGGTTTGGATGAGGAGGGCACCTTTTGGAAAGAAGATGTCCGTAAACATTTCCCATCCCTGAGAAGTGTGCACTCGTGCGAGGAGGAGGCCGGTCGTACTCCTCGTGGCGAGTGCTCCTTTATCGTGAATGTCGTCGTGCTTTGAAGCTCCTCTTGCGGACGTCGGATGGCCTCTCCGACGCCCAGGCGTTGTCTCGTAAGGCATTATATCGTTTGTTAGTTAGGGGTCCGTTCAAGATGGTCTGATCGACGAGCTCGGTCTTACGAAGCAGGAGGCTCGCTCGATATGGCCTTGGGCGCCTGGGTTGAAATGTCTCAATAACGATGAGGCATCACTCACCTGGCTGGTGATTCGCGGGGCCCTCTGGGTCGGCAAAAGACTTTGTTCAGCAGGCTTGGAGAAATATCCAAACTGTCGTCGCTGTGCGGGGGAATGTCGAGACCATTGGTCACGCCTTTTTTCAGTGCGAGGCGGTAGTGCCGTTGTGCAAGTTTGTTGAAGGCCTCATGGTTCGCATGCTGCAGGGAAAGTTTTTTGTCCTGGAAGCCAGTTCTGTTTGTAGCAATGTGGTGCCGCAGATGACGAAGGCTGAACACTATGTGTTCTGTTGCTTACTAGGGGTTATGAGAGTCGTGATTTGGACGACGCGACAGAAGGGATTCTATGAAGGCGAGAAGTTCTCTTCCCAACTGATCTTGTTCTTTAAGCATCAGCTTAAAGTCAAGATTAGGACGGAAAGGCGGCGGCTCCCATCATCAGAATTCGGCAAAAGGTGGGTGAATCTTGCGCGAATGTGTAGAGTGAAAGGGGCTGACCTAGAGTGGCATTTGGATGTCGGTTAGGTACAGAATTTTGTTTAACAGGGTTGAACATAGGCAACCCACCCAGATATTAGGTTAGACTAGGTTTTCGTTTTTGAAATTTTAGTTTAGTTTTTTTTCCTGGTTAACTTAGCTAGGTGTATGTAAGCTCATTGGTCCCTTTTATTTCTGTCCCTATTTTTTTTCCTTTTGTTTAATTCCCCATCCCCTCCCTCGTTAGGTGGTTAGTGATGTCAGTTTTCTGGTGGATGTGGGGCGCCTTTCGTTTTCGTGTGTGTGTTTTCGTATTTGTTGTTGTGTATGAATGAGTGAGTGTTTGTGTGAATGCTTGATAGTTTGAATGTGTTTTATTTTTTAGTCCCGCATCGATTTCGTCCGGTTAACTGATATTTCTGCCACATTCATAGTTTGTGGGGGGTTTTATTACTAACTCAATTTTGTTTAGTTTTATTAAATATAATTAATTCATTTTGTAAATATTCATTTGGGGATCTTTTTAAAAGTTGTTATTTTATGACCCTCCCCCATGAACAATATTTGTAAATAAGGGGACTAGTTAGGTTTTTTCATAGAGAAACTGAGGTATTTTGGTGGACGTAGTAAGAAAGGTAGGATAAATGTGTTGTTTTGGTGATTGGATTTTTGTTGGTATGTTTGGGTCAGTGTCTGAGACTAGCTAAGTTTTAGATTTAAGACAGATGAAGACCGTCATTCCCCATCCCCCTTTTTGGCCTTTGCCACATTTTGTATTTTTAATGCAAATAAATAATGTCAGAGAGAGAGTCAGCGTGAGCAGTCCAGATAAGCTTACCCGGTACATACCGTTGGACTATAGACTTTGGATATTGTTCGTACTAACCAACCTTCGTTCTACTAATCACTCTATTGTTAATTGCGTTTATGAATATACCAGTATTTTCCTCTACAACTGTGTTTGTCTTGATTCATACACCGACACGCGGGAAACTCACAACATCTCAACAGTGGCGACTTGGCTTCGAACAGAAATAATAACCGATTTCCAACACGGGAAAAATTTTAAAAGAGTTCAAGCATTTACAGCAAAGGATTACAAGTTATCGACAAAAAAAAAAAACTGTAAGTTAGACATTAACTTATTGATTAAATTGGAAGCTATAATAACCAATTTTGTGCTAAAAAAAAAAAAAAAAAATTGTCGTGCCAGAAAATTTGAATTTTGGCCCCCCCTCAAAAAAAAAAAAAAAACACATAATTTTTTTTTTTTTCTACACATACATAATCATGGAGCAATTTCAATCAACTATGCTGGAACTCATTAAGTATCAGATGCAAAGACAGCAAGAGAGTGAAGAACGTTTTCAGAAAGAGCAACTTAAAATTCAAAAGAACAACTTAAATTTCAGAAAGAGCAAAAGAAAGAAAACGCAAAACGATTTCTGAACTACACAAAATACAAGAAGAAAATGAAAAGAAACAGTTAGCAATGGCCGAACTTATACATAAAGCTATACTGTCCAAGCAGAAAGACTCGGATGAAAATATTTTTTCCCAAGACACAATATGGTCAACGATCGAAAGTTTTACTTATAACCCAGAAGAGGAAAAGACTTTCGAAAGATACTACCATAGATATCAGGATTTTTATGAAGTTGATTGCCAAACATGGACAGATGAAAAAAAAATAAGATTATTGCTACGAAAACTGGGAACGGCAGAACACAACAAGTTTACAGATTTTATATTACCCAAAAAGACAAGAGATTTAAAATTGATGAAGCAATTGAATTATTAAAAGAGTTTTTTAATCCCAGATTTTCATTATTTCACAAAAGGTGGAAATGCCTGAATATCCAAAAAAGCGAGGAGGAAGATTACACAACGTTCGCGTCAATCGTAAATAAGACGTGTGACGATTTTCGCTTGTCCGAATTATCGGCAGACAATTTCAAGTGTCTAATATTCGTGCTAGGCTTAGTGTCTAAAAAGATAGTGAAATGCGAAGACGCATTTTAACAAAACTAGAAAATGACCAAAACATGACACTACAAAAGCTAGCTGAGTACTGTCAGCAATGCGAAAGCATTAAGCAAGATTCAGAAAAATAGAAGAAACTGCTATCGCAAATGTGAAGAAAGTATATAGGAAGACTAGTTTCAGTTCTCCATCGCCGGAACGGAAGTGGTATCCTACTACAAGAACGAACAGAGGCTATAGAAAAAAAAACCCTTCGAGTGCATGTTATGGATGTGGCCAGTGGCACTGGTACAATGACTGCCCATATAAAAATAAAGCGTGCAGAAATTGCAAAAAAGTAGGACATAAGATGTCAAAGTGTAGAAAATTAAACAGAAGTCGAGTAAAAGTTACCAAGTCAGACGAAGATCAAGACCTGAATATTCGAAAATACCTTCATGTAAAAATGTACAACAAGAAGGTAAAAATGCAACTAGATTCAGGATCTGACATTTCAATCATTAACACGCAAACATGGAAAAATCTAGGAAAACCAACGTTGCTAAAATCCAACAAAATAGCCAGGACGGTAACTGGAAAAAAGATAAAATTTGAAGGGGAAATATGGGTAAATATAACTTTCAACAATAAGTCGATAAAAATGAAAATGTTTGTAATGAAAAACACAAACAACCTGTTTGGGACTGACGCAATCACTAAGTTCAACCTATGGGACGTGCCCATTAGTTCTTTTTGCCACAACATTAGTGAAAGCAAAGACCATATAAAAAATCTACAAGCAGAATTGAAAACGGAATTCCCGAAGTTTTTGCTGAAGGACTTGGACGTTGCACTGAAGCATCAGCAAAAAAAATACAGCTGAAGAAAAATATCCAACCAATTTTTAAAAAAAGCGAAGCATCCCTTTTGCCGCATTAGAGAAAATTGATCAAGAACTCGAAAGACTAACGAGAATTGGTGTGATCTCGAAAACAGAATACAGTGACTGGGCAGCTCCGGCTGTCTACGTAAAGAAGAAGGGCGAAATTCGCGTCTGCGCCGATTTTTCAACCGGGTTAAACGACGCAATAGAAGAGTTTCACTATCCACTACCAAGTCCCGAAGAAGTGTTCGCAAAGTTAAATGGCGGAAAAATCTTTTCGAAAATAGATCTTAGCGAGGCATACTTGCAAGTACCCATGGATAACGAAAGTGCAAAGTTACTATGTATTAACACACATAAAGGCTTGTTTAGATACGAACGGTTACCGTTCGGGGTGAAGACAGCACCCGCAATATTCCAGAAAATTATGGATACGATGTTATCCAGGTTAGACTACACAATAGCATATCTGGACGATATTCTTGTAAAAAGTGAATCGGTGGATGAACACAAACACCATTTACGCAAAGTTTTCGAAAGGTTAAGAAGATATGGATTTCGAGTGAAAGAAAACAAATGCGATTTTCTCCTGGAAGAGATCAAGTATCTGGGCCATATAGTGAATAAAGAAGGGAAAAAGCCAGATAAAAGTCGAGCTTCAGCAATAAAAAATATGCCTGAGCCAAAGGATATTAAATCCCTACAAAGTTTTTTAGGCTTGGTGTCATATTACCAGGACTTTATCCCAGACCTCCACATTCTACGAGCTCCCCTTAACGATCTACTAAAAAAGAAAAACCTTGATTTGGACAAAAGAATGCGAGCAAGCATTCAAGGATATAAAAGAAAAATTAACTTCAGATCTATTTCTTGTACATTTTGATCCAAAGGTAGATATCATCGTGGCGAGCGATGCCAGTACACACGGCGTAGGTGCGTGCATATTGCACAAGTGGAAGAATGGAAAAGTTCGACCGATCGCTCATGCAAGCAGATCGCTACTACCTGCTGAACGAAACTATTCACAAATTGAGAAAGAGGCATTGGCGATTATCTTCGCTGTAACAAAATTCCATCGATACATACATGGACGGTTTTTCACGCTACAGACAGACCACAAGCCTCTGGTAACGATATTCGGCTAAAAAAAAGGGTCTGCCAACTTACACCGCAAATAGATTGCTTAGGTGGGGGACAATTTTATTAAATTATAATTTCAGAATACAATATTTGTCCACCCACAAAATTGGTCACGCAGATGGGCTATCAAGACTCATCCCAAAAACAACAGAACCTTTAGAGGATACTGTAATCGCTTCCCTCAGAGCAGAGGATGAGGTTGAAGAAAATTTGGCAAACGCAATACGAGAATTACCAGTATCGCTTAAGGACATCAAAAAAAGAAGCAGAAAAAGACAAATATATAATAGAAGTAAAAAAAATAAGCTAGCCAGTAAAGATGAAAAAATTCAAAAGACATTCTCTCTGTGCGATAATGTGCTATTATACAGTGAAAGGGTGGTAATCCCTAACACACTTTCAAAAAGAATACTGAAAGACTTTCATGCTGGTCACCCGGGCATAAATAGGATGAAGAGCCTCATGAGAGCATACGTCTACTGGCCAGGTATGGACAACGACATCGCGTCTATGGTCGGCAGATGTAAAGGCTGCATTTTGGCATCAAAATCACCACAAATTTTACAGAAGCCATGGCCAAAAACCGACAGGCCATGGTCAAGGATTCACATTGATTTTGCGGGTCCAATTGATGGATGGCATTATTTGGTCGTAGTCGACAGTTTTAGTAAATGGCCCGAAGTTTTTCAAATGAAGAGGCCAACATCTCAAAATACAATAAACAAATTACATGAATTATTTGCAAGGTTTGGGGTGGTAGATACTGTTAGTGACAACGGTACCCAATTCACAAGCAAAGAATTCACAGAATTCTGCCAAAATTTCCAAGTTGATCACGTGAGGATTCCTCCGTATCACCCACGCAGCAACGGACTAGCCGAAAGGTTCGTCGATACACTGAAAAGAGCTCTTAGGAAAGCAACAGGTACCCCGACTAGAAAGGCGTTACAGCTGTTCCTGCAAGTGTACCGAATTACCCCTGAATAAATCTGCCCCATCAGGCCTATCACCTGCGGAACTAATGTTCGCAAGAAAGGTCAGATCGGTTTTTGACAAATTGATACCAGAAAATAAGGTACACTCAACAGTCGCTATGGTTCCCAGGCGAAAATTTAACATTAATGAAAAAAATTTTTTCAAAAATTATACAAATAATGCAACATCATGGGAACCAGGGGTCATAAAAAAAAAACGCATTGGGGATATGGTATACATTATACAAGGAAACAAATTTACACAAAAACGGCACATTAACCAGTTGAAGAAAAGAAAGACCGACGAATCGGAAGTAATTCCACAAGAAGACGAATTACACGAATTGTTTGATACGTTTGACCTGCAAATACCGCAGACTGAGCAGAAACAACGCAGATCTGCAAGAAAAAAACGACACAAAATCCAAAGCGCAAAATCAATGTGAACACAAAATTTAATAATAGATCTGCCGACCATAGAAAAGGCCAGTAAAAAGGCTCTTCATTATTTATTTTTTTTTTTTTTCCCACAATGAAAAAAAAAAAAAAAACAATTTTGGACTGGTCCCTCTTATATAAGGGAGAGTGTGGGGGGTCAGAGAGAGAGCAGCGTGAGCCCACCTTCTAACTAGTAATGGACTTTGGTAACCAACCTTCGTTCTATTAATCACTCTATTATATATAAGTCAACTGTGTTTGTCTTAATTCATACACCGACACGCGGGAGGGGGAGTCGGACATTCCGCTGAGTGGATGTCCAGAGAGAGAGTGGGCTTATAGAACCCATGCCTTGTTGACCAAGCCTTTCTTGCGGAGTCTCCTTCCCACACCTCAGGCAGATTCCAGATAAGCCTTCTCCCAAACCCGGTACATACCGCTCATTGGACTATAGACTTTGGATATTGTTTCTGGGTACTAACCAACCTTCGTTCTACTAATCACTCTATTGTTAATTGCTTTTATGAATATACCAGTATTTTCTCTCTACAACTCAGGAGGGTGTTTGTCTTGATTAAAATTCTTCCAACCTTTCAAATGTCTGGGGGCTCACTGGCTAAGAGTCCTTTTACGAACTCAGACGCTTTCCTCTTCGTGGCATCATACGCCAAATATAGGGCTTCTTGGTCTGAGAGTCCGTATATTACGCGGCTCTTATCCAAGATTGCCAGCCAATTCTTAAAATCCCTTTTACTACCTTCAAAAGCTGGGACCCTCGGTCCACCCAACAATTTTCTTAGGTCTGCCGGCAATCCCTGTTCAACCCCATCTTCCTCTATGTCTACCCTATCCGCTTCATAGTCAGACATATTTAACACAGTAAACGAAAAACAATCAGAGCAGCAACAATCGAAATTGGGAGATCAACCGAAAATAAATTGTCCTACATGACAGACGATTTTCAGCTCGTTCTTCTCAGGTTCCGGGTTGTCGTACTAGAGTCTCTGGAACCGTATGGTTATAGTTAACCAAAGTCCTTTGGTTCCCACTCTAGTTTGTTTCAATTTGAGTAGTTTAGACACCGTGCGTTGTCCTGGTCGAAATTTTTCTGCAACTCCTGTGGCAGCGGCTGATCCAGGGTCTTATCCTGCTGTCACGGCACCAATTGTGAACGTCCCCCGGTGTCGCTGTGCCAATCGTGACGTCTGCTTGGCCGCGCCCGCCGTCCTGTACTAGTCTCGGCGCCAATTGTGACGTCACCCCGTCTGTCTCCGCGCCGTCACCGTCCTATCCTGTTCCGTGACGACCAATGTGACTTGGTATTGGTCGCGGCACCAAATGTGACGTTCTAACCTTTTGCTGATTCGGATGGGAATCTGGTTAGATTCGGTATCAGCCTTGTCGTTCCCAGCTCGCCTCCAACGTCTGGTTACCGAAGTAACTGTTTTGATTTCTAGTCTAACCTACCCACGTTGTGATTTGATCTTAGGTAGACGCAATCAATCAGTCGCTGGGCCGTAATGCAAGCTGAGTCCGGCCAAGGGTAACACCACATAAGTATATATAAAAGAAAAGAAAATAATAACTCGAAAAGTTCAAATGTGTTAAAAAAAAAGGATAACAATTCTTTATATCTGGTTGCTGAATACAGGACAGAGTATTCTTCCCGACCCGCTATATGGATTCGTGACACTTTGTGTTTATTAGGCGAGTCTTAACATCTTAAGTTGTTTGTTCTTTAAGAAACTGGTTCTTGGTATATTTTCAGGCGATATTTGTAAAACTTGTTTTGGTGGTGTGAGTCTAAGTCGTTCTTCAAAAATAAATTGTTCTTGGTTAGAAGTTGAGGTCGTAATTTGCGTGGAATCTTTCAAGTCAGCTATCTGCGAGGTGGGTCTTCAGAGCTCTCAGCTCACTGCAGCTTAACTCGAACTGCCAACTCAACTGGAACTGAACTGGAACTGGAACTGCCTTTTCACTCGCTGCGTCTCTGCTTATATGGACGCCGACTAAAACTGGGGTGGGCTTGTCGGGGTTTGAGGTTCCTTGATAATTCTAAATCCACAATCCACTTCTTTGTTTTCGGTCAAGAAAATTAATTATTTTCCATTTTTGGGAGTCTTTTCGTCCTCCCACCTTCTTCTGTTCTCATATTGGTATCTCACCATACCATCAGAGGGTGTCAACGGGTTCCCCTCTCTCTCACAGTGGCATCTCACACCTATCCCTTCGGGGGGGCGCAACAGGCCTCCCCTCCTTCTTCACATGATTACCTCCGCCTAACGTTCACGCCACCATTCAGCCAATGGGCGCTCAGCGCCGTGGGTGTGGCCAGACTAGCCTCGGTTTAAAAAAATCTTGCTCAAAGAAAAAAAAATTAACTTCCTTTTTCTTTTCTTCCTTTCTTTCCTTTCTTCTTCTCGACCACAAGTCCTTAGACTCTTATCTTAGCCGATTTTTACATGGAATTCGTCAACGAGATTTTCGCCAATTGTCACGAGGGTGGTCAATTGGACGTATCGCACCTTGGTGCCAATTATTCGTTCTGATAAAATAATTTTGTTACCATAGCCAGCCCTGAGAATAAACAGGTGTTTATCCCAAATGACATGGAGGTGGTTCCACGGACATTTTGGTTTCGGTCAAGCTTGACCTAATTAATTTTTATCTCTTTAGAATTCTGCGGGAGGTCGCTTGTCCAACTTGAAATTTTTATTATCGCCATGGGTAGACGGCTGTATTTTATTCGCCGCCCCGTAACATAAATCAGATTAAATCCAGTATCTTACTTTCTCGACAATGAAAATAAAATTTTACCACTTTTCTTTGTTAAAAAGAATAACATCGCTTAGTGTCCTTTTCGTGATGGCTTCTTATCACCTAAATTTAATTCTCGCCTTTCTTTTTTTCTTCTTTCTTTCTAGCGACCTAAATAGTGTCACACACATACATAAGGCAACAGACAGAAATATTACACCAAGAATAAGCTGGGAAATTTTGAAAAACGCACCTGCCTACAACAACTTAACAAAGAAATTCCTACTTTACCTACACGAAAAGGTAGCAATAATTTTTCGCACCCAACAAAAGAAATTACTAAGCATAAGATCAGAAATATTTTCAAATGCAGATATACCTATTATCACAATTTAAACCAAACGCTATGACACATGGATGCGCATATACGCTCAGTCCCACACTGTTCATATATGTTTATGTTTGTGTGAGCTGCAATGCGTGAACATGCGTGTATGCATGTCTGCGTACGTATGAGTGACGTTCCGACGACAATTTTTCCTCCCACTACCATAAAACACCGATATACGCAACAATAAATAAATCCAAAATTTTAAAAATTAATCAGTTTGTCTGACGATGGCAGAACTCACATCAAATATGTTAGCTCTATCACTGATATTGAGCGCTTTCCAATAAATAGCGCGCATATATAATATATAAATAATATATATAAAAATTGCATATATATATATATATATATATATATATATGATAAATAGTTTTCCATGGATACTTCCATAGAAAACGTGTTACGGAGGGTTTAAAATGATTTTTAGAAATTAAAAATCTTTCATGAAGCATTTAATTTAAATTTCAAGCTAATAGATTAAACTTTTACTGCATTTCGAAACTAATTTAAATTAACTGGAAGGTGTTTGCGTTCTGAAATTACTAAAGTCGATGATTTTACCGTCATTTTTAGTCATCTTTCATCCCAATCTTTATTAAAGATTGTTTCAAACATAAAATATGCTTTCCTGAAACTTTATTTGAGAAATATTAACTAATTTTAAGCTTAATTAATCTGATTTGAAACATTGTATTACTTACTTTTAGCTTAAAATATCGCAGAAATGCTTTTTTAAAACGGCATTGGCTGTGTAGCTATTTTAGACGTTGACAGATAGACAGCTTGAATGGTAGATGGAGGTTTATCTAATGTTTTTTCTGCGTTAGATATAATCTGTAAAATGTACTTGAGGAATGTAACATGAACACCTTTTTATATAATTTTATCTATCCAATGATCTTAGAAAAATAATATATGTAATCTAATATTTTATTGAACTTTAGGTAGTTTGGATTTAAAATTAATATAGTTATCGCTCTTATTTTCTGATATTGTCGCGTATGGAAGTTCGTATTTACAAAAATCGGCACGTTTATACACACAAAAGAAATTTCAAAATTCTTTTTAAAATATTGGGTGTTTGATAAATTGTACTAGGCTGTTTTATATATGATTAGTAAATATAGTGTTCTTCGTTATTCATCGACAATTTTTTTCTTAAGACATTAGTGTCCATAATATAAATTATTCATATATGCAATTAAAAGCGTTTCTAATTAAATAATGTCTTAGCTTTATTGCAATTTTTATTTTTAAAATTCAGAGATTTTCTATAATTTGGGGGCGGTCCTCTTTTACAAAAAGAAATTGAGGATTCAAATTCTCCAAGGGGTTCTGCTTTTAACTAATACAAGATATTAAACATTAAACAGGACAAAATTTAATTTCTCGAAATTAAATAAATTGTGGTGGGGGTAACCGATATAAAAATATTTTTTGGCAAGAATTTCTCATTCATTTTTTAATAATTCCTGAAAGTTTCACTAAAATCTGACAATTATTTGATTTTTGCAAGTATTTTTAAATCAATGTTTTTCACCGCAAAAAGATGCAATAATTTCCGATACTAACCATTACACTTTTGCTAACTAATGAAAAAACAAATTTTTAACTAAAATTTCGATAGTTCTAAAAAGGATTCAAAAAAATATAATTTAATAATAAAAACAATACTTTGGTCTGTCCCCTTAATAATAAAGATTTTGACGATAAAACATTGTTTTTATTAAGTCTAATTAAGTCGGGGATTTTTTCATCATGGTATGTTAATTTTTTAGCGAGTCAGTGCCTAGCTTTAAAGTTTGCTATATTGACTTATTCAATATCAGGGATATAGCGTATGTAAAAATAAAAGTGGATACTGAGGTCAATACCGAGAGCTAACAGCTAGTATTATATTTTTCCTATGAATATAGCATAATTTAAAACTATATTTTTAACACACACACACACACACACACACACATACATATATATATATATATATATATATATATATATATATATATATATATAATTTAAAGAAAAACAGACCACTCCATTGTAATAGTTTATTTCACCAGAGACCTTTTAAAGTATCCTGGATCATCAGACATCACTTCCAAAAGGTGAAACGAAAAATGAAATGAAAATTTACACTTTTGACGGGAAGTATTAAGTTTATGTAGTTTAACAGTGAGGGTAGCGAGGAGTGGTGTCAGAGACATGGTCGAGTTTAGCGAGGGTTTATTTTAATATTTCTTTCTATCATACTTAGTATTAAGGAAGGTGGGATCAGACATTGACCTATTTAATCGGTCAACTTAACGGAAATGATATGTTGAAAGGGAAGGAGAGAAGAAAGAAAAAGAAAAAAGAAAGAAGGGGGAAGTAAAGAGAAAGCAGATGTATTTAGGATTTACGGAGGAAGAGGAGAGGTGGTATAGTTTTAGCAATTTAGGTAAAAAAACAGATTTTAACATTTGATAGTAATTTAAATGTTTAAAAAAAAACACGAAGAAATTAATTTAATGCTTGTTGGCAATTTAAATATTTAACTCTTTTTCAAATAATTTAGTGATTTAATATGAGTTAAATACTATATTTAAAAACACATTAATAAAAAACACATTAAAAATATTTAAAATTTAAAAGTTTACTGATAGTAATCTTTTAATATTGTAAATGACTGTTAAGGTAACATCTTTATCAGTTTGAGTCTAATTCATGAATGTAATTTGTAACTATTTTTAGATGGGTAATCTTTCTTACTTAAAGTTTAGGTTTCAAATTAAGATGGAGTAATATTTGAAGGTAATATTAAAAAAAAATTGTTTTTCATATATATACCACATATACACTTATGTAAATCTCACATATACATACGTTCATTTACATGTGCAATTACACACATAAGCACACATATATGTATCGATATACACAGGTACCTATGCATATTCATATATAAATACTTACACATACATTTACAAATATTTACACATATTTACATTTATATCGATTTAAATTTTTCCTTAAAATTCACAATGTTTAACGTTAGGTGGTGACTTAAGTGTTTAAATATAAAAAAAAAATTCTAATTTTAATACTTTTACTATCAAAACTGATAGTTAAAGATTAATATATTTAAATCTAAATTAAATAATCAATTTGAAATGAAATTACCTCCAGATGATAAAAAATTTCAATATCACAGTTCCAATTAGAGAATATTTAAAGAGAAAATAAGATTAAACATTAATGAAAGAATTTTATGTCCTTCCACTAGAATATACTCTATATATGTATATAAGACAAATCTATACCCATATATACCTATATATACATATGTATTCATATTACTTTATCCTGCATATATTCACACATATTACACATACGAACTCACAAATACTTACATATATATATATATATATACATATATATATACAGACCACATGCAATCCTATATATATGACACGATATATATATACAAAAATACCTACCTAAACTTACGAATACATATATATATATATTTTATATATGCGCCTACAATACATATACACATACATATGTATATATAAACCCTTATACAAATGCATATACATATACACATAAAACCACATATCAATGTCCAAGTCCATCTACACATTTGTATACATACAATTATGTATCCGCATCCATGTGGGCATACAATCATTTCCAAATCCGAAAATAACACAATATTTTCCTTCCTATATAGTTTTTTCTAAATATATTTAGTTAGATTGAGATGGTTTCTATGTCTACATTTAAAAATTAACTCGTTATGTTGGTTCAGTAATATATCCGGATCTTTATGCTTTATCATTAGGATCTTCTCTTTTATACACAGGTCACATCGGTCTCTGAAATTTATTGGAGTTCGAGACCTAGAGACGATTTTTCATTTTACTTGCGGGGTTAAACCGTTCTCCAACAAATCCCAATAATGTTTTGATAGTGCTGTTTGGTGTTTTTTTTAGATCTATTTGTGAAGGACTGGCGATGGTTATAAAAATGTTGCTTTCAATTTCCCGCGGATATTTCTATATATATCTTTTTCTGTTTTATATTTTCCATTTATTTATATTTTATATTTATATTTTGCTTAAAGCCATATATATATATATATATATATATATATTGAAACACCTTCAGCACCATAATTATATATATATATATATATATATATATATATATATATATATATATATATATAAAAGAGTATCTTACAAAATACGTAAAAATAAATAAAATCAAAAACTTGGCATAGAAATCATGAAAATCAGACTTCTCTGCCAGCATGAAAAAGAAAACTAATGGAATTTGCTCACGGCTGCCATTATTAAAGAGCCAATAGTATGTCATTTGGCAAGGGACTGTCTCTGCTCAACAGTTTAAGAAGCATCTTTTCACGAATTCTTTCCAGCTTTAAAAACAGGGCTCTGCTGATTGGTCGTTAAGGATCACCTGACAGAACAAACGCGGGACATACTAATTGCGGAAAGTTACCCCCGCTCAATATATAGAGAGCATGTAACTGTAAGCATTTAACAAGTCTATGGGTAAATATTAAAAATGAATAATCTCAATAAAAAGCATTTAACCTTTTGAATCAAAATTGTCACCTTTTGTCTCGGTTCATCAGGAACCACATCAGATGTTAAAGCAGTTGAGAAGTATCAAAAATCATCTAAAACATCAGGTTTCAGCTTTTCAGCTTGTCCAACGAAAAGTTTGTAAACTATCATTCGTAACCAGAGTGAAATATTTCCGACGTCTCTGAATGACACGAAAGGTCCTTTATAAGGAATTTGCAGAACATGAGTTTGCACGAATACATGAGTACAGTATTTTAAAAGTTTAGGGACATAAACTATCCTATGACCTTGACCAGAAGAGTGAAATGCTTATCTTGCTATTCTAGCTGTGAGCCTGTCCATGACTGAAGATATACCCAACATTTTGAGGTAGTTCTAAAATATTATCTTACTGCAAACATCTTTCCAGATGAACAATTAAATCCATTTTTCCTAAAAGAGCCAGGGGCAAGACTTACAACCAATTCGATTGGTCTAAAATGGCACAAAAAGCATATTTTAGACTGCCATGGAATCGCTCCACTAAACCATTAGCTTGTGGGTTGTATGAAGTCGTGTAAATTTCCTTACAACTTAGTAATCTCTTCAACTAGCAAAAGAGGTTTGACTCCAAATAACTACTGGAATTTCAAAATTTTTTATCAATCTTTAAAGAAAGGTTTTTGCAGTTGTGAAAGAAGGCATCACATCAATGGGAAAATTTGTTCATACACGATAATAAAAGTAACGTTCACCAGACAATAGTATATTGGACTAAGTGGCACATGGAATTGGTGATATAATAATAGTCAGTTCAATCCTTGAGCCGATAGTACAGGTTTAGAATGGCTTATAGTACAGATTTAGAATTAGTGGAAAAAGGACAAGGAATAACTAAGTAGTACTAAATAAAAACCAGACGTGATATCCTTATAGAGATGGATAGCAGATCGTGAACGATCTACCCGCGTAGATTAAGTAAAGGGTTCAGTTCGAAATTCCCTGAAGGTTATCCAGATTGACAAACACCTGATGAGAGCTAGAGGGCACGACAACCGAAATATGATAAAAAAAATCATAAAGGTGAAGCTCAATCACTATTAAATGAATAAAGAATTTCAAGGTTTCACATCTGTTTCAATTTTGCCTACACTACCTTGAGTTTTTCAGACGCTAGTCTCCTGAGACGATTGTCGATTGGAGGACCATTTGTGTGATGAGTAATAGTGTGAGATAATTCTCCTTGTTGAATGAAGGAGTAGTGGTAGAAGTAAATTCATCTTGCAGATTACAGAAAAGGGTAACTTCTAAATAAATTCACTAGTGGAGAGTAAACAGACAGTAGTACAAACCAGTGACTTACAAATAACAAACGCACTGTAAACGCCGGTCGCTGGCTTGCATTTTTCCCCTGATTTGGGCTTGAAAGAACTGGATAGCTTCTACTAGTTAGCTTTAGTACCATATATTCTGGGCTTCTGACACACATGATCCTTAGCCCTCTCCCTTGAACAACCTGAATAATGATTCCTACTATATCTACTTCGTAAAGAAAGTTGATTCAGCGACTCTGTGAGGTTGTCAAAGCGAGCCTCCAGTTTCTGAAATTTTTGTCATTTGTCTGGTGGATTAAATTTCGAACCATCAACATTAGCCACAGAAAATATTCGAGACAAGCTTTTCCTCTATAAACAAAGAAGCTGTAACAATTGGTTCGTAATGTTTTAAAGGAATCATCCGGCAGAGGTGAGATAATAATATTTTGAACTGAATGAGGAATAACCAAAACGGAGGTTGGAAATGAAATGCTAATCTTTATAACATCAACAAAATACAATACTCGCCAGTGACGTGAAGTAGGTAAACCACTGCTAGTGATGAACTACATAGACAGCATCTTACCCCGACTCACAATAGTGTCCAACGTATATATGAGGATTGGGACATACTCATTAGTGTTCATAGGTATGCTATATAGTACAGTATTAGTGTAAACATGACTAAAGTTGACCATTTGGTTTACCAAATAAGGAAATAATAACGAAATAATGTGATGTTGAAAAGAGAAATAAAAGAACAGTAAAATGTGAACATCTGCGAGGAACCAACATATTTAACTCGGCTTCCAATTGAAATAGGAAAGACGACGACCAAGTAGCAGAGACAGAAGCATTTGCGAATTAACATGCAGACGAAGAATAAATAAATCCACGAGTAAAAATAACAAGGCCTACTTTCGTGTTTAATGCAAGCGTCAGAAAGTCACCAAATATATATTGGATTGCTAAATAAATGTTGAGAGGCCTGGGTAGTATATGGCCGGCGGAACAGACATATAACCAAACATTTATAATAACGGAAAATAAACATGGTGAAAAAATTAAAAAGACGGAAATTAAGTTTTTACTTAAAGAAAAGAGAATATGCTAACTAAATAGAAGCATGTTCCATGCTTTATTTCCGATTCTGAAAAGGAAAACTAATGTTGCAAACAGCTGTCTTTATTCATGTGTCATGTTGTTAGAAAGGACTGTCTCTACTCGACAGTCTCGAATGCTTCTTTTCTTCCTATTTTCTGTGAAAATACTGTTGGGGTCTGTAAAAACAGATTTCCGCAGATTAGACATTAATGATCACCCGACTGGCCAAGAACCGTATATACTATTTGGGAAAGAGGAAGGAAAATTAAAACAACAAAAATTATATGAATATAAGTGAAATTGTAATATACTAATATTTTGATTTATAGAATGCAGTTCAAACCTTGGTTTCAGTTTATAGGATATAAGCTACTATACATTACAGCCAATAAGTGAAGCGCAAACAAATAAGAGACGCCTGCAAATAAATCCTAAAAAATGAGTAGATACTAAAATACTTTACAATTCTGTAAAAAAACACAGCTCCAAAATTAAATAAGTGGTTTCTGGAAACTAATTGGATATAACAAGTCACGTGATGCCCTCTCTACGACGTCCGCGCGGTTAAACTCTAAATGCCATGGAAGTAGGTCAGGACTTGGGTTACTGAGTACATTCCTACGCGAAACTCAGATAGAATTCATGAGTCGGACACCGACTTGCCATAAGCCATAAAAACGTCTTGTCAGCGACAGTCAAGCCTATACCTAAAAAAGACAGTCAGCGACAGATCAGAAACGGAACATTCAGCGAACAGGCCTGGCCGCAACTCACGTTACCATAGCAATGTGCCAGTCAGCGATAACTAAGTTTAACCCTAACCTTGTTTCTCTTTGTTCACTGTGTTTTATTAGCGTGTGTTCACACACACACACACACACACACACACACACACACACACACACACACACACACACACACATATTGGCGTACATAACTTCGAACTTTGCAGACTTATTTGCAACAAAATCACATCAAAACTTTGCAGATTCACTTGCAACAAATAGTTGCGAACTTTGCAGACTCACTGGCAACAAATCAGATCGAACTACTGGTCTCTTCATGGTCACAACAAAGAACATTCATTTTCAACATATAAATATATGTATCTACTGTATAAATGTTATTGTCATATTCAGCTTGGTTTTATTCATTTTATGCAAAGATCATTTTGTGACATTATTTAGCGTTGCTAAAATGAAAGAGAGGGTTAAGGAATAGAACGATGAACGATTCTTTTTTTTAAAAATAGCTTAGTCCTCTAAAATCAGAAAAATTAATTAAGGAAAAGCGATATTACCACAAGAAGCTACGTGGAGATCTTTATGCTGACAGCTGATTAATGACCCAGTTCAAAAGTACCGGTTACGAAAACACAAAATACGTAGTACGGATAAGATTTGATCTGTAACCAAAACTCGAGAATAGAGTTTTTTTGTGGTTGCAGTGATCCTGACAGTGTTGGTGGGAATGGCTGACCGAAGAGCGGTCTGGTAAATATCTGATTTTGAACAAGACCAGGATGGGAACATTTTGCGTAAGCAAAATTTGAACTGATAATTTTTTAATTAATGACCATAAGTTAAGCCACGCCAAATGGTCGGGAGCTAGATTGGCCGAGAGGTAGCCAAGGTGGCGGGCGCAGGTGAAATACTGAGGAAGGTGGCAGAATTGCCCACACCTATTGGGCAGTATTGGTATGAGATGCCAATAAGAGAAGGAGGAAGCTATTGGGGCAGATCGATACCTGTGACCGTTACCCATAGGAAAAGTGGATCTTCCCGATTTGGAAATGTAAATAATTTCCCAGAGCCTGACAACAAAAAGGGCTCTTGTTGGAAGATAGGGGAAACACCGAATCTTTTAACAGCGTCATGCTCCCCGCCGGTTTTAGGTGAATGTAAATAAATGCAAGAAATCGAAGCGGTCAAAAGCAGTTGTTGCAAACGCTGAGATGAGAGACAACCGCGCTACCTGATATCACGTGATTGCTGCCTGGAGAGAACCTCCGACATAAGCCTTGTGCCAGACTTAACCAAAGCAGCTGAAGTGTCACGTTCAACTTAAGAAGTGGATTGGGTCGATTATTTTCTGCATGAAGAACTGATAAATTCTAACGTCAAGATTAACCAAGTACCGTACAAAAAACGTATATAAAAGCATTTAATTTTATTACCTGCACTATATATATATATATATATATATATATATATATATAAATGTTACCTTTAATATATATATATATATATATATATATATATGTTACCTTTAATATATATATATATATATATTACATACGTTCTCTCTGATACTGAGAACTTTTACCCATAAATTTGAAGACGTTAAAGCTATATTTTTATCATATATATATATATATATATATATATATATATATATTGCACACTTTTACATTAGAACATGCAAATATCCAGTACAAAAATGTACATTTTCTTTCAACGTTGAAGTCAAACGTTTCTTCAGGTGGCTAACAATGATTGGCCTGATGATTGCATCTAGCATGATACAGTCTTCGCCTCTAAGTGTTGACTTCAATGTTCACGTCAATGAGTGAACGTGCCTGTATGTATGTTTGCGCAAGTATGGGTGAGTTTCCGACAATTTTTCCTCCCACTACCATAAAAAAACACCGATATACGCAGCCATATATAAATCTAAAATTTAAAGATTAATCAGTTTGTCTGACGATTGCAAATAGCGTAAAACCCAGGTCACAAACTCACACCAATCCAACTAAATATATATATATATATATATATATATATATATATATATATAGAGAGAGAGAGAGAGAGAGAGAGATGCTTAGAAGTGGGGGAGAGAAGCAGAGCTTTTACTAAAACACCTGCGTATTTATCATTCTCGTGTATAGAAGTCCTAAAATCACGCGCAACCATAAAGAAGTCTTCAGATGTAAACATTTCAAGAGAAACACGCAATGAGGTACTTGAGAAAACAAATAAAAACATAAATTACTTCCTGATTCCAATCCAGAAATATAATACGCAGTATTTTCTGCTCGACCCGTCTTCACGTTAGGGCAACATGTTTTTTGTTGTTTTCTTTTTCTTTTTTTTTTTTTTTTGAAAGACAGAAAATCAGAATTTTCCCTTATCAACAGACAACATAACGAACAGCTGCACAATATGCATTTCTGTTTACATTAACACAGTCTTCACCTCCTACACGCAAAGACAACATTTTCAGACGTTTTCATGCAAATTAAAATTTAAAATAATTCACTTCGAATGATGAAATTAAATTTTTCTATATTTTTATTTAAAATCTTATTGATCACTAGTAATTTGCAACAATAGCTTTAGCGTCGGCGTTAACAGTTAATAAAAAGAATCACATTATTAAGCATTTATAAAGATATTTAAGAAAAAACGTTTTTCAATTGTATATTCAGTCTCTAAGTTTCAGAAAATGATTGCCTAGAACTTTTGCTCTTATACACTATAAACTTATGCAATATATATATATATATATATATACATAAACCCACCAACAAATGCACTGCCTCCCTATTCCTCTGTTCCCACTCTCTCTACCTCTCACAGAAATCAACATTTATTCTGATGATCGCTTAAAGTGGGAAACAGCCAGTTACCATGCAGCGTTGATTTCTATGTCCACACTGTATACACAACGCTTTATCCTCGATATTTGAAGAATAAAGAAAGTTCTCTGAAATATTTTTGTTTAATTTTTCTACGGTTCGACCCATTTTGGCGGGGTGGGGGTCCGAGTAAAATATAAACTGTCCAATGTCTTTCGGTTTTCATAAGTCATTAGCATGGAGTTTTATTTTTGCGTTAATAAGGTTGTTCCTATGCATATACCCAGTTGTTTTAATTGGACATTTTCGAGAGTCGCGTCTTCACGCATCGGTGAGTGCCATGTCGCTTTTTAAAAGTATCGTATCTTTACGTAGAGGTAGATATTATGCCGGGTATTTTCGAGTATTGCGATTCACGTGTCAGTTTGTGCTATCCTGTCGACTTTCATTTCATTAATTATGAAATATATTTCTAAATTTCTAAATTGAATTAAATATATTTGATATCGGGTTGTTTATTTGAGGGTTTACATATATGTTGTGGTACGATACACCTAATTTACATAAGTGGAGTATCGACCATATAAATATGGGTTGGTACCGGAAGACGGGGGAAAAAAGTAAGAAGAGATCGAATCGAGAGACTCTGCCCGACTGCGATTTAGTCAACCCTTTCTGCAGGAACAGTCTTCCCAAGAATATACCAAAACTAACTGTAAATATTGTGTACCTTTTCCTTGTTTCAATACATTTTGTTTACGTACATTTTGTGTTGTATTATTATTATTCCATGCTTATCCAAGTTTCAACAATGGCGACGAGGTATAAAGAACTTTACGTTACGGAAAAAAAAAAGAATTAATAATTGATAGCCTTCAACAATTGGGATAAGTGGAAGAACCCAGGCTGAAAAAAAAAAAAAAATCATTAATTTGAAGTCGAACATCTAATGGAACGGAAAAGTATTCTGAAGTCTGGACAGTTAAAACTAGTTAAAGGACGACTAAGCATAAAGTAACGTTCACTCAGAAAAATCTGGAAGGTGGCGTAAACAAATAACGGCGAAAAAAAAAAAAAAAAAAGCTGGCCGACTAAAAAAACATGCATGGAATTAAAAGGAGCACAAATACAACGTGTCGACTTTGAAAGGTAAGCGAACTTGTAAAAAAAAAAAATTTGTTTTTTTTTTTTTGTTTGGTTTACTCAACAATATTTTATAAAGCAAGACATAAAATTAAAAAAAGGCGTAAGTTGTTTCGATTTTTTTTTTGTCTGCTTATAGTATATTCGTGGATACACAATTTAAAAAGTATATTATTTGTTGCATGAACACTATCAGCTAAAGATGGAGGAATTATCCAAAGTCATAGCTGAATTGTTTAAAGCCAGCAGTTGAGTCAAGCTGAGTTAGTCAAATCCCAGCAGTTGAGTCTGCAACAACAAAGTGAACAGTTTGCCTTATTAAGAGAACAGCAATTAGCATAGCAGAATTATCAAGAAAGGCAAGAGGAGTTGAGTCAGCAACGTCAAAGGGAACAGGAAGAAATGTATGTCAAGGTTTTGGAAATTCAAAAGTTAACATTGGAGAAATTAAACAACAATCAGGCAAATGAAAGTAACTCTTCATATTCTAATAACATCATATTTAATTCGTTGGAAACTTTCAACTATGTGCCAGACGAAGGAAAAACGTTTGAAGCGTACTTTAAACGATATGAAGATATTTTCCACACAGACTGTGAAAACTGGTCGAATTCAAGAAAAGTCAGTCTATTACTAAGAAAGCTAGGTACAGCGGAACATAGCAAATTTGTAGATTTTATTCTACCGAGAAGAACAAATGAATTGGAATTCTCGGAAACAGTGAAATTGCTAAAGGAGTTGTTTGGAGCAAATATGTCGCTTTGGCATAAGCGATGGTTATGCATGAATGTCGCTAAATCCGACGATCAGGATTACTTAACTTATGCATCGATAGTGAATAGACATTGTGACAATTTCAGATTGGCAGAGATTACGGTTGAAGAATTCAAGTGTTTAATTTTTGCTCAAGGACTGGTATCCAGTAAGAGTGCCGAAATAAGACGTAGAGTTCTGTCTAAACTCGAATTTGAACAAAACCTTACCCTGCAAAAGTTAGCAGAGGAGTGTCAGCGGGCCGTAAGTTTAAAGGAAGAGTCTCAAAAATTGAAGAAGCTGGTATTGCTTATATTAAAAAAGTGAAGAAACAGTCAAATTACCCATCAGAAAAAAATTGGATTAAAAATTCGGCGTATTTTAAAAATAGACAAGAAAAAAAAAATTAAATGAAAAGAATGAGGAGGAAAAAAATGGTTCCGCCATTTAATTGTAGACAGTGCAACGGAAGACACTGGGAGGTAAATTGCCCATATAGAAATAAAAGATGTTTCGTGTGCCACAAGAATGGTCACAAAGGGTCGTGTTGTAAAACGAAAAAAGTCAATAGCCGAATTAGACAAACAAATTCAAATATCAAATCAGATAGAGATTTGAGGAAGTATGTGACGACTGAAATATTTAAAAAGAATATCAAATTTCAACTCGATTCGGGTTCAGATTTAACAATAATGAACTATAAAACATAGAAAATTTTAAAAAGGCCTACAATAATGAAGTCAACGAAACGCGCTCGAACAGTGACTGGAAAGGAAATTAAATTCGAAGGCGAGGTTGTACTTCCCATGAAACTGAACAGGATAGTTAAAAAAATAAAAGTTTTCATTCTGAAAATGGAGAAAACTTGATGGGTACAGATTTTATTGAAACATTCGAATTGTGGGATAAACCGTTAAACTCTTTCTGCAGAAAAGTAGAAAGTAATACGCAAACAAGACAGGACATTAATGAGGAATTAAAACAAAAAGTTTCCGGAAACTTTCACACCTGGTCTTGGAAGATGTAACAAGTTTGAAGCCAAATTCGAATTAAAGGAAAATACTATGCCAATTTTTAAAAAGAAACGTAATGTGCCTTTCGCAAGTGTAGAGAAAATTAACGAAGAACTTGATAGGTTGGAAAAAATGGGAATTATTTCGAAAGTAGAATCTAATTCTTGGGCTGCGCCGATTGTGTGCATAAAAAAGAAATCAAACCAAGTCAGAGTCTGCGTTGATTTTTCGACAGGGTTGAACTCGGTAATTAAGGACTACCATTACCCGTTACCGAGGTCGGAGGAGATTTTAACAAGCTAAATGGTGGAGTTAATATTTTCAAAAATTGACTTATCAGATGCCTATCTCAAATTCCCGTCGAAGAGGAATGTTCGAAGTTACTAGGGATAAACACGCATAGAGGGTTATTCAAGTACAACAGGCTTCCTTTTGGTATTAAAGTGGCACCTGCCATTTTTCAACAAGCTATGGACGTCATGCTGAATGATTTAGACTTTGCGTGCGCTTACTTAGACGACATCATAGTAAGGAGCGAATCGGTCGACGAACATCGAGAGCATCTCAATCAAGTATTTAAAAGATTCAGGACTTTGGATTTAAAGTCAAAAGAGGCAAAGGGCGAATTTGGTTTGGAGGAAATTAAGTATTTAGGGCACATAATCAACAAAAATGGCAGATGTCCAGATCCGGAAAGGTCCATTGCGATTAGAGACATGCCGACGCCCACTAATGTGGCGATGCTACAAAGTTTTCTAGGGCTTGCAATTTATTATCAAGCGTTCATTAAAGGAATGTACAATTTAAGAGCTCCGTTGAATGAACTGCTAAAAAAAAAGACAAGGCATGGGAATGGACGGTAGAATGTCAGAAAGCCTTTGATGAAATAAAGAAAATGCTTACGTCCGACCTCTTTTTAACCCATTACAATCCAAAACTGGATATTATAGTGGCAAGTGACGCTAGTTCATACGGGATAGGAGCGTGTATTCAACACATAATGCCAGATGGTTCTAGAAAACCAATTGCACACGCTTCGAGAACTTTGCTCCCAGGAGAAAGAAGTTATTCTCAGATAGAAAAAGAGGCACTGAGTATCATTTTTGCCACACAAAAATTTCACATGTACATCCACGGCAGACATTTTATCCTTGAAACGGATCATAAACCACTGATCACTATTTTTGGTTCAAAGAAAGGGTTACCCGTTTATACAGCAAATCGTCTGTTAAGATGGGGAACCATTCTTCTCAATTATGATTTTCACATAAAGCACCTATCATCCAAAAAGATAATTCATGCGGATAGTCTATCAAGACTAGTACCGAGTCAAGAAGAAAGATTCGAAGAATCTATTATTGCAAATATCAGAGCAGATTATGAGGTGAAAAGCATGGTAAACATTGTAAGAGAGCTACCGGTTACGCTAAATGAAATTAAAAAAGAAGCTGAAAGCGATGATTTCATTTTAGAAATTAAAAGCAAAATGGTAGCAAATGACCAAAAAGTGCAGGAGATTTTTTCAATAGGTGATGGAGTTTTATTATATGGTGAGAGAGTAGTAATACCAAAGAAGTTGCAGAAAAGAATACTTCAGGACTTTCATATAGGTCACCCGGGTATTAATAGAACAAAAAGCTTAATGCGAAGCTTTTGTGTATTGGAAAGGAATGGATGTGGATATCGAAAACATGGTTCATCGATGTAAAGGGTGTGCGTTAGCAGCTAAGGCACCACCTATAGTACACAAACCATGGCCCAAGACGGATCATCCGTGGACAAATTACACATTGATTTCGCTGCTCCAGTAGAAGATTTTTACTACTTAATAGTGGTAGATAGTTTTACAAAATGGCCGGAAGTACTACGCTGCAAAAAGCCTACGTCCAATACCACAACAACTTTTTTGCATGAACTATTTGCACGGTTCGGTGTGCTAGAGTGTATTGTGAGTGACAATGGTACACAATTCACTTCTGAAGAATTTAAGGAATTTTGTGAGTTATATCAAATCAACCACATAACGACGCCTCCGTATCATCCGAGGTCTAATGGACTCGCAGAAAGATTTGTCGATACTTTAAAGCGAGCTCTGAAGAAAGCCTCAGGAGTTCCAACGGAAAAGGCGCTTCAGCAATTCTTACAAGTATACAGAATCACGCCAAACCAGAGAACACACTCAAACATGGCACCAGCTGAACTAATGTTCGCTAGGAAAGTTAAGTCAGTGTTTGACAAGCTTTTGCCAGGAAAAAATAGAGTAAAAAATACCATGTATACAGCGAGGAAAAGATACACTCCCGGAGAGAAGGTGCTTTTCAAGTGCTATAAAAACAACGTTGAGTTCTGGGAACGAGGCATAGTGGACAAGAGAATCGGTGACCTGATTTACATAATTAAAGGGCCGAAGAATACTCATAAAGGCACCAAAACCAACTTAAAAAAAGATTACGGTATAGAGCAAGAAGAGTGTATACCGGATGAGGACGAAGATCCCATTGATATAATGTATGATATGTTTCAGGTAGAACCTCCACAGAATACACCTGAACCAAGAAGATCCGGTAGGAAACGGAAGTTGACGGACCCATTGAACGTGAATCCAAAACGGAAAAAAAAATATTCAAATTAGGCAAATGGATCTACAAAGAAATAGCCATAATCATCAACCCATATAGGAAGCCAATTTGAAATCCAAAAGGATTCCAAGGCTTGGGAGGAGGGTGTTGTGGTACGATACACCTAATTTACATAAGTGGAGTACCGACCATATAAATATGGGTTGGTACCGGAAGACGGGAAAAAATAGTAGTAAGAAGAGATCGAATCCAGAGACTCTGCCCGACTGCGATTTAGTCAACCCATTATGCAGGAACAGTCTTCCCAAGAATATACCAAAACTAACTGTAAATATTGTGTACCTTTTCCTTGTTTCAATACATTTTGTTTACGTACATTTTGTGTTGTATTATTATTATTCCATGCTTATCCAAGTTTCAACAAAAGTAAAATAATAAGGAAGACCAGATGCGTCAGATTTACAGATTACTTTGAGCAAGGAGAGGGTCCCGAAGAAAAGAACATTAACTGCGAAGAGCTGGTTCAACACGAACTAGTATGGCCTAATTATGGGATAGGGCCTATAAATAGAAAACCCGTTCAAAATCCACAATCAGACGAAGGTGTTATACCAGATGATGTAGACGAGGAAAAATCAGTCGTAAAACTTGAGTTAAAAGAAAATACAACCGATGAGGGGGCACAAATTCCGCGTTATCCGACCAGAAATAGAAGAAAGGCAGACTATTTTGGAATGGGCCAATGTAATATCTGTGACATTGACTGTTGCTATTCGGTACAATGTATCCCGAAGAACTATCAAGAAGCCATAAATTCTGACAATTCCAAACGTTGGATAGCCGCCATGCAAAAAGAAATTGAATCTTTAGTATCAAACGACACTTTTGAATTGAAAAAGGCCCCAGATGATAAAAATATTATCGGCAGCCGTTAGGTTTATACTGTAAAGCGAACTGAGGATGGATCGCCAGTGTATAAGGCTCGTTTTGAAGCTAAAGGATTTTCGCAGATATACGGGGAAGATTATGTAGAAACATTCAGTCCAACAACAAACGACAACAATTAGAATTTTGATGCAAATGGCCGCACATTATGGCATTGATATACACCATATGGATGTTAAAGCAGCTTATCTGAATGCTCCGATCGACTATGAAATATACATAGAACCGCTAGAAGGTTTTGAAAAAGGTGATAATTATGTATGGAAACTCAAAAAGTCACTATATGGACTCAAACAGGGCGGAAGAACGTGAAATAAATTAATCCATTCCTATTTAATTGAACAACAATTTGAATCCTCCCAAGTTGACCCATACCTGTACACAAGAACATTTAATAATGAAATATTAGTAATTCTGATTATTTGGGTCGACGATATGTTAATTGCTTCAAAATGTGAAGCTGCTCTATTAAAAATTAAAAGTTCCTTAAATATAAGGTTTAAAATGACCGACTTGGGTCGACTATCATGGTTTCTTGGTATACAGTTCGAATTTAAGGGCAACACTATTACAATGAATCAATCTAGATACATCGAGAAACTCTTATCTAAATTCAGCATGCAAAATTGTAAAATACGAACTACTCCATGTGAAATGGATTTAAACACAATTATGAATAATGAAGATGGTATAGCGGCGCGTGAGAAAGAATATAGAACATTGGTTGGAAGTCTTATTTACGTCATGACATCAACCAGGCCAGATATCTGCTATACGGTTACTTAGTTGTCCCAAAACTTAAATAAACCGGGGACTGTGCATTTAACAAGAGCTAAGCAAGTATTACGTTATCTAAAGGGAACTAAGAATCGGTGTCTAGTATTTCGACAATCAGAAAAACCATTACAACTGGAAGGATTTTGTGATGCTTATTGGGCAAATTCACCAGATCGTAAAAGTATAACAGGCTATTGCTTTAGATTAGCAAAATCTAAGAAACAGGAAATGATTTCACTTTCTACTTGTGAGGCGGAATATATTGCATTGTCGCAAGCAACACAAGAGGCTATTTTTCTTAAATTACTAATAAAAACAATTACAACACTGATAATAAGTGAGCCTGTTATTATTTACTGCGACAATAAGGCCAGTATTGCTTTGGCAAGAAATCCAATAATACATCAAAGATCAAAGCATATCGATATTAAATATCAATTTGTAAGGGATCTGGTACAAAAGAAAACAGTACAAATTGAATATGTTCAATCGGAAAATAACGTGTCGGATTTATTTACAAAGCCAATTACAAAATTGAAATTAGGGGCTTTCATTCCTGTCATATTTAGTACTGACCTATAAGGTCCTTATTAGTCCTGGGCAAGGCGTAAAACTGCATCCATTAAGTCCCTCTTAGGTCCTTGTTAGTCCTGGGAAAGACGTAAAACTGCATCCGTTAGTTATTGTCTTAAGAGCTGTAAGTTTTTGGTATGAATGTAAATCCTTAGTTTCGGCGTATAAACGTAAATAGTCCTACTTTTAGCCCAATCCTCCTTTGAATGACTCTCAGGATCACTCTGACCCGGAGTGATAGTGACTGTTTTAATGGGTCCCAGCTATGGGTAAAATAACAATTTTTTTCCCACATTTTTGTTGTGATCACAACCCAAATTTATAATATTGTTGCTAATGTTTATTAACCTGAAGTACTTAACTGGAAAATGATATAACTAATTTTTGTGGATATTAATTTTCTTTTTAAAAAAAAAAAAAAGTAAAAATAAAAATTTTTCTGAATACTAAAGTATTTGTTTTCATATGAATATTGTCTTTACTAACATTTTGAAAGAAGATTCCATAATGTACCCAAAATGGGGGTGGGGTGGAATTTTTGGGTACCTTTCAGTACTAGTGAGCTAGTCAAAATGAGTTGACTCATTTTATAGTTCACCAATAGAAGGGTTAACCAATCAGAAAGCTTAAAATATTCAATGCGACGTGTATAAAGGCAGCCATTTTGTTTTTTCTCCCAAATTATCCTCACTGCCAATTTCAGACGAGTTTTTTGTCCGGTAGTGACCAATTTTTGGATTCTGTCGTGTTTTTACTTTCGGATTAACTAACTTTATCGGCCCACAAGTTATTCTATTCAGTTAAGTTATTCGTTAAGATTTATTTTTCTTTCTTTCTTTTCTTTTGTTCGAATTGTTTCCTGCCTTTGGCCAACATTTTTTTAGTCCGATTTGACAAAGTCTTACCGGACTACTGTCTTTTTTTCTTTTCTTTCTGTTTATTTTTTTTACAGTTCTCTTCTTGAAAAATAAGTATGTTTTAAGAAAAGAAAAGAGAAAAAGAAAGAAAGTTTTTTGATTTTTCCCTCCTTTTTAGTTTGTACCCTTCCCCGTTTTTATTTTTCAAATTAATTCCACTCGATTTATTTTTCTTTCTTTAGTGACTCGACCGCAAACTTTTTATTTTTTTTTTGGTTTGACTAGTTTCAAACCGGACTTTTTCATTTCTTTTTCCATTTGAGTTATTAATTTTTCGTTTTTAGCGAATTCGGTCGCAAACCTTTATTTTAATTTTGGTCTGACTAGCTTCAAACCAGTTTTTTTTGTTTTTATTTATTTTCTTTCTTTAGCGATTTCGGTTGCAAACTTTTTTTTTTTATTTTCTGGTTTGACTAATTTCAAACCAGTCTTTTGTATTTCTTTTCTTTTTCTTCTTGCATCTAATAGTTTACGTTAATTGTTGACGTGTAAAAAAAAAAAAAAAAAAGGAGATCTTTTCGTTTGTCTTTTTTCTCGGCGGCCTTCGGGCGCCATTTTGAATTCTTTTAACTTTTAAATTTTTTTTACGAGTTTAGTTTAATTTAAATACTTTATCAGTTTTATTTATTTTTAATTTGGGTTAACATTTTGTTTTCCCATTTTTTTATTTAACTGCCTTCATTTTTAAAGTTTATTGCTTTTCTTTTTGTTATTTATAAATAGTTTTATTTTCTTTGTAATATTTGTTTAATTTCTTCTATTTTTTAAGAAGAATCTAAATTTTTATTTTTTGTATTGATTTTTTTATTTTTCCCCATCCCTTCTCCTTTCCAATTTTACATTTAAATTGAACAAACATTTAAGACCCACTGTGTGAATTTTTTTCCTTTTTAAAGATGGCCGACGATGAAAGTCGGTCGGTAGTAAAAAAGGACCTTTTTGGGGCTGCCGCTAAGGCTGACCCCCCCCTGATAAAAGAAAATCCAAGGAAAAGGGAAAGGCTACCCCTAAAAATCCTTTAGAAAAGCCGGATGTGTTGGAGTCTGCCAGCTCTGGAAAAGAGGAGACTATGACGGTCTCAAATTCTACCAATGATGACAAGGTGCCGAAGGAGGCACAAGTTAAGGAGACAGCCGGGGAATCGCCCTCTTGCTGGAAGTCCCCACCGAGTTGTATTGTGAATATCGCGGAGTTCTTGGAAAAGGCGTAGGGCTACGCTCATCTTGTAAATGAAGGTGGGCTCCTTGAAAACGTCCAAGAGCTTAAGGTATTCGAAAAGAGAATGGTGTCGGTCTTCGTGGTGGACAAGCTTGGCGCAAAATTTGTGCTCCACGAAAGACACAGTGATCAAATCACTTTTGTCCCTGAGGATAAAACTCCAAAGAGTAATAAAAGGTGCTAAGTTTTTCATGTGGGACGTACTGCGGCCCACAACCGAAGATTGCCTAGAAATGGCTGAAAAAGAACTCATCACAAAGGATCTCATACTAAGAACAGAATATGAGGGTCGGCGAAAGACCAGCCTGGCCGTATTTGAGGTCCCTCCTCCGGTAAGGGGAGAACACCTGGCTGCATATTTTATGCAGCACGGCCAGATTTTAGGGGCTCTCTCCGACAACCTGAACGGGGGATTGACGTTCGATATAATGATAGATCAGGCGGCCTTCAAAGCCATCCTCAACTGTTTGGATTTAGGCGACCGGAAAATGCCGGTCATTGTGACCGGTAGAAAACCTACTTGCTGGAGGTGTGGAGAGACTGGTCACCTCTCCTCCTCCTGCCCAGGGAAGAAGGCCCCTGGAGTTCCGGCCCCTGGCGACTAAAATCCCTCTCTGGCCGAGACTGTTAAATCCGCGGCGCCTGTAATGGGCCTACCTGCGAAACGGATCGGTGTGGAAAAGCCCTCGGTTGGGTCTTCAACCACATTACCCACCAAACCGACGCCTTCCACAAGTGTGGATAAGGAGAAGGATGAGGGGGAATGGCGTGTCGTAGGTAGGGGCAGAGGGAAGATCCGAACAGCGGGGCCTCTGTCCCATCATGAACCCGGGGATAAAAACACCTACAGCCCCATTCCCTCTATCAACTCTGAGTGCGATGCCTCGGCGTCATATGAAAAAACGGCATCTGGCACTCAAAAACTTAATGAACCCAGATGGCAGAAGATACTGGACTTGAAAAAATTGAAAGAAAATTTGGACGCGAAGCGGGCAAAGAACCGAAAGTCGCTGGGGGCACCTTGCCCCTCATCCTTTGCACCGTCTTCCCCTTCATCATCGAATAAACAATTCGCAAAACCACCCCCGCCCAAATCAGTATTCAAACAAGTAACTCATTCAGACTATTCTTCAGATAAGCCTTCCCCTATCAAGACCCCATCTGGCATCACACCTTCCCACACTCCTACATGCACTCCTACGCCAACACCTTCACAATTCTCTCTGAAAAAGAGGAACAGAAGTCCTGATTTGCAAGTCATAGAGTCAAAGAAAAAAAAAAGCAAACCACCATATCTCCCAGGGGAAGACATCTGCCGCGTATCCCGGGAACAGGCAGAAAGTGTCTTCGGGCAAACGAAAAATCCCAAGTCCTTAAAAGTACTGTGGAATTTCCGGCACATCAATGGCGTCGATGTAGAAGTGCCGGAAAATTTCAAAGATGCTCGAAGAATGCTGACCGTCGTGAGATCTGGCCCGGGTACGCGGGGGATTTGGGGCATGATAGAGGAGGCAAACGCGTCCCTGGAAGTGGTGCCCCCAGCGGCCGTACTACTGGAAGAACATTTAGACGAAACAAAAGGATGTAAAGGGAGGGTCCCTGTTTTTGTTCACCCATCCCTTTATAGGGCTCTTAAACTGACATATCCTGCGGACATCGGCGGCTTGTCTCATGATGATACCGTCGATATTGAGATGGCGTTTGGATCAATGGGACGAGCTGTCGGTGTCCTTACCCCAGCCATGTTCTACCCTGAAGGACAACCCTAATTGATTTGATAATGTCTCTCTGGTTGGCTAGTGTGAATACCCAAGGCCTGAGGTCGGAGTCTCGAAGGGTGAGGCTCGCTCGCGACCTTCAGAGCTTAGGGGAGAATATATGTTGTGTACAAGAGACCCTTTTTTCTTCTCGTGATTATGAAGGCATTCTGTCTAAGGGGTTTACTCTTTATGCAGCATGTTTTGATGGACGCTCGAGCGGTGTCTCTTGGCTGGTGAGCAAGTCTTTGAAGGCTGTGTGTGCTCTTGTCTTCGCAGATCCGGTGGACAGACTTTACGTGCTGGATGTTACCATAAAGGATAAGGCTCTGCGTCTCATTGGGGTTTATAGGCCCCATGCCCAGTCTGAGCGGTCTGCTTTGTTTCGGCAGATCGAGCCGTTTATGACGACATCACGACGGGTAGTTTTAGTAGGGGGGATTGAAATGCCATCCTTGGTCCCGATATAGATCGTATAAGGTCAAATTCAAATTCGGGTACTAACAACTGGGGCGTGAATCATTTTCGCGACTATGTCGACAGGTTTGATCTTGTCGACAAATACCGGAATGAGCACCCTCAGGGGGTAGTTTGGACTTGGGCAAATAGTGGCAGCTCGGCTGTAGGTGTGCCTGCTAGCTACCTCGACCGAGTTTTAGTTAGGAGAGTCAATGTAGGGCTCTTAGGGTGTCCAAGTTTTCATTATATAGTTTATTCGGATCATAGGCTTGTCCGGGTCCGTGTAAACTTAGATAAGCCTAAGATTAGGATGGCTGGCTACTGGAAATTCAACTGCTCGTTATTTGGCAAGAAGGAATTCCGGAACCAGCTGTTACTAATGTTACAAAGGGAACTGACGGGGGCTGTGGGGGGAAATGCCTGGTGGGACAATTTAAAATCTAAAATTCGAACGTTTTCTGCCGATTTTAGTCGTCGACTCAATCTAGACAGATTAGCGATGCAAACGGCTTTAGAGCAAAGAGTTGATCGGGCAGTTAAATCCCGTGATAGTGGAGAAGTAGCCTAAGGCAGAGTTGTCCTCCTTGCTTATCAAGAAGGATCAAGCTCTGGTAGTTAGGGCTAGGCTAAAAAGAATGTCCTCTGAGGCGACGAATATGGCCGCAGAATTGCGTGCATAGGAAAATCGGAATGCATCACGGCGGCATATCGCGAGCGTCACATTGCCGGATAAGCGGACCGTGACTACAAACTCGGGCATATGTGAGGCTTTTTGGGATTATTTTCGGGATCTTTTTACCAGGGAGCTCGGTCTGAGCCCTGCTCAGTTCGACGCCATTTTAGCCAACTTTCCCTGCCTTGATGCAGCTGAAGCGGCTGAGTTGGAGGGTCCCATCACAGTCAGAAATCTGGGAAGCGTTGAAACAGGTTGGCCTGGATAAATCTCCGGGATTAGATGGTCTTCCCTACGAAGTCTACTTGAGGCAGTCACCCGTTTTTGTTCCTTTGCTGGAACTGATCTTTAACAACTTCTGGAAGGAAGACGCCCGTAGAAATTTCCCATCCTTGAGAAGTGTGCACTCGTGCGAGGAGGGGGTCCACCGTTCAGCCCGAGCCGAATGCTCCTTCTACCGTGAATGTCGTCTTGCTCTGAAACGCCTCTTACGGGCGTCGGATGGCCTTTCCAGCGTCCAGGCGTTGTCTCGTAGGGCATTATATCAAGTGTTAGTTAGGGGGTCAGTTCATGATGATCTGATTGATGAGCTCGGTCTTACGAAGCGGGAGGCTTGCTCAATCTGGCCTTGGGCTCCCGGGTTGAAATGTCTCAATAACGATGAGGCATCCCTCACCTGGCTGGTGATGCGTGGGGCCCTCTGGGTCGCCAAAAAGCTTTGCGCAGCGGGCTTGGAGAAATCTCCAAACTGCCGACGCTGTGATGGGGAAGTCGAGACCCTTGGTCACGTCTTCTTTCATTGCAAATTGGTAGCACCGTTGTGTAAGTTTGTTAAAGGCCTCATGGTTCGCATGTTGCAGGGAAAGTTCTTTGTCCTTGAGGCCTCTTCTGTTTGTAGCAATGTGGCGCCGTCGTTGACGAAGGCTGAACTTTATGTGTTCCACTGCTTGCTAGGAGTTATGAGAGTCGTGATTTGGACGACACGTCAGAAGGGATTCTATGGTGGTGAGAAGTTCACCTCTTCCGAACTTTAGGCGTCAGCTTAAAGTCAAGATTAGGACGGAAAGGCGGCGACTCTCTTCATCGGAATTTGGCAAAAGGTGGGTAAATCTTGCGCGACTGTGTAGAGTGAAAGGGGCTGACCTGGAGTGGCACTTTGATGTCGGTTAGGTAAAGTATTTTGTCCTTCCTGGGTTGAACAGAGGCAACCCGTCCCGATATTAGGCTAGTTTAGATTTTAGTTTGAATCTTTAGTTCACCGTTTCTGGTTAACTTAGCTAGGGTATGTATGCTCATTGGCCCCCTTTTATTTCTGTCCCTATTTTTCTTTAGTTTAATTCCCCATCCCCTCCCTCGTTAGGTGGTCAGTAATGTCAGTTCTCTGGTTGTTGCGGGATGACTTTCGTTTCGTGTGTGTGTTTTTGTATTTGTTGTTGTGTCTAAATGAATGCGTGCTTGTGCGAGTGATTTTGGGATGGATGATTGTTATTTATACTTTTATAATCCCGCAATTTTTTCGTCCACTTAACTGATGTTTCTGCCACATTTAGAGATTGTGGGGGGCTTTAATACTAACATTATTTTGTTGTTTTTCCCCTTCCCCCACAGACAGTTCAATGTACATATGGGGACTAGTTAGGATTTCATTGAGAATTTGAGGTATTATGGTGGATGTAGTAAGAAAGGTAGGAGTGAATATGTCGTTTTGGTGATAGGACTATTGTTGGTATGTTTGGGTCCGTGTCGGTGACGAGCTAAGTTTAGAATTAAGACAGAAGAAGGCCGTCCTTCCCCAATCCCCTTTTTGGCCTTGTGCTACATTTTGTACATAAGTGCAAATAAATATAATTATCCTCACTGCCAACCTGATATCGAAGACTTAAAGAATTACTTTAACAGCCGCTACTTTCTCTAAATCTTCACTGCCAAACTCTGATATTGAACACATTACGGACTTCACTGGATTCCATATTCAGAGACTACGGCAAACATGGTCAACACCATTATCTCATATTGGAAAGAGTATACTTAGTTTCGCTGCACCTGAGTATTTACATCATGTTACTTTCATCATTTCCATGCAAATTCTTTATTTTTTTTCGAATGATAACATGGATCAAGTAAAAAACAAATTATATAACATCCAGTGCGTTTTCTAAAATAATCAACTGAATTGTAATAGTCACCATTATGTTTGTCTTCTTGTTGACATGCGCACTTGGTATTCTTCACTGTTGCTTTGGCGGGAAAACAAATGTCAAGAGGAAGTGAAGAAGCTCACAAAAAACAATGGAAGCGTAATGATACCGGATGAGATAATATTACATCACCAAATTTCTAATGTAAACCGAATTTGAATTACATACTTGTCTCATTGAGTAAACTGTGCATGTCGTCACCTAATTCTACACCAACAATTGCAACTCACGTCACCAGATCAGTGATTACGTTTTTTTGTATTCGTAAAGTTTTACATCCGCTTTATCTGGTAACTCTCGCTTAGGATCAAGTGACAGCAAATCTTCTCAATACTTCACTGATTTTAGTTACTTTATTACTTGTGCTTAATGAGTTCACTGGAAATCAAGTGACAGCAAGTCTTCAACTATTCCATCCCTTTTCTCAGTATTCTAACTGATTTAGTAATTCTGTTTTCGGAATGAATCCTTCCAATTGTTTTGCAGAACACTATGGGATTTATTATCATTTCAGGTGTGCCATTATTAAGAGGTACAAATGAGACTTTAATGTTTCATAATTTTATAGTTCTCTCACAAAGTATAAATATTTTTCTAGTTTTTCCCACTTTTCCAAATTAACTCTCTCCCGCTGGAACAGCAACATTCACTATTTGGAAAGTTATTTTTCTCTGTTTGAAATTTATAGATCTAGTCTGCTGGCATAAATAGTATGACTGATGCTAAAATTCAAATCCCCAGATAATGATTCTCTAGTTTCGGTTTGTGCAGACGCTTTAAATTTTCATGCTCCAACCCCAGTCGTTTGCGGAGTTCCCAATGAATTACCTTTTCAACCCAATTCATGGGCTAACTTGTTACATCTACTTATTATAATATTAATGTTCTCATCTCCCTATAGTCTACATTTTTAAAGTTGGCATGTATTCTTATGATCTGTTCTGGTCCGCTATTAATAGTAATCATCTCTCTCTCTCTCTCTCAATTTTCTGATCCTACATTCGTCAATTTTAACTGTAACTTCTGGATGTCATAATCATTTTTTTTCAAGTGTCTTGATAACAGCATTGGCTCAGTCCTCAATAATAAATATACTAATATTTACTTATTCGTTTCGACGTTTTGCTCTATTCTTTTAAAAGATAACTTGATCATTGTTTTTTGCTGAACTTTACATTTTTCAATTAGAACAGTTTTATATAATAACATTTCAGAAGCGCGCTAAGTAAACAATAAAGAAAACATTTTAAATATTAAATAATACTATTTTAATAATAAAAAAGCAGCAACATACTTGCCAAGCAAAAATATTTTTAGTGTTATTAATTTTCTTTTAAACTCTAATTTAAAGCATATTTTCTTCATTTGCAACTATTGTGACGAATAAAATTTTAACTGATTTAATCTCCCAGGGGACATATCTTTATAGAAAAGTATATATTATTAGTTCAAAGAAGATATTAAATAGCGTAGGCAATAGAAGACAGCTTTGGTGTACCCATCTTCCTTGAAAGTAACATGAGAGATGCGCTTGAGGAACACCAAGGTACAATTAACACCGGAGGTTGCATTACAAATCTTCTCTTTGCAGATTACATAGATGGCCTAGATGGCAAAGGAGAGGAAATCATCAGTCTAGAAAAGAACCTGGACAATATAAGTAACTTTCAACAAAAAATAAAAGTCGGTAGTCAAGAAGTAGATATTTAATTCAAATATCTTGATTCAATTATTATTATTTCCAGAAGAGAAATAATTTCAAGAGCACCACAAACAATGGCAGCTATCGCAAAAATAAGCTGTATCTGGAAAGACAAGGACATCTGTCTGAAATCAAAGATAAGACTGTAGCTGTAGTTCTCAATCATCTTCTATGCCTGTGAACCTTGGATATTAACAGCAGAACCACAGCAAAAATACAAACATTAAAAATGAAATCTCCTATGCAGACCGCATCACAAATGACGCAATGCGAGACACAATCAGACAAGAAACAGGCCTTTGGATGACATCATAACCAACTGTCAAGAAGAGAAATCGAAATATGGTCACAGTATAAGTCATCAGTCTTTCTATTGCCATCTTACACCTTAGGCAAAAGAAAAACTGGCGGCCAGTGGGAAAATAGTCTGACAACGTCACTGAGTCGACTAAATGATAATTCATAGAGACTCGGACAATGGCACGCAATCGAAACATTTGAATGGATCTGTTCAGATGCTCAGCTGTTCAGTGACCATACTCGGTCATGAAGCTGTTGATACTACTGCTGATGATATTTTGGGTATTCAAATGTTACTGTATACATATTTTCTAAGATTAACTTTTAAAATATTTCCGCAAAACTTGTTTAAAAATATAAAATATAAATTTTAAAATTCTAATTTTATAAATATATATAAATTTAAAGTTCTTCTAAATAAATTCTTTGGTAAACAAATAAGTACGAAACTTTTACTGAAACTTTTAATAAGTTGAACCAGGCTAAACGATTGATATTGGATGTGCTGTAATGGAATCTTGTTCATTTTTGGTCATTATTTTCCAATTATCCCATAATCAGGCCAGTGCCATATCATCATAGCTGTTGGGTGTACGCAGCTATCTCAGAATAAATGCTAAAATAGTTCTTAATAGGGAAAATTTATTAGTTTGACATTCGGATTCATGGTTATGTTATTGAATATTTATGATGAATTCAGTCTTTGACTGCGACGCTCAACTGACAAACACACTAGAAACACTCACTCTCTCTCTCTTTCTTTCTCTCTCTCTTTCTGTGTGTGTGTGTGTGCTTAAATACGCGCCAATTCCTCAGAACGATTTGCAAAGTTTGCTTTGAAATCGAAAAAAACAATGTCAGCTGGTAAAAAAAGGTTCAACTGTAAACTGTGTAAAATATGCAATGAACTTTATCCATTACTTATTTATCAATATCGAATATAGAAACTCCAAACAAACATTATTCTAATTTATTTCTTTAGCACTTTTAAGAACTGATTCCTATATGGTATTTAAATATGGCACGGTTTATTGATATTACATTTTGACATGTGTCGTGTTTCATAACATATTCTCTGCAGTGTAATCCACTGTCTAGCATAATGTGGGTTCAAGTACGAATAAGTTATTCAACCAATTTGAGGTCATGACTTCCTCAGCTGATAAGGCTGAATGCTTTGCTGGTAAGTTCTCATCCAATTCAACACTAGACTCATCTAGTGTACCCACACCAGACTTTCCCCCCTAGAACTGAGGCTCTACTGAGTGAGATGCACATAATCCCCAACGATGGTATTGGACATAAGGCTAGTGGTGGGGACGGGGTACCGGCCATTGTCCTGAAGAAATGTGCTCATAAATTGGCAGCTGTCCTCTCTAAACTTTACAACTACTGCTTCACCGACTCTTGCTTTCCAGCCTATTAGAAGTTCTCATCTGTTGTGCCTATCTTTAAAAACTCTGGTGACCCTTCTGACCCGCCTAACTACCGTCCTATCAGTCTCCTACCACTCTTCGTAAAAGTCTTCGAGGCTTTAATCAACGCCGAAGTGACTAAGCACCTTACTTCACATAGTCCGCTCTCCGACAAGCAATATGGTTTCCGCTTTGCCCGATCTACCGCTGACGTGCTCACGCCCATAACTGAATTTGCATACCAAACACTCAACAATAATGGAGAAGCTCGAGCCGTGGCTCTAGACATCTCTAAAGCGTTTGATAAGGTTTGGCATGCTGGCCTTCTTCGTAAGCTTCAGGGATACGGTATTACAGGACAATTATTTGACTTACTACAATCATTCCTGTCAAACCGCGAAATGAAGGTCGTCCTAAACGGGCTCTCCCCCGGCTCCTTTATCCCGATCCTTAAGAGTACCTCGTTACGCTTGCTTGATCTCACGCTGTCCACTGAAATAAGGTGGAATAAATACATTGAATCAATAGCTTCATCTACCGCAAGGGAAGTTGGTTCTCTGTGTCGTGCCAGAACTGAGAATTGTGTCATTTTATGAACAGAGCGAAATTATCTATTTTGATCAGCTCACTTGATAAATAGTTACAACATCAGTTATGATATAAGTCTTACAAATGAGACGCATGTTATGTAAGCATTTATTTTATCAGGATTTTCATGAGTAACTTCGCTGCGCCGTCCTCGTCACTGCATAACCACTCACCAACTCGGCCCGCGCTAACTGGACTGATCTAAGAGGGAAATTAAACAAACACCGAGAACATACCACTGACTCTTTAGCAAGTCGAAATTTTAAAAGAACCAATAAAGCACTCATTTGTTTATTTTTCTACTAACTGAACTTTGGTAAAAAAAATTTTTATACCAACATTTTCAGAACTTTCACATACTTATAATTCTAAATTTAAGCACACATAAGCTATAAGCTCAGTAGATAGCCACACTTATGAACCACAACAGAAAAGGATTTTTACCTAATTTTTTTTAATGATGACTCTCTTAGATCATTACTTAACCTCTACGGGAACATTTTAACCAAACAATGTTCCCTAGTTCTCTGACAAATTATTTGCATATAATATCTTCTGTAGATCGCAAATGTATGCTTGTAAGATCTACAATATACATGTTAACCCAATATTAAGATAAAAAAGTGTGCAATGCTCTATCAAACCTTATAGTTCCGACATGGTAATGTTTATCATTACTTGAGAAATTAACACAGTCCTAAAATCGGTGATATTCACAGGTATTTCACAGATTTTACGAGTATCTTAACTAAGCATGTTCACTGTTTTCGCGGGAAAACAGCATATAGCGCAATGAAAATGCCACAAACTTAACTAAAATAAAGTTTTATCGTCAAAATGCTTATGTTATCATTAAGATGAAAGACCAAAGTATTTTTTAATTATTTTTCGAAATTTTGGTTAAATTCTTGTTTTATTTCCGTCATCGCGGCGTCACAGAAAATAACGTATTTTTTTTGCGATTTTTTTCCGTTGAAAACATATTGATTTGGAAATTCTTGTAAAAATCAAGTAATTGTCCGATTTTAATGAAATTTTCAGGACTTATTCACAAATCAATGAAATTATTTTTGAAATATTTTTTTTTAGAAACTTTTGGTAAAAAATATATTTTTTTAAAATATGTTACCCCACATTTACTTAATTTAATGAAATTTCGCCCAAACCTTTTTGGTTCCTGAATTATTTTTTTTTTTGTTAAAAGTAGGAGTTTCGAAGATGGTAAATAACCTACTTTTTTTTTCAAATTTGAGCTATTTAACTGAAAATCTGCTCTGAATTGAAAAATAATGAATCCAATAAAACTATGATATTACTTAATTAGAAAAGCTTTTAATTGCTTTTGTAAATAAGTAATATTAAGGACATTATTGTCTAAAGAAATAATTTTTTTCTGATGAATAATTAATTTTTACAAGAATTTTATCGTTTTTTAAGAAATTTTAATTATAATAATTTATAATAGTTTTAAATCGTGTAAAGCTCTCTATTAGGAGGGTTCCTCGAGGTGATGTAGTAATTAAGTAGAAAAAAAATTTACGAGTCCAAAATTGCTAAGTTTAATAAATTTAGTTGCGCTACTTTTTTTAAAAATAATTTTTTATGTTGTATTTTTTTACTTAACACATTCCTTATTTCCATGTATGATATACAGAAATTGCCATTATTATAACAAGGTCACGTGATCTAAGGGTTTTGTCCCTTTACGTGGCCTTTTCATAACATTTCGTTTTTACAGTTTGTATTTTCCGTTCAGCTTTAAAAGTGTAAACTTTAAATTTTAAATTATTTTTTCTTTTTTTCATTTACTATTTCACTAAATAATTTTATTTTATATATTGTATTTCCATTAGTGTGTGTCATACTCAAATAGAATTTTTTTTTTAAAACTCAGACTTAAAATTATGTCATTTATGGTCATCAGTAGTAGCTGTCATCGGTTCGTCATAGAACAATCCATCAATTGATCGATCAGATGAACAGGACCGCTCGTTAATAATTGGTTGTATATTATTTTTTATGCTATAAGTAACAAAGATTTCTTTGAAATCAGATTACTTTAACTTTAAATTTTTTAATTTTACTAAAATAACGTGTCAGAATTTTTTTTAAATATTTTAAAAATCGATAAATTTGTGTTTGTTTACAAATTTCTTAAAATTAAGAAAATGGCCGTTTTTAAGAAAATTTAAAAATTTGAAATTAAATTTGACAATCAAATGTATATAGTTTCTATCTGAAATACACCAGAATTGTTTAATTAATAGAAATCGTAAATTTAATTATTAAACTTTCAATTAAAGCTAAAATGAAATCTTCAAGAATGATTTTTCGTTATAAAAAATTCATTTTAAACTTCAATATAGAAAATTTATGCCGAAATAGTGGAGGTACTTAATCATAACTTACTGGTTTCAATTAAATAAGTTAAATTATATTTATCTATTTTCTCGCACACAAGCTTTGTATGAAGTACCTGCTTCAAACAAGGAGAAAAAACGTAGTTTATCCAGCCATGAGTTGGATGAAAGTCTCCTTGTGTGATCGGCAAATACTACTTTGTATTAGAATTGGGATCGTTTGAATAAATTTAAATTTAAGCCAACAATTTTACTGGTCATATGACAAGACAAAATCAGGTTTATTGGTTAGCATTCATATTTTTTGAAAACGGAAAACTGGAAAGAAGAAGTGAGATAATGGAAAAACAAAAATGGAATTCGTCTCTGTAAACATCTTGCTTGTAGAAAATTAAGAAGTTATCACAAAATTCTTTTTTTTTGTGGCAGGAAGATAAGGAATTCCAAGTGACAATAATTAGAAAAAAGAAAACTCAACATTGAATTCAGATATATTTAGCTCGAAGAATGCAACTCGATTCATAACTATTTTTAAATTTTGTCGATGAATGTAAACGCGTCGAGTAACAGATCATTCAGTCAATAATGCAGGATGTTCGCAGGGTTGTGCCTTATTGTTAATTAATCAGATGACTTCGCTGCATCCACACCGAGCAGTTATGGTAAAGGACTCGAGTGTTTTTCAAACGCCACTTCCAAAGAAATTTTATTACTTAATTTTCAGTCGACTGATGATAAAATAGTTCAACAAATAACATTATTATTATATTTGATCGTCCGACGGTGTAATGGTTAGCAAGCTTATCTCGCCGGAACAGTTACAACTGAGTAGTGAGTTCAATCCTCACTGGGTACCCAATACATTCGGTCTTGCGCCACATCTAAACTACGCTTAGATAATCAACATATTTGATTGTCCATTGTATAATGGACGATCAAATCACACACAAACACGTTAGCATCAATATACACATTATGAAATATATATGGCAGGTGTTTCGATATAAATGTTAACAGTTTTTAATCACGTCACCCGTACAAGATTCTAAGGACATGTTTAAAGGGAAGACTGAAATCATAATGTCAGTTCCGCTTTTCTTATAAAGATACTCCCGTAGATGTGAGATATGTGAACATTTCTTTAAAATCTCGCGTGCGCGAAGACACACACAAAACTATCTATCTTTCTGTGTGTATATATATATATATATATATATGGATATGGATTTCTTTCATTACTTAAACGTCATTTTTAGTAGATACCGGTATTTGAGTAGAAGCTCCGTTTATTTATTAAACACTATATTTATATATTTTCGTCTACCAGTCTGAAAATTCGTGAAATCTTATTAAATCGTATTCGAATCCTGCCAGAAAGCACATATTTTTCTATTATAAGATTTCTCGAATATTTAGGCCCAGAGACGAAAATAAATAAATATACTATCTAATAAATAAACGGAGCGTCTACTCAAATACGAGTATCCAGTAAAAATAATATTTAAGTAATATATATATATATATATATATATATATATATATATATATATAAACAAAAGGAAAACTTATCTTAGCCGACGCGTTTCGTCCACTGATGGACGTTATCAAGGCAAATGTAAGGGTTTTATTACGCAATAAGTATTTATGAACAAAAGTAAAACTGTCGTTAGTTTTTCAAAAATTTTTAATTTAAGAACGCTCATAAATATTCGTCAGAATAATTGAAAAATCTTTATATATATATATATATATATATATATATATATATATATATATATATATATATATATATATAATCATTTCATTACAAGCAAACAATAAAGCCATTATGACACAAGAGATTATTGAATGTGAAAGGATACGAGAAAAAGAAAAATATCATTAAGGAGAATAAACAATAAAATAATAATAAACAATAAAAGAACAGAAATTAAGAAGTGAGAAGACAATGATTCACACAGCATTTAAATTTTTCAATATCAATAGGAAGGTTACAAATTTCCCTCCAAGGCCCATCGTGAACAAAATCACAAAATGAATTGCAGTCAGTACGCTGGTAACAGAAAGAAGTCTTGTGAATCGGAGGTTTTTGTCTAACAGAGGAGTCAACAGATTTAGATAAGAATGACGAATAGCGTGATCCGAACAGTCAAGAGGACAGAGTTGCAATGCTTGATAAGAGCCCTGAGAAGAGGTGAGGAACAAATCAAGTAAAGAAACATATTGATCAGAATTATTAGAGAAACGACTATGGAATTTCAGTATTTGACTGAGAGACTGAGCAACAGGAAAACTGAAAGTCTAAATACTGTATCAGTAACATTAGAATAAGCTATTTGACAGGATGAGCATTAAAGACACCAAACACAAATATGTTTATTTATTTACATTATGTACGTTGTCGGGATTGTTGTCCTCATCTTTATTGCCATGTAACTGAGATATCCAGAAGAGGTATGGCACGTGGATCTGGAACAATCTACCCCGGGGGGACGAAATAAAGGGTTCAGTTCGAAATTCCAATGACCTGAAGAAGGTCGGAATATACAACGGCTGAAACGTCAACGGCTGAAATGTAAATAAATACAATACCTCATCTCATAAATATAGACAGATACAAATATGTTTGCAGATGAGTATATAGAGAGGACCATTTCTATACTGGCAGATATTTTGTCTAATATTTTGCCATCCTGAGATGTCGGTAGGTGACAAAGGAAAAAGAAATAGCTAACAGAGTGCAATAAAGAAAGTCGAAAGTAAACGAAAGAATCATCCGGTGACTCAAGAGACGATTCCCTTGCCAATGGAAGAATTTACCCGCATGTAAACATCAGGGCCATACATATGTATCCTAGAATATTTTCGACAAAGCGGAAGATAGCCTGAAACAGAGAATTCATTGGTAGCAATAGAAGAGTTTAAATTAGTTTCACAAATCGCTAAGATATCTGGAGAAGATTTCAAGAGAAAGGATTCTACATCACAGAGTAAGTACGAATATCACGAATACTGAAGAAAGAAAGTGCGGTAATCCAGTTTTTTTGTTTGTTTTTTACGGGCTTACTCATATTTTCTTTTAATTGTCATCAGAAGATTATTTAAATTTTAAGGAGAAACAGGCCAAAGTGATTATCACTGTCCATTGTCTATTGCAATACAAGATTAAAGTATAATGTGGTCTCAGGATTGCCTACCAGAAATACATGCAGGAATACCTATCTATGCACGACATGACACTGCAAATACTCCGATATTATGCGACTGTTGACCAGAGTAGCTTCTCTAAGCGCAACTAAAGAGTTCAGTCACCTTGCTAAAAGTCGGAATGCAGCAACCAGGAAACTTTCAACCAGGTACTCTCAAAATGAAATGACACAGCCACTGATCAGTCAGATCGCTAAAAAGTTAAAATGGTTAAATCTTTAAGGCCATAGAAGAAAGGCGCCGGTAAAGCACATTCTAAACAAGAGACAAAGAATAAACCTCTACTTCTGTTCAATAAACATGAAAGAAATACGGGCCGTATTGATTTTGAGTCAAAATTTTTTAAATTTTACATTTTGATTTGATAGGCGAAACTATCTACCCCTGTAAATATATATATAGAGAGAGAGTTTAATGAGGCAGCGATTATTATTTTAAACATATTCTATTGAAACGTATAGACATTCTATTAAATTTAGCTATCATCTAAATTCAACCATTAACTAAATTGCAAATAGTCTTATGCAAATCTAGCTGTTAAAGATGCCTAAAATATGCAAAATCAAGACCATGTTCAAGTTTTTGATTTACATGAGTCATCAAGTAAGGTGAAGATTGTGTCTGTTTATGTGATGCGCTATGTATTTAATTTTTTGTTAATCTCTATGCATGTGGTGATATATGTGTAAGTGGGTATGTAGGTAGAAGTTTTCCCTAATAACTGATATTCAAAATCAGATAGTCTTATAATATTTAGATACCTAGGTATATATGTAAACGTAAGAGATAGATACGCGTTAATCACTCAGCCGGTTTTTAATATTTTTAATATTCTTAACGTTGTCTTCCTCATTGTTCTTGAAGTATAAATTAATTTAATTCCACCCGTATATTTTTATATGTTAAATGTATATATGGATGGATATGGTCCCCCCAATTTTTTTTTAATGAATTTTTTGATTTTGAGACAAAATTTTTTAAATTTTAAATTTTACATTTTGATTTATATATAGATATGTATATGTGCGTAAATGTGTGTATGTGTCTATATGTGTGCGTGTGTATATATATATATATATATATATATATATGGATGTATGTATATGTAGGTAGATGTGTATGTAGATGTGTTTATATGTGTATGTGTATGTTTAGGTATGTATGTATGTATACACATATCTATCTGTATATGGGTGTGTATGTATGTATGTATGTATGTATGTATGGTTAGAGGGATAGATAGAGGGATACATTGTTTATTTGTTTAGATGGGAGTGTGTATGTAATTGTATGGAGATGTGTATATATTTATATATATATGTTTATGTGCACGTATGTGTATGTCCGTATGTAGATATGTGTGTAAATGTATATATATGTAGGAGTGGGTGTGTATGGATGTATGTGTATATGTATATATATATATATATATATACATATATGTATATGGATGGGTATGTATGTACACACCTATATGTATGTATGCATGTATGTACGTGTAAATATAAATATGTTGTTGTCTATGTGTGTATACGTATGTGTTTTTGAACATAGAAATATAGGTCCTTGCTAGATTAGATAATCGTTATATTTCTTTATATGTTTATATTAGATTTGTAACCTGTAGTCGATATTACTTTTGTCAAATTTTCTTGATTGCACAGCGGCACTTTTATAAATGCCCTTCGGTTTTAGTTCCCCCGCACCCCATATCTCTCACTCAGATCCCTTTTTCTTTTCCTCTCCTTCTCTGATCTTCTGATCTTTAAGATTAGATCGTCTATTGTGTATGTATGTCACCACAAAATGTATACTCTTTTCCGGTGTATCTTTAATGTATTAGACATCCGAGAATATTCATATTTCTCTCACTTAAACCGTCTTTGACTCCCCTCTTTAAAACTTCTTTCTGCTAAATTTTAATCCCCCCTTCATCTTTAGACCTTCCTGTTCTTCTCTCGTCTGTTACCCCTCCCTATAGCTTTCATTTAATCTAACATTCGTCCCACACTCTCATTCATACACTCTCACTAAATTTTATTTTTTATTCCCGGAATTGTTTTTTCTGTTTTCTTTTTGAATTTTTAGGTCTGATGAATTGGATCGTATTTACGATTCCAATGGAATAAATTATGACCATGGAATATTAGTGTTTAAGCCTTTTTATTATATCCTTACTCTGTCCTGGACATTGAGTTCTACCTGGATTCTATCCTCTTGGAATTATTTTTATATATATATATATATATATATATATATATATATATATATATACGCGTATATATATATTTATATATTCAAAATATATGATTGCATATGTATGTGTATATTAACCACTAATATTATCTATCTCTCTCTCTCTCTCTCTCTCTCTCTCTCTTTTATTCACTGTCTATGGAAATTAAAGCTGTCCAGTCTATAAATTGTTGGAAATTCCTATTCTGTAATAGGAGGTTATTTGCAACCGGAAATTTAAATTTAATTTTCAACAATAAATATGTGTGCGCGCGTGTAGGTGTGCAAGGGTGCCCGCGTGTGTGCGTATGCGTGGTACTTGCCATGACGTAATCGTTATCCAGTTAATATAGTGAACCAGGCATGGGCAACCTTGTTCGAGAAGTCAGCCGCATGATCTATGGCTCATTAGTCGCAGGGTTAGGGTTAAGGTTAGGTTTTATCTTTTTTTCTATAGTGGGTTCAGCTGAATCCGTAAAAGGACTTCTTTGTCTTTTCTGCTGTTCATGTTTCCTATGTAAATTTATAGGTGTTTGAATAGGGGATGGATTGGGAGATACATTGGGAGTTGATTTCATTGAGGATGATTTGGAAACAGGCACCTTCTCGAGGGTTGTCATATTGGAAGGGGCTGGAATTAAGGATTTAAAAATTGGGGGTGGGACCATGGAATGATGTTTTGTAGAAGGGGAAGACGGTGCCGAAGAAGAAATGCCAGTTTTCCTTTCGGGCTCCTGTCGTTTAGTTTTTAAGGAAGTTGCTGCAGTTTTTCCTTCTTTTCGAATGAGGGTTCATATCTAAGCTTCTGTTGCCGGAGTTTCTCAGAGTCGGAGAGTTGTCCTTAGAACTGGTAGAGGGAGTGATGCTGTTTGTGCCATTACCTGTTCTAGTTTGTGTGGAACAAGGTTCCGCTGCCTAGAGCTTCCCTTTCGTCCTGCCAACGACCTGCCATTTCCCTCTCCCTTCTCAGCAACCGCACAAGCAGCGGGCAAAGGCTTTTCGAGGAATGGATGCTGAGAGTCGAACCCAACCAGCGATTTAACCACACCGATCCCGATCGCAGGCATGTCCATTATAGGCGAGACGGAAATAACAGACTCGGCCAAAGGAGGATTTGGGTCGACGGGCGCCAGAACTTCTCTGTACAGGAAGAGGACAGGTGACCAGTCTGCCCAAACATTCAACTAGTTGGACTACGGTCGGTTACAATTATTGGCATTTTCTGGTTCTCTACATCCAGACAATTGGGGATGGAGATGAAGCCCCTCCACCCGATCGATCATTAACGCGAAACTCCAACCCTGGTCAGATCGTCAAAGGAAGCACTGAGCATCTCTCCGAATTGGCACAGATAGGCACCTAAGTGCTCCCCGACAATCTGAGGAGGAACCTTATATACTGATACTTGTCCCTCCGCATGCCTAAATATTCAATTCGCAATATGAAATCTTTTATTGTTAAGTCTTTGGCTGTTACCGCTTCATAATCAGAAAGCGTTGGTAACAGTACGTCCCACATAAAATATCCATTCCCTTTTATGACGTCTGTTATTTGTTTTGTTTAGGAGTGGCCAGCTGTGGCTGCGACAGTCCCTTGTGCCTTAGTAGCATTATCGATTTGTTCGGAGTGAAATGACTAAAATAGATTATCTGAAGATAATAAAAAAAAATCGCAGTAAGTAATTTAAGAATAAAGTTTAATAGTGTTTGAATTTCTTAGATTAAGTAGAGTTAATTATCAATTTTTATCAGTTTATTCTGTCTCGTAAATTTAAAGAAATTTACATGTTTGCTTTTAAATAAATAACAATAAAAATATTTTTATTGCTATTTATTTTTGATAAAATTGTCATGCTACATTTGAACGAATTATAACTTATTAAATTTTGCCAACCATATTTTGGTATTTTGAACTGTTAACGTTATCCTTTGCCACGTAACTCAAGAGTACATGTTGATTACTAGACGATATTTATGAGTCATAAATTTTAAAATTCCGCTTAAGGGACTTAATTTTAATCTGAACTTTTTATTATGCAAGATCATAAAAGATATTATCAACCAGTCACTAGGACCGCAAAAATACACATCAGCAATGGATTAACAACATGGTTATACCTACTCGCTAAAAATATATATATATTTGTTATTCATAACATCCTGCTTATCATTGTTACTTGGCTTCGATGCCTGATTTTCAGTTTGTGTAACTATTTTATTGCTCGATTTCGACAAAACGGTTATTGTTTAATAAACAGCACTGAGGTGATAAGCAATAAAAAATAATTCACTTTAAGTTTGTAATGTAAGAAATTCCTAAATGCCAAATCGTGAGTGTGATATCATATTCACTAAGTGATAATATTCGACCTAACGCATGCATAGGCTTGTGCGTGCACGCACACATGTTGCGGACCCGGTAGCATGCATTGCTGGTTTATTAAAAGGTGGCCTTTTGCCAGACACTACTTATGACTACCGAATACACAAACAAAGTAAAAATGTTAAATGAGCGATCTTAGTGAGGAAAAGGAGTCAATATGGTTGCAGAGTAAAATTAATAGTAAATGAGGCTTCTTTGGTGAATAAGGGGTCATTCAACAAGTGCATAAAAATAATACAATATAGATAGACAGGAGGAAACAACAAAACGAGTCTGGTTGAAAAACATATATGAAATTTTATTATTTTTAACAAGTAAATTGTCTCGACAGTGGAGACATTCAGTAAAGTTACTGGATCTATGCAATTAATGAAAAGGTTGTGACAAATAGTCACTGAAGGAATGTCAGTGTTCCGCGCCAATACAGAAAACCAAGATGGCTAAGGCGGGAAAAGTTCCATCAGAAAGAAAGTTCTGGAAAAATATCTCGTTGAACGAAAGGTGTATGCGTACACAAATAGGAAAATGTACTCACTGTGAGGTTTAGTAATGTATGTGAAATGTTATCTTTTTTTTGGAACTGGTTCGTAAGGGTTAGAAGTTTCAAAGGCGTATGAACTGTTTATCAATCTTCTTCAGTGAAGGAAAATTCTGAGTTGTTTGCATCAAGACGAGGATGAGTCTTGGAAAAATATATTGACGACGGTGTCGTAGAACTCTACATTTTCTAACTGAAAACGGAGAAAGGTTCAACATGCTGTTTGCATCAAGACGAGGATGAGTCTTGGAAAAGTGTGATATCGACAAGTTTTGGTTAGTTAAGAATAAGATATTCCGGCCCGCGTATGGGTTAGGGGCACGGAATAAATGAGTTGACCTGCTAGGTTAAAAATCAGGCCGCAACTAACTTGAAAACGCTGTTCGTCGGTGACGTCAGGAGTAGCTAGCCAGCAACCTTCCTCACGACAGCCAAAAAGGGCTGTTTACTGCTATGTCTAGCTGAGCGTGACAGGAAGGGGTGCAATCCGCGCGCGCGCGCACACACACGCAAAAGGGTGGAATTCACGATTCCACACACACACATACACACACACATACACACACACACACGTCTAAACACACACATATATATACGTATACAAGATATATGAATATAACTGTCATGTCATTTTTCCTTACTTCATTTCTGTGTACGTACATTCATTATATATTTTGATGTGTTATCTACCAAGTTGCAGACAAAATACTTTAAAATTCAGCGCGTTATTATTATGCCTTCAAAATATTGTGCACTTTCGACACGTATCAGCATCCCTGATTTAAAAAGTTACTAAAAATAATTACTCAATTTCATTGAAATTTTCGGCATTTATTCATTAATGAGTGGACTTTCTAATGAATCATTTTTTATTTTAAAATTTTGTGGAAGTATTTTTCAAGTAAGTTATACCCCCTCTTAACTTGTGTCTATAGTAAATTTTGTTGTCTCTATTTTTTGGGGGTGTTCTATCGTTAAAAAACGTTTAATATTGGCCATGAACACATTGAAAATATGGTCCGAAATCTTAAGAAAAGAACTCAAGAAATGACAGAAATTATTTCTTGTCGAGAGTTGCTGATACCTAATTTTAATAATCACAGTATATTTTTGTTTCCATAAGAAAAAATCTCTCTTGTTTATATTTGTTTATGAAAAAAAAAATTGACAGGTATTTTTACAACTATTTTAAAGCTCTTTCAGATTTTGATCGTTGCTGATAAACTTTATATGAAATAAAGATGTGTCTGAAGAATCAAAAAATGTAGTTTCATTTTCGAGTGTGAACACTTTTAAAAATAATTTTACTATTTTTTTTTATTTTACAGCTGTTTGATTTTTATTGTACAAAGATCAAAAATAAAAACTGAAAATAAAACTTTGAATTTTATCTCATGAAAAAAAAGAAGCATAAAAATAAAAATTATGAAATTATTTTCTAATGTACTCATGCTGATGGTATTTAAGTCTGTTTAATAATGTTTTGTCGTCATTATAATAATGTTAAAGATACAATAAAGATAAAGAAATAACTCGGTCAAGAGGCTGCAACTGACCGGAAAAATATTTCCACAAAGTTTTCTAATAAATGGGCTTGCGTATTTTTAAAGATTTATGACGTGAATTTTTTAAATTTGGAGAAGGTTTGTAAAATAACAATTGTTTGATCTTTGAACGTATTGACAAAAGAGGACATATCCTGTGTAAAAGTATTTTTGTTATGTTTTTTTTTTATGCTAAAATTTTAGTAATAATTTTACAAAATCTAATTAATTAATCCATAAATTTACTATTTTTCCATAAATTTAAATATACTTATTTACTATTTTTCTTCGCAACAAATAACCCTAACCCTAACCAGTCGAGGATTAAGGGTTTTACAAGATTTTTAAGATTTTATTCTTTTTTGTCAGCATCTATCAAATTCGCAAATTGAACGGAGAGGAAGTTAGTTGTTTTTACTTTTTGTTTTAAAAATGTCTAAAATATTTATTTATGGATGCAAAATATTTTTTTATTTTTACGGATTAACTTGAAATTATTATATTTCAAATAAAACCACAATTGATTTTCAAAGAAGACATTTAATTTTGGTACCTCTAATAATTCGTCGAAAAAAGAGCATAGCATGATCAAAAAAAGTTTTATCGTCAAAATGTTTAGCTTAATATTAACCCTAAACTTAACTCCAAAATATTTTTTGTTATTTTAATAATTTTTTAAACCCTTTCTAACGCGTTAGAAATTGTAGTTTAAAATCTTGCTTTTCTTGTGGAAACTGGGGTAGAAAATATTAGCGTAGAAAATTTTAGCTTTTTTAACCGAGTTGTAAATTCTTGCAAAACTCAAATAATTGTTGGTTTTTAATGAAACTTTTAGGACCTATTCACAAATGAATTAAATTATTTTAGAAACGTCTTTTAGAAAATCTTGGTAGAATTTTTTTTTTTTACATCTGTTGCACACACCCTTTTACTCTGCTTAGCTTTTGGAATGCATCCCTTGGCCATCACAGTACGTACTCTGTTAGAACATTTCACAGATATTTAAATTTCTGTACTTGTTTGAGTTGAGTATACCCGATGTATAATTTGTATTTTGGTCTAATCCTTTTGCTGATAACCATGCATTCTGCCTTCTTGTTGTTTATACTTAATAAACTTGTCCTTACTTCTCGCTTTCCTTCACTACCTTTTGTAGAAGCTTTTATAGTTTCCTTTCTTTGTCTGCTATCAGCACTGTGTCATCTGCATATATTATTAATATTGTGGCCGCCAATAATGAATCCTGGTAGAACTTCTAATTCTGTCATAACTGCCTCGCTGTATAGTTTGAATAAATCTGTTGAGAAGACATCCTTGATTATACCCTTTCTATTTTTGTATATCTGCTGAGCTTATTTTATGTCCGTATGCTGGTGGTTTGCTGCCAGTATAGATTCTTGATGATTATAATAGCCTTTCCTGAATATGTCAAGGTTGCTGCTCCAACAGATCTTTGTGGCATACTTTATAGAACGCCTTTGCCTAATCTATAAAACACACGTCCTTCTTCATTTGTATTGCTCTTTCTGGTAACATTCTGAGCATGAATATCGCGTTCTTTGTTCCGGTGTCTTTGACGAACCCGCAATGTTCTTGTCCTATCTCTGATCTGATTCTGTTGCACGCTCTCTTCATCAGAATTCGGATGATGAGTTTTGTTATTTGGCTTATTAGACTGATCGTCCGATAGAGTTTACATTCGTTTGCGCCTGGTTTTTAGACAGTATTATGAAAATAGATCTGCTTAGGTTTTTCGGTATATCACCACTGTTGTAGATTTCATTTAATATTTCTGTGATCTTGTCTATGCAAAAATCATGTAAGGCTCCTAGCATCTCTATTAAAATTACGTCAGGCTCTGCCGCTTTGTTTCTGTTCAATTTAGCCAGTGCATTCTTCCACTTTGGTTTTTAATATTTCCTGTCCGTCGGTATTTCTGTGTATTGCCGATTGTTCTATTTCGTCGTGGAAGAGTTCTCCGACATATTCGTTCCATCTCTGAATTATTTTTTCTTTGTCTAATAACAGTATTCCGCCCTTGCATTTTATGCAGCCAGTTGATGAACATGTCTTTTGTCCTGTTAGTTCGCATAGCTCCTTTATCTGTCATACTCTTTCTCTCTATTTCTGCACATTTTTCGATGAGTCATTCCTCTTTAGCCTGCCTGCATTTTTTCCCTATTTCTTTGTGTAATTTTCTCAATTCTGCTCCGTGTCTTAGCATTGTTTTCTGTCTCCTTTGCATAATGTCGAGAAACTCATTTGTCATCCATTCGTTCTTTCTTCTTCATCCATTTTCCTTTGGGATGATCTTGTTTGCTGATGTCACTAAAGCTTCACTTAGTGTGCCCCACTTCGAGTTTCCATTTCCATTTTGTCCTTCGTATCTTCTTTTCCCACTGTTCATATATTTCTCCTTTAGGTTCGAGTCGTTCAAGAGTTTACTGTATTGCAATTTTCTTCTTCAGTTTCCGTAGTTTCATTTTAAATTTACTTATAACAGGGAGGTGATCGCTTCTGCAATTTTTTATATTTAAAGTAAATAATAGTTGTTTGAAATCAAATTAATTATACTTTAAATTAGCTAAAATTCCTCAAATAAAGTTTCAGAAAAGTATATTTTATTTTTGGAAGATTTTTTAATAAAAATGAAAGACGACTAAAAAGGGCTCTAATCGGCTATTTTAGCAAAAAAAAAAAATCCTCCCAGTCGATTTAAATTACTTTTCAAAACGTATTTTGCTTATTGGAAATATTAAATTTATTTTATTAGCTTGAAATTAAAACTAAAATAAAAGCTTCAACAAAGATTTTTCATTTAAAAAAATCATTTAAAACTTTGGGTATCGTTTTCTTTGGCGGGGTGGGGAACTACCTAATTTAATTTATTTAAATTGCGTTTTTTAACTTTTTTAGAAAGTCCATGGAAGCACCTAGTTATTGTATATTTTAAAAAACAATAATCTTCCAAATTATTATTGTTTATTCTGCATGCGTACATTACTCTTTCATTATAGCTTTCAGCGTTTAATCTATCAAATGTCTAATAGCATGCCTGATATTTATAATTTTATGTAAAATTTCAGATAGAATATGTCTGTAAACAGGACATTATGAATAAAGACAAAAGGAAATCTTAGCCGACGCGTTTCGTCCTGAGTGACTTTACACACCTCTTAATGACTATTACAGGGATACAATCGGGTCCACGTGCTTTGTGAACATCTAAGAGTTAATAGCAGAAAACATAGAAGGGGTTATATGCATATCACTCAGCAGAGATTCAGTTCTAGGTGGGAAGTTAGGCAGGGATACTCCAGATGATTCAAGAGTAATATTAAAACCTCAAATTGATAGAAGAATGGATAGGAATAGAGATCTTACACTTATTTAATACACTACTTGAATATTACGTCATTGGTGATTTCTCTGACTCGTGCAAGTATAGAACGCTATTTTTAAACGTGGTTCACGGGCAATGGAGTATCCTTCCACAAGAAGTAAATATTGCACTTAAACTAAGTTAAAACTTTATATTTCATTTTCTGATTGTCTCTTCATAATACCTCTGGCTCGTATGCTTCTTCTGTGTCCATCTGTGCTAATCCACATGGGATGGTGTAGAGAATGCACAGGCATTTCCCGTTAACTAATATGTCTTTTAACCTTCTATCTCATGAGCGAGCTATACATATATAACTTGCGCCGAGGCATTCATGGCTCACAGCTTGGCTCTCCAGTTGAGTTTCCTGAGTGAAACTCGTTACTTGTGATAATATTTTCTCTGAAGGCCAAGTCTGTTATTGATTGTTTTGTTTTGTTTGTTTATTTTTGTTTTTTATAATAGGAGTAGCTCGGCTTTCCTATCGTCCGGTCACTACTCCGCCCACTTCTGTTGAACAGGAGTAGAGGCTCATCCCTTGTTTCCTGTTTAGGAAGGGGTTCCCGGAACCTTTCTTTTTCTCTGGCCTTAGTAGTAGGGATGTCGTGAATCTCTTGTGACATATGCAGTTTGTAAGAACGTCTCCCCATACTGAGGGTACCGGGTTGGCAGTTTTCTGGTTGCTGTTCCAGACTGGTATTTAGGAGCCCAAACTCTTGAATAGCGTCTTGAAAGGCTGCTCTCATCAACAGTTGATAATATTGGGGTTCTTACAGTGCCATGTCGCGCATTGAAGAATATCCCTGTATGCACCTCCAGTGAACAACCTCGATATCTGTTTTACCTCCATCCATGACTCTTGTTGTGCTACAGAGCTCTGCCCTCTTAGCAACTTTGATTATGTCTGTTAATATCTCCTTCCTATCACCTCCAACCATGAACCTCCTACCAACAAAATATTTGTCTGTTATGAACGCGCAAACTGGGACTCATTCCGTGATTTCCTTCACAACGTTCCTTGGAACGTGGATTTTAATCATCCTGTTCAAAAATGTGCGTTTGAGACCTTTTCCTGGGTAAAAGCTGGTATCGAGGCTTTCATCCCAGCAAGAAAATACCAAGTTAAATCGCGCTCATCTCCCTGCTTGCTCAGCTGTTATAGCTCATAGGAATCATTTCTTCCGTCTGTATCGGAGCGACATGTCTGAGTGCAGCAGACATCTCTTTGTATCTGCTCGTAATGAGTGTAAGCGTGTCCTCAATAAAGCAAAGTTACTGTTTGTTGATAGAATGAAACAATGTATTGCATCCCGCAAGTTTGGTTCTAAAGATTATTGGCGGTTGTGCAAGAGTGTGCTGAATAACAGCAAATCTTCAATCCCTCCTTTACTCAATCAATTCGAAGTCCTAACATTCACAACTGATAAGGCTGAATGCTTTGATTGGAAATTCTCATCCAACTCAACACTTGATTTATCCAGAGTGCCTAACCCCGTGGATAGTATTGGACATCATCTCTAAATGAGACTCTCATAAAGCAAGTGGTGGTGATGGGATACCAGCCATAGTCCTAAAGAAATGTGCTCCTGAGCTGACCCCAATTCTCTCCAAACTATACAACAATTGCCTCGCTGACTCTTGCTTTCCAGTCTGTTGGAAGTCCTCTGTCGTCTCTGTTTTTAAAACTCTCCTGACCCATCTAATTATCGTCCTATCAGTCTCCTACCACTCTTCGGCAAAGTCTTTGAGGCCTTAATCAATGCCAAAGTGTTTACGCATCTCAACTCCCACGATCTACTTTCTGACAAACAATATGGTTTCCGCTTTGCTCGGTCTACCACTGATGTACTTACCGGCCATAACTGTATATGAATACCAAAAAATTCATAATAACGGCGAACCTCAAGCTGTTGGTCTAAACATCTCGAAGGCGTTTGACATGGTTTGGCATGCCGGCCTCTACGTAAGCTTCAGGGATACAGTCGGTATTACAGCACGATTATATGATTTAATCCAATTACTCCCATCAAATCGATAAATGAAGGTCGTCCTGAACAGGTTCTCTTCTACCTCCTTTCATACGAACGCTGGTATTTCCCAAGGTTCTATCTTGGGTCCTACATTGTTTCTGACCTTCATCAATGATCTTCCCGATATCTTAAGTTCTCAAGCAGGCATTTACGCAGAAGACACTGCCATTTACTCCTGTCTCAATAGTTAATCAGGAATTGCTGACAAAGTTAACCTGTTCGTTAGTCGCGAAAAGGCCCCCCATTCTGTGGTTGACTGGGGTAGAAAATGGCTTGTAAAATTTAATGCCTCCAAAACGAAACTGTTCTCATTTAACCACCATAGAGAAACCTCCCTGCTTCTTATCAGCATGGTTGATGATCAACTTCACGAGAGCATCTCACTGCGCCTTCTTTGTCTTACGTTTTCCACTGACGCGATTTGAAACAACTACATTGAATCAATAGCTGCTTCTACCGCAAGGAAAGTTGGTTCTCTGTCGCGCCAGAAGCTTTTTCTCATCTGAGTCCACCCTTTACATCTACAAATCTACCATTCATCATATGCATTGAATACTGTTCCCATATATGGTTTGGTGCCCCCGCTGTTCATCGAGGTTCTCGACAAAATCCAAAGACGGATATGCAATGTGATCGGTTCTGACTTGGCTAATCGACTACAGTCACTTTCTTGCAGACGTGGTGTGGCTTCTCTCTGTTTTTTCTACAAGTATTTTCATGGCAACTGCTCTGACTAGCTATTTTCACTGGTGCCTCGAGTGCATGAATTTAAGCGTGATACTAGGTTGGCATTTAGGTCCCACCCTTTTACTGTCGAAACAGTTAAATATAACTGCCTCTTCTACTTCAACAGCTTCTTTTCTCGCACTTCGTGACTGTGGAACTCCCTTCCTATTACTTGTTTTCCTGACAACTATAATCTTCAAAAACTTAAATGTAATGTCAGTCGACATCTTCTGATGCCTTCATCACCGTGCTTCTTTTCATCCCTTCCTCAACCCCCACCTATATCTTTTCTCTTACTTTAACTCTTTGTAACCCCTTGCATGTTAGTGGCACTCCTAATTTGCTTGGGGTGATTGCTTATAAAAGACGAAATCACGAGAGCCAACGTTGTAAGATGCTATGCAGTGGCACATTCTCTCGGCAAATAGGGACTTAGCTTCTTGGATGACACGTTTACATTTATTGAGAGCAGCAATGAATAGACGTCTGTTATGGCGGGAGGTGTCACGCTTGTATAGCCGAAAATTGTGATTCCTGTGAGCTATAGCGGCCGAGCATGCTGTTATGAACCATGGAAAGGATATTGAAAAAATCCAGGCGCAGATTTATATTTGGATAAGAGGCACTCTCGAGAATTTTCCGTCTAAGTGAATTACACTTTCTTTTAATAAGTTTGGCATCAAAATTGTAGTTTAATTTATTTCTAAGTATAACTAATGCATTTGATAAATTGTTGTGTTTAATATCCTTGTTTTGTTCATAGATACGTTGTTTTTGTTTTTTTAATTCCTGCAAGTTTCCCCAATTTATTGTGAGCAGAAGTTCTGGCAATTTATTTTATATAAACCTACTTCAGAATTAATATTTATTATGTGTATTTTTCGTTCTTATCCTATGCATAACAGTTTTGGATGTAGTTGAGGTTATTTTCTTGTTACGAATGGTTAAATTATTTTGGATAGTGGATGTTACGATGTTAGTAGGTAGGATTATGTGTCTGCTTTTATCTACTTATTGTCATTGTTATTGTAATTAATGTCATTATCTTTTTGCGATTGTATATTTCGTATGCCTTTCTCTTAGTATTGTGGATGAAATAATAAGGATATTGGAAGATTTTTAAAGTGTTTTCTATGTATATTTCTTCTTTAGGTAAGTATTGGGGCTGCAGATTCTTAGTGCTCTTAAATAGAATTCTATAATTATTCAAGATTTTATGTTGTTTCAGTGGTGGGGATAAAATTGATAAGGTGATTCTTGTTGGTAGAGTTTCTGTAAACCTCCAATTGAAGTTCGTTATTATTTCTGTGAAGCATGATATTTATGAAGGGTAAAGTGGTGCTAAACTCAGATTCAAAGATGAAATCTATTGTGGGCTCGACGTTATTTAATTTGTTGATAAGATCGGTTAAAGTATGTGCATAATTTATTCATTTAATAATTTTGACTAGAATTTCCTTCATTCTAACTTCCCCGTAAAGCGTAAACAGTGCAAATAGGAAATAAAGAACCATATTTGGCGGAATTCCAGTCGAGACACATATCTCTTTTCCCCTGAAAGTCTGCCTAATCCTCCCAGCTGCTCTGCCAACTGAGTGGTACTTGTGAAATGGTTTTTACTACAGAGATACATTGAAAATTCGGATGAAAGGGATTGTCCGATGTTAGGAGTTAATGCAAGATTTACTGACAGAATAGGATTATTATATATGAATATACACTCCACCTTGAAATTAAAAAAACTTAGATTTTAAAAAATTCCATTGGAATTTATCTAAAGGAAGCCTAACTCTTTATAAAATATTTCTAAGTTATTTTAGTAATTTTTGCATGGTTGTAAATTTTAATTTTAATTTTTAATTTTACGAAACTAAAATAAAGTGATGTCCTCTAATTATATATACAGTCCAAAATCAATATTTTTATGAGCAAAACGTTATTTAGGAAAATTTGGATACTTTGTGGTTGCACCTTTGCCTTCAAACCTGAATTGCACGAACTGCCATTAAGTTATTTAATTTAGAAACTAGATTGATGTATTTTCTCCCATACATTCCTTATATTTTTTCAGCTCCTGAAGAGAAAGTTATTGGATGTTGCTAGAGTGCATCTTTCTGGCTATCATCCCCAAACATTTTCTATGGGACTGAAATCTGGTGATAAAGCAGAACACTTCATTGCAAATAAAAATTGACGAAAAGCTGAATATCTTGTGGAGAGTGATTGATGAGGTTAAGAGTTTTGGATAAGTTTAATGAATATTTTTCCTACATTAATGTTTTTACGATTTTGTATGGTGATGTTTCTTTATTGTTGTTTTTTTTTTGTGTACTCTGTGGTGTGCATCTCAGCGTTACCAAAAATCTTTTAGAAATGTTTCATTATCTTTCTTAGATTCTTTTAATTCTTTAAAGGTAACCACCTTCAACGAAGCCAAAAATGATTATGAAGCAGCTCTGAAATATTCTGGATTTTCCTTGGCTTTTTACGACCTTATTTGTTTCTGGCATTTGCAACATGAACCAACTGTTATGTGTGTATGTGTTTTGTCAGAGCAATACTGCAAAATTAATTCCTTGAAAAACGAAGCCACTTTCAGTCCAACATAAAACATAAGAATAATTGTGGAGTGTCCGCACTTAGCTCTATAGCAATGATCCAATAGTTGTATTTTTGTGCGTTTGATACGAAAGCTAAAAAGACATAAAATAATAACCGTGGTGAAATAATGCAGAAAAACTTTAAAGACAATTTTAAGATTTCATTAGCAAACAATTTTTGAATCAAACTTATAGATATTTAAAAATCTTAGCTAAGCCTGACATAGGCGATAGACTAATGAAGGCGAGAAGGATTGCGTCGTATCAATGATCTAAAAAAAAAGCTTTTCAGCCTATTTTTTTAAAACTGAGCACTTATGGCAACAGTTTACGAAAAGCGACCGGAATGAGTTAACAGAAAAAGGTAAAATATTTCTTCAAAATAACAATACCCCTTTTTTCCTTCTTGACCAGGAGAGAATTGTTAGTTTAACTGGAGAATTTTCATTCCACTCCCTCTATATTTATCAGTTATTGGACTTTTAGATTACCACTAATTCCGGTTTTTACAGAAATCCCTTAAAAAGAACGTTCTACTTCCTTGGAAGACAACAAAATGCATTTAAAGATGTTTGCTAAGAAAGTTTAGAAGGCTCAGGGAGGAAAGAATTATGAAGTTACATGAAAATGGCAAAAAATGGTAAATTATTATTATTATTTACATGAGGACTATTCTCTTCACCTTTGTTATTATTATCACTGCGTTTCGTCCGTTATGCTCTCCAGCCTTCATCAAGTACTTGTCGATTTGTATAACCTTAACGGAATTTCAAGCTGAACCCTTTATATAATCTATAAAGTTAGATTGTTCTCATTCCAATGACCATTTCTAGTCGTATCTTAATAGTCTGTATGTAAATAATGTAAGTAATAATTCCTGAGAAATTCAGGCAGAAAATGGTAAATATGTTGTTTAGTAAAGATATCGAAATTTTAAAACAAATGGCTTTTATTTTTGCTTAATAATTTCATTTTTTCCGATATACGGATTAATTTTTTCATTTATTTTTTTTATATTTTGGTTTAATTTGTAAAATATATCTACTGCATAATTAATCTCGGATGTTTTGGACAATTTGCGGAGGCGATTAATTTTCTTTCTACGTTTTTGAAGTGGGAACTGAAGGCTTTGGTGAAGTATGCTTTCTTACTCAGGTGTCTCGCTTCCCACTACGATAGTAAAGACTGTAATGAATACCCTATCAATTTATGGTCTATCAGGCGTGCTAAACAACCTATCATCACTCTTCTATATTTATCAAAAGAAGAAATAGATACCTCCATTGCAGCTTATTTAACGCTATCTCTCGTTTTGCCACTACCATCGAAACCATAGAAAATTTAATGAATATGATTATTATTATTATTACTATTATTATTATTAGTAGTAGTAGTAGTAGTAGTAGTAGTGGTAGTAGTAGAAGTAGTATTTGTCGATAAGGTGGTTTTTCTGCAAGTGCTTCCTCCTCGAAAACATGAAATTTAATCATACAATGCAGTATATTCTCTACTTGTCTGCATAAAGCGCGGAACCTCATAGCGTCATAATGACGTCACAGAACTTGATCACTGGGATTTTGAGTAGGCGGGTTGCGAACATACAATCTGATTTTAACATACTCACGTGCATAGCCACAAGCAGACACATGCATATCTAGATATAAAGGCTTAATTATTCTTTTAGCCATATTTTATTACTTTTATAGTTAATGCCATAAAATACTTTTGTTCACACTATCATGGTATGTTCATGTTCAAACAGAAAACTTTTATCAAAATAAATACTCTGTGTGTGTGTGTGTGTGCGTGTGTGTGTGCGTGTGTGTGTGTAGAGAAAGTGGGAGGAAAGAAAAAAGCAGTAATACAAAAAAAACAAAAAACAACGTATGCAACATACAATTCAATGTGGAGGAAACGTTGGATATCCATTTCAGCTTAGTCAAAATTGATGATAGACTCAACTGTCGACTCTAATGAATTTTATCGTAGTATTTTTTGATTTGCCGAATTTTTATTGACTGACCACAATTCCGAGCTGAACATATGGATTCCTAGTCCCCCAAGAGTTGTTTTTCGATAGGGTCCGTCAGTTAAATCTAGTTGAAGTTGTGATAATATCTAAATTAAATATGAAGAGAGTATTGTGCAAATCTTCCAAGAGAGGGCAACCGGATTGAAGGGAAGTTCAATAATCGAAATCCTGGTCTTACCTGAAATCCAGTACGAACAAATGGTATTGAAACATTTTTCTCGCCAACTAAGCAGGCTTGAAAGAGCCAGTATATATTTAGAAATAAAGATCTATAATAAGTAACTGCGATCCTGTTTTAATTATATATATATATATATATATATATATATATATATATATATATAGAGAGAGAGAGAGAGAAGAGAGAGGGAGGTAGAGACAGACAGATAGACACTTTGATGATTGAGGTTACCTTCAATATCCTGACTCCAGAGTTTCGTAGACAGACCCTCCGAAAATCACTCCGTCCACTCGTCAAGGGGTATCAGCATTTGATTGCTTACGCTTTTCGATTTTTCATATTATATGCCCTTTTCACCGGTGCAATTTTTTTCATAGTATATGAGTGCGTGTGTGCGTGTGTGTGCATTCGCGTGCGTGCACCCATGTATCCGTCTGCTTGTATGTTCGTACGTGTAGAATGTCATGGTTATTTGTCCTTTTCATCGTTTTTTAACTTTACACTCACTCCTTGACTTTTTCACTCTTTTTCTCTTTTTCCTGTTTTCTTTCAATTGTAGCCATTTTGACTTCCGGTTTTCTACACATACATTGTCGTTGTTAATTTTTGAGCCTTCTCGTGTTTTCTTAATTTAAGAAAATTGTATTTCATTTTTTACATAATTAATTTTAATCATTAAATAATAAAGTAAATATTTATATATGTCTTCCCTTGGCTATTATTTCATTTTCTTATCTGATTTCGTGGTATCTTAAGTACTTTTCGGATATTAATTGTAGGAGTTCAGAATTATAATTAAATTTTTATTTATTGTTGTTTGAATTTGTATGCATATGCTTATATTCATACGTTTAAATATACACACATATTCATACGTTTAGACATACACACATGCAGATACATACACATACAAAGTCGCGCACACAAACACATGCACACGTGTGTCTGTGCTTTATCATTAATATATAAATCCGTGCTTAAATGGTAAAGTGATTTTTTCATAATATTAGAGTTTTAATTAAGGGTGGTTTGTTTTATGGAGTATTTTCTTTCTTGTTTGAATATATATACACGCACGCACGGATTACACACACATATATGTATTTTTAAATAATATTTAGTAAATTAAATATTCACATATATGTAATCATTTATCTAATGTTTCATTTTATTTAACAGCGAGCAATTTATTTGATTTGCCTTGTGTTATCTTATATCATTTATATTGAGTTATTAATTATGGAAGATTAAGTTTGTTCGTTTTTAGTTGTTTGTTCATATATACTCGCACACACAGATATGTATATTTAATGCTTGTTTATTTAATTTTGTTTATTTTATTTTATTTATATTTGTATTTTTTCTTTATTTAATTTTCTTTATTTTATGTTTATATTTCATTTATTTTTTAAGTTTATATTATATTTATTTTGTTTATTTCTCTTTTTTAATTTGTGCTTAGATGTCAAAGTAAGTATTTATTTATATGTCTACACTTACCCATTATTTCAGTTGATTGGTTGTTTTTACGGTTTATTAACCTTTTGCAGGTTATTTAAAGCCAGATATATTTTTAGATTGTAAGGATGTTTTTGGAAGATAATGATTTTAATTAACCCATAGCTTGTGAGAGGAGAGTTGGATTTATACTTATCCTAAGGTTATTTGCATATAAGTGAATATAACGAACCCGAATTGAACTAGAACTCAACACTCCTATTTCCAATTCCGAGCTGTTACCCTTTACACCACTCGCATTATCCAAGCTTACAGTCTGGTAATCTCAAGAAGTTACACATTTAGTTACTGATCAGGCTCGATGTTGTTTAACTTCGGTGATCGTACAAGAACCGATGTTTCAACGTTACATAGTTGCAATATATATATATATATATATATATATATATATATATATATATATATATATATATCGTCCACAACTATATATATATATATTGTTGAGGGGTCCACCCCTTTTTCTACAAATGAACTCACCCAGTGTATACATATACTACTGCAAGAGAGATAGCAAGACCGAGAAGTCGAATCGAGTCCAGAGTGACAGAGTAAAAGGTTGTAGGTAACCGGAAGAGTGAGGGTGAGGTAACAGCGTTGTAGGAGTCACAGTGAGCGAGCACGTAGACTCAGTAAGAAGTCATACAGCGATACTACAATACCAAAGACTGTATATATATTTTGCTACTAACCCGTATTCCTGGAACTACTAACCTGCTTTAGCAGTTTGTATTATTACGTTAATACATTATTTGCATATATTCATTCCTGGCGTTTGTTATTTATTGGTACCGGATTTCAGCACGGAATCCACAACAACTTGGCGACGAGGATATCGAACTCACACGGGAAGAAAAAAAAGACAAAATCCTCCCTCGTAAACTTGGCGACGAGTATATCGAACACACACGAGAAGAAAAAAAAATGACAAAATTCTCCCTCGTCAACTTGGCGACGAGGATATCGACACGGAAAGAACAAACAACAAATTCCTCCCTCGTCCACAACAACTTGGCGACGAGGATATCGAACTCACACGGGAAGAACAAAAAAGACAAAATTCTCCCTCGTCAACAGGCGACGAGGACTTCGAACTCACACGGGAAGAAAAAAAAATTCTCTCTCGTCGACCGCAACAACTTTGGCGACGAGGAAATTCGAACTCACATAGGAAGAGTACAGAGAAAAACTCCGACCACAACGACTTGGTGTCGAGAAATTGGGACCTACACGGAAAGAAAAAATTTCTCTCTTCTCACCACAACAGCTTGGTCGACAAGAATTTGCATTTCTCGGAGACTCAAAAGAGAAAATTTCCGTTTTTCCAGTCTCCACAACAACTGGGTAACAAAGTGTTACGAGGATTAAAATACGGAAAATCGAGTTTTTTCATAAGACTCTTACCATGGAGGATTTAAAAGTATTTTAGTGGGACTTGTAAAATACTAAAATGAACAGCAATTACAATTCCAAGAAAGAATGGAAAAAATATTACTACAAACGCAGAAGGAAAATCATGAAAGACAAATGCAAAATGAAGAAAGACAATTACAACATCAGGAGCTAATTGTAAAAGTAGCGAGTAATATACAACAACAAAATATTGAAAAGGAGGCGACTTTTTCTCAAGACGCAGTATGGAGCACGATAGAAACTTTCAAATATTCCCTAGAAGAGGAAAAAAATTTCGGGGACTTTTTCAGACGTCATGAAGACATCTTCAACATCGATTGTCAAAACTGGACAGAAGCAAAAAAGCTACGACTATTACTCAGAAAATTAGGAACTGAAGAATACACAAAATTCGTGGATTACATTTTGCCAAAGAAGACAAATGATTTAACGTTTAATGAAGCAGTTACATGCCTGACGGAGCTTTTCAATCCGAAGACGTCACTCTTTCACAAAAGGTGGAAATGTCTTAACCTCGTAAAGGATGAAAATGAGGACTATTCTACGTTCACCGCAATCGTGAATAAACATTGCGACGATTTCAAGTTGGCAGAATTAACTCCAGACAATTTCAAGTATCTTATTATTGTACAAGGGTTAGTCTCAGCAAAGGATAGCGAAATGCGCAAAAGAATGCTTTCAAAACTGAAAAATGAACCTGGATTAACACTACAAAAACTATCGGAAGACTGCCAAAAATGCCTGAGCATAATGAAAGACTCGAAGGATATTTAGGAGTTAGGAGTAACACATATACGTAAGTTAAACAAAAGTTTACGTTTTTCACCCTCCCAGGAAAGAAAACAAAAATTCTATAATAATGAAAAAAGTACAACGTACAGGGCAAATAATGACGAAAAGCAAAGTAAATATAAGCCCCCCACCATCTGCATGTTATCGACGTGGAGGACTACACTAGAATAAGTATTGTCGTTTTAAATATAAAAACTGTCTTGCGTGTGGAAAAATGGCTCACAAGGCATCCCAATGTAGGAACAGAAAATTTACTAGTAGGATAAGAGCTACTAGAATGCATGACGAAGACAATACTAACATAAGGAAATATGTGGAACTGGAAATCTTAAATCTAACTTGACTCAGGTTCCGATATAACGATAATTAACCTACAGACATGGAGAAAGCTTAATAGACCAACAATCTTACACACACAAAAATTGCTAAGTCTGTTACAGGAAAGCGTATAAAATTCGAAGAAGTAATCCTAAATGTAAAATTTCACGGGAAAACAAGAAAACTCAAAATATTCGTAATGAAAGATACAGAAAATCTGGTGGGAACGGACTGGATGCAAAAGTTCGACGTATGAGATTTACCTATCAGTTCGTTTTGTAAGGGTGCAGCTAGAATTGAATTAAAAGAAAATGTCCAACCAGTATGTAAAAAGAAGCGAAACGTTCCATTTGATAAGTTATTGCCTAACAAGAAGAAACACCAGCATCACCTATAGTACCCAAGAGACCATTTAAACCAGGAGAACGGGTTTACTTTAGTATGTTCAGGAACAATATGGCTTACTGGGAGCCTGGCACAATAATTAACAGACTAGGAAATGGGATGTACACAATACAAGGCGAAACGTTTACCCACAGAAGACATTGACCAAATACAAAAAAGACGGGTTGAAGAGCCAAGCTAGTCACTCGCTGAAAATGACGATTCAATGAATGCAATCTTTGAAGCTTTTGAGATTCAAAGACCACAGGAAGACACAGAAACTAGGTCAAACAGAAAGAGAAAATTTACCGAACCTCTGATTATCGACCATAAGAGAAAAATATACTAACTCCTCCCCCAAAAGGATCTAAGGAAGGAGGTGTTGAGGGCTCCACCCTTTTTTATACAAATGAACTCACCCAGTGTATACATATACTACTGCAAGAGAGATAGCAAGACCGAGGAGTCGAGTCGAGTCCAGATTGACAGAGTAAAAGGTTGTAGGTAACCGGAAGAGTGATGGTGAGGTAACAGTGTTGTAGGAGTCACAGTGAGCGAGTACGTAGACTCAGTAAGAAGTCATTCAGCGATACTTCAATACCAAAGACTGTATATATATTTTGCTACTAACCCGTATTCCTGGAACTACTAACCTGCTTTAGCAGTTTGTATTATTACGTTAATACATTATTTTCATATATTCATTCCTGGCGTTTGTTATTTATTGGTACCGGATTTCAACCCTGAATCCACAACATATATATATATATATATATATATATATATATATATGTGTGTGTGTGTGTGTGTGTGTGTGTTTGTGTGTGTGTGTGTGTGTGTGTGTGAAATATATAGAAAATAGGAAGGAACTGGTTAGGTAAATAATCCAAAGTCCCTTAGTATTTTAGTTATTATTTTTAAAAAATAGTGCTCGATACAAAAGTAGAGCATAAATATAATTCTTTATTTAAAAATATGATTCCAAATCGCTACATAAGAGGTCTCATGTTTCAAAACTAGAGCCGAAAACTTCAATATAATCCTTTAAATTAAATTGAGTTGAAAGTAAAATGGGCTCCGTTCCATCCTCAAGCGAAATTTTTGTTGGAATAACGTATATCTGAAATTTACTTGTTTTAAAATTGAAATCAAAATCCCCATGGTAACAGCTACCACAGAATTAATACAACTTTGATTTTCTGATGTTGTATTAATTCTGTGGTATACCAATGTACTATTTCATCCACAGAGAGCCCTAGCACTAATATGATATACATTGGGTCCACGAAGAATAATTTTAAAGATAGATGGAGGCAGCATAAGTGCTCCTTTAATAATATAAACAAACGAAATCAGACTTCACTATCAAAATATTTTTGGCACCTGAAGGAAACAAATAAGACACCAAAAGTTAAATGGAAAATTATTGACAAGGCTAGAATATGTAAAGCTTGGGATGACCCATGCCCTTTGTGCCTCCATGAAAAATTCCACATCATTAAACTTCTAAATAATAATAATCTATTAAATAATAGACACGAGTTAACGGTTTTTGTAGGCATCATCTGAATTTTTGGTTTGAATTATTAGATAAAAAAATTTATATAACTTGTTTAACAAATAGCCCAATCATCAGATTCATAGTAGGAATAATTAACTACAAACATGCATACTACATAACACACTTCATAATCCATAGCCTAAATTAGTAGTTTAAATACCTTACATATAAGATAACCCTTTATGAAGTCGTCAAAAAACAAACGTTACGAAAGTTTTTTTTTTTTTTTTTTTTTATATGCACAATTCCCTTTCATAATAAAATAAAATAAAATAAAATAAATAAATCTCCATAGACAAACAAACTAGACGATGGCCAATACATCTTCCGTTTCATTTTGACACCCCCACCTTTCCCCGACTTGACACCTTGAAAGTATCTCTATACCGCTACTTATTATAAACACCCTACACTCCCTACCCAATTTAGACAATTCACCATAGCTGTTACCATGGGGATTTTGATTTCAATTTTAAAACAAGTAAATTTCAGATATACGTTATTCCAACAAAAATTTCGCTTGAGGATGGAACGGAGCCCATTTTACTTTCAACTCAATTTAATTTAAAGGATTATATTGAAGTTTTCGGCTCTAGTTTTGAAACATGAGACCTCTTATGTAGCGATTTGGAATCATATTTTTAAATAAATAATTATATATATATATATATATATATATATATATATATATATATATATATATATATATATATATATTATCATCCACAGACAAACTGTTTCATTGTTTCATAGCTCTCCAGTGTGGCTAGACGTCTGATTACTTCAAGCCGGGATCGAAACCCGACCGATTTCACATCAGCCAGTTATCCTACCCCTAGGACATCGTCTCAGAACAAGAAAGGAAATTTTAACGTTTTTTCTATACGAAATACGCCAGCGATTCGGAGAACTCAATTCATACTTTACAAAGGGAAAACTTCATTCATATAGTCCTTTCAAAGATATATTTTTAGTTAAATCTGAAATTTTGCATCCCCCATATGTGTGTGTGTGTGTCTGTTTGTGTGTGTGTGTTTGTGTGGCAACGTATTCTTTTAAAATATGTTACATTTATGGATAAAAGTGCTCAGTGTTAGAGATGGATCGTGTGTAAATATAAAATTTGACAATGAGGTCAACAACAGCGACAGTCCGTTTCGTGTATTAACGCAATCTTCAGTCCATGTGTGTTATGTTTCGGAGCGACTATTTATATATGCTAACAGTGGTGCATCTATTGTGTCATTAGAACAGTATTTTCATGTATTTTTTTATATTTTGAAGTAATTTGCAAATGTGGCAAAATCAAAGTAGCTAAGAAATGAGGTGAGGGCAAAAATTGAAATTTCATTCATTCTGATAGTGAGCATTTTCAGTGCTTGAAGAATGCTTGGGACGGTCTGCCATCTACTTTTTTTTTCAAAAACTTTTGGAAAGAATTTGTAAAACAGTAATTATAGTAAGTAGTTTTTGAAGAAAACAAAATATGAAGCTGTTGTATGATAATTTTTTTTATAGTCAAGTTCTTATTTTTTGTCAAGATAAAAGCATCTACAAAGCAATTAATAAATTTTTATTTTTATTTTTTTAAATATACAAAACCATCTCATTTTAAGACATGAAAGGAAACCCGAAATTTTTTTGTATATATATATATTAATATATCTTCAAACAAGTTTGAAGAAAAGAACCGACAATATCTGTCAGTTTAATTTTTTATTGTATTTTTTGAATTGTCGGATAAGGAGTTGAGTATTGCGATCGAAGTTGTGATACACTATCCTAAGTTCCATATTTTTTTCTTTTGTTCAAGTACTTTCGAAGTCATTATTAGGAACCAATGTGGTGTCTACGTGGTAGTTAGAATGACTTTGTCTGCATCCTGGTATTCTTTGGGAATCTGGATGTTTGAAATGGTCTCGCGTGATGTCATGTCTAATGGCTATTGGGGACGAGACCGTACAAAAAGTATGCGATTTATTTATTGATTTTATTTTATTAACTAATTTATTTATTAGTATTTTTATTTTTTTTATAATACTAATATAACATGGGTGCACATTAATTATATCATATGCACTTCAAGATAACATTGTATCGTTTACGTGGGGGTGCGGGTTATGTGTTTACAGGTGGTTACCTTAGGATAACTTCTTTAATCACAATATAAATAAAATGTTGGCCTTTTAAAAATGCATGCAAAGATAATTAGTACGAAAATATATTGTGTATGTACTGATAAATTTTTATATCTCTTAAAATAATATATACAAATTTAAAGAGTTAATAAGTTCATGTCAGAAAGTACTCATGTTGAACGTCTAAAGTCCATTAGCATATAAGAGAGAGAGAGAGAGAGAGAGAGAGAGAGAGAGAGAGAGAGTCCTTGTAAATGTGTATGTACGTATATAAGTATCTCGTTGATAGTAGTAATCCTTTCGACTCCCTGTGGGATGTTTATGTGTCCGAAATTGTAAGACATGGGAGAACGGACGAAATTATTTCATCGTCTCTCTGGTTGCTTTACCTGGTCATCTCTGTCTGTTTTTACACTTTTCCCAGACAAAGGAATTGATTCCAGAATTTTTGCTTGATTTCTGATTGGTTCACATATGTGACTCATTTGACCATCTATTTTTTCTTCATTTACATTTAGGAGTTATAACCATTTAGACTCTTTTATTCATTTCCTTTTTTCTTATCTTTTTGTTTTTATTTCTTCATGGCAAATCAAAATGGTTAGCCAAATTTTAGTTTTCTATTTTTTTTTTTTAAATAGTGAACCTTTTATTTTTCTATTACTACAATATATGTGGTGAATATTTTTATTTAATGTGTGCTGTTATGTAAAAATAATGTTGTCTATGAATTTGCTTTTAACCAAATTTTATATATATATATATATATATATATATATATATATATATATATATAGATAGATAGATAGATAGATAGATAGATAGATAGATAGATGATGACAGGGGATCAGTAGGCCCATATGCTCACAATTACAGTTATGAGTTGGATTTTGAACTGAAATTTTCGCTGCATAACATTCGATGCATGAGATTATTCCCCACAGAAGTGCATTTGCAGGAATAGAGATTATATTGAAAAGTAATTATTTTTTTTTTGTAAAATAAACGCTTTATTTTTAGTAGGAATTTATTGATGTACACACGTACTTTGTCTGAAGTCAACTTTTACAAAATATAAGTCACGGAATACATATTTGATGAACTGGTTGACGGAAATAACTCACTAAACACACACACACACACACACACACACACACACAAACACACATATATATATATATATATATATATATATATATATATATATATATTTATCCGTCAAAAATGAGTGAATTAATTTATTTCTATCTGCAATTTGCGCCGCAGCAAAACGCGGGAGAGTAACACATTGATCAACAGTAGATTACACAGATACGCTGGATCCAAGGCAGATGAGCCGATCCATATGGAAATGATCTTGTCCTTTGTCTTGCAGTCATCATGTTAGTTGGAATTCTAGTCGAGTTCATTACACAAATATCCATAGGAAAGGCATGAATCCATCTCTTCTTCCCCATCTATATGTTGAATACCAGGACAGACTAGGTTCTATAGCCTTGGTTGGTAACCCGTCTACTGCAGAAAAAATGGCAACCTACTGCTAGAAAATATTCTGCCTAGTCAGTCATTAATCGAAAGAGACATGATCGCTCAAATTTGTATCACATATGGCACTTAACTAACTGATAGTAATACAAACTAACAAGAAATAATAGACGTTTGTCATTGTTACAAAATGTGAATGAAGAAAAAAGAAACTCCAGCGATATGACTCTACCGACGAATATTAATAATATCATGAAGAGAGTATGTGATAAATGAGGAAGTTTCAATGAGAACTGGCGCTACAAATAAATTGTTACTAAGAGTCAAAAAGAGACAGCTCAATTTCTTTCGACACATCTCCGTCTCTCTCTTAATGGAATCCTCCATATTTGCTACTCACCCTTGTGGAAAAATGCACTCTTCCCCCAAATCAACTTTAACCAATCATCAGTTCACTTTTTCAAACTTGACTTCTCATTGGTTAAAAGGACACAAAAAATGTAGCAAGTTGCGACAAATCTGTTTTCCCGCTCACCTATCTGGAGACGGTTTGAAACCCAAAAAATCAATAAATAGGATCGCTTCACTTGGTTCAGGCAGTCAGGAACTGAGTCTTTGAGAGATGCCAACAAACTCCACGCGCGCCAGCACACTGACTTAACAACCGCCACTCACTCTCAGCAACTCAACACAACTCAAAAAGTTTTGCCGCGCGAATTGGCCCAACTTACAATTTACTTGAAAAAGTGACATTATCACTACCGAAGTAGTAATCAACTTACATCATATCAGTCAAAGGCACATAACTCCTTATGACTTTAAACAATATTTACAATTGTCGCACACATACACACTATTATTTGAACCCACACAAGTGACATTTCACCTTGCAGAAATCAAACTGTTTTAATTTCATAGACAAACCTTAACTACAAGCTTTTATACACCAAATCACTGCATGGTCACTCCTTACAGTTTTATCTCACTTATCACATTGAACAAGCAATCTTAATTTCACTTTGTGCATATCAAACGTATATAAATGCATGTTATTTGTTGATATATACAACTACATTGTTTCTCCTTGATTTCTTCCAATTGAACTGTCTTCAAATGTTTGTTTATTCTATTTGTTGTGGATGAATGTTTAAACGAACAAACACATTTTTAAACCTTCACACAATCTCACCTTCTGACACATCCAATTAGCTCAAATTCCGCAACACTCTACTTAAATCAATCAGCTATCTCTTCTTTCTCTATCATTCCCCTTCCTCTCATGACTCTCATTGCGTGCTAGATAGTATTTCTGATATAGAAAAGGCCATCTTCCTACAGCCGTTTACAAATATATTTGTGTTCGGTGACTTTAATGCCCACCATACCAAATGGCTTAAATACTCTGTCACTGACCTCGCTGACATCCTAACCCTTAACTTCTCAATCACTCAATCTCTCGCGCAAGTGGTGGACTTCCCCACGCGTTTCCCCAGTAACCCTAACGGACAGGCTTATCTTCTCGATCTTTTTTTTACCTATAATCCTGACTCTTGTCGTACTACACAGCTCTGTCCTCTTAGCAACTCTGATCATGTTTTAGTATCTGTAAACTTCTCTTCCCGCTCCCCCACCAGCCAAGAACCTTCTACCAACAAAATATCTTTTTGTTATCAACGAGCAGACTGGGAGTCGTTGTGTGATTTCCTTCATTATTTCTCTTGGATGAAGTTTTAATTATCCTGTTCATAAATGCGCGTCTGAGGTCTCCTCCTCCTGGGTGAAAGCCAGCATCGAGACTTTCATTCCAGCAAGGAAATACCAAGTTAAACCGCATTCATCTCCTTGGTTCTCAGCTGCATGCTCGGCCGCTGTAGCTCATATGAATCACTTCTTCCTGTTGTACCAGAGCAAGACGTCTGATTGCAATCGAAGTCTCTTTCTCTCTGTTCGAAACGAGAGCAAGCATGTCCTCAATGAAGCGAAGAATGCTGATTGCTGATAGAATGAAACCACGTATAGCATCTCGCAAATTCGGTTCTAGAGATTATTGACGGCTCTGCAAGAGTGTTCTGAACGATAGCAAATCCTCAATCCCAGCTCTATTCAATCAATTCGAAGTCCTGACATCTGCAGTAGATAATGTTGAATGCTTTGCTCGGTAATTCTCTTCCAACTCGACTCATTTGGAGTAGCCATACCCGATATCCCCCTAGAACAGAGGTTCTACTGAGTGATATATCCATAACCATGTCAATGGTTTCGGACATCATTTCTAAATAGACTCCCATAAGGGTAGCGGAGGTGACAGGATCTCCCGAGCTGGCTCCAGTTCTCTTCAGACTCTACAACTATTGCCTCGCTGCTTCCTGCTTTCCAGGTTATTGGAAGTCTTCCTCTTTTTTAAGAACTCTAGAGAACCTTCTGACCCCTCTAACTATCACCCTATTAGCCTCTTACCGCTTTTCGGTATAGTATTCGAGGCCTTAATCAATGCTGAAGTGGTTAAACATCTTACATCGCACGACCCAAACTATACGGCTTCCGTTTTGCCTGCTTTAACGCTGATGTGCTCTTGATAAGAAAGGCGAAGCTCGAGCTAGGGCATTAGATATCTCAAAGGCGTTTGACAGGGTTTGGCACGCCGGGTTTGTACGTAAGCTTCAAGGATACGGTATTACAGGATGATTGTTTGATTTAATCCAATGATTCCTATCAAATCGTGAAATGAAGGTCGTTCTGAACGGACTCGCTTCCAGATCCTTTCACAAGAACACGGGTGTCCGCCAAGGTTCTGTCCTGGGTCCTATGCTGTTTCTAATCTTCATCAATGATCTTTCTGATGTCATCAGTTCCCAAGTAGGCATTTACTCAGATGGGACTACCAATCACTTCTGTCTCAATAGAAAATACGTCAGAACTGACAAAGTTACCTGGCCGCTCGACTTGAAAAGAATCTCCAATCTGTGGTTAACTGGGACAGGAAATGTTTTGTAAATTTTAATTCCTCTGAAATGAAACTATTCTCATTTAGCCACCATATAGAAACATCCCTGCTCGCTATTAGCATGGCTGATACTAGACTCATGGAAACTGACTTGAAGTGGAACAACTACATTGAATCAATAGCTACATCTACGATAAGAAAAGTTGGTTAACTGTGTCGTGCCAGAAGGTTTTTTCTCGTCTGACTTCATCTTGCACATTTACAAATCTACCATTAGTCCATGCATTGAATACTGTGCCATATATAGTCTGGTGCTCCTGCTATTCATCTCAAGGTTCTTGACAAATTCCAAAGAAGTATCTGCAGTGTAATCGATCCTGACTTGGCTACTCGACTAACGGCCACTTTCTCATCGACGTCATGCGGTTTCCCTCTGTTTTTTTATGGCAACTGCTCCGATGAGCTTTTTTTACCTGTTGCCCTGACTGCATGAATTTAAGCGTACTGCTGAATTGGCATTTAGGTCCCACCCTTTTAGTGTTGAAATAGTTAAATATAACTACCTCTTCTACTCCAACAGTTTCTTTTCTCGCACTTCCCGCCAATGAATCTCCCTTCCCTGAAAAACTACAATCTTCAAAAATTTAAATGCAACGTCAATCACCATTTTCAGCTGTCTTGAACTATCCTTTCGTTAATCCCCCATACCTAGTCTTTTCTCTCACTTTCAGTCTCTGTAACAGCATGCGTATTAGTCGCACTCTTGCCTTGCTTGGATTGAAATGATTAAAAAACAAAAACCCAAAGAAAGAAAGAAAGAAAGAAAGAAAGAAAGAATAAAACAGTGAGCAAGTTATTTGATAAGTTTAAGCACATCCATGATGGAAAAATTATCACAAGGGGTTTTTAAATTTAATGAAATTTTAGTTGAGGACAACAATTAAAGGAAAAAAAAACCAGGAAATGATGATGCAATCAAGTCCATTGTCACCATTCACATATACATCAATAACCACTTTTATTTTCTTCCTTCATTTTTGTCTCTCTTTCTTTTTAATTTTATCGGGAAATATTGTGAACACACCTTTTACTGACTGATTTTAAAGCAATGAATAAGCCCAGCTGATATTGTTCATGCTTAACTTTTCAATCGTAAAAAATAAAAGAAAATATGTTGTTGGTAAGAAAGCATCTGAATATTTCGTGCAGTCAACAAAATTTTATTAGGATATATCAAAAGTATTTTCAATTTGTAGGGACCTTTATTCTAAAGCTTATTTCGTGTATACACCAAAATATTACTTATGATTCTATTCTCTCATTATCGACAGAATATATTTTTCATACAGAGAATGATTAATATGAGAAAAATATTTTTGTAACGATTACGCCAAGACTTTCATTCCCTACATTACAACAAATAGCAGTAAAGATAGCGAAGAATAAAACAATAAATACAATCTCTACACTAACTTCAGTTTTACTTCCATATATATATATATATATATATATATATATATATATATAGAGAGAGAGAGAGAGAGAGAGAGAGAGAGAGAAAGAGCGGGGAGATAGATAGATAGATAGATAGATAGATAGATAGATAGATAGATAGATAGATAGAAGCCTTGTGGACATAGGTATCAAAATAATGACGAAATCGGAGAAAAATTTACAGAAAATAATGTACCCATAAGAAAAACTTACTAAAATTATTGTTATTTACACATTACTGTCTAAATACACACACACACGATAATATATATGCGTTGTGTGTGTATGTGTGTGTGTTGAGAAAAAGAGAAGAATGTTAGAGAGAAACAGTATGGACATCAAAATCAGCATGCTTTTGGTGATTATTAAACTATAGTCTGATGATAGCTTAAGGTGTTCAACTGATAGTTACTATGCAGTTTTGTCTTACACATCTACAATATTAATGTGTAGAAACGTTGAGTCACCGATTTTGAGAACGTTTGTCCTATAAATATAGCAAACTAAACAATATAACTACACATCCACTTATAACAGCAGAATGCCAACTACTACGGTAACTACTTAGAAAATAAGCAGATATACGAAGTTACAGTAAAAGATAAAGAAACTCCTCCAAAATATATACAGGAATATGAGATCGTTTCTGGAAAAGAGATGCTACTCAAAAAGGATCATTTAACCACAGACTATATGCATATAGGGATATCTTCAGGCCATGAAAATTGTGTTCAAACACGAAACTGTCGCCGCTCGAAGTTGCTCTCAGCGTCCAATTTTACATTTACATAGGCTCTATTCCTGATATCAGCACCTTTATCCATAAATATAGTATATCTTAAAACTATATTTTTATTTATATATATATATATATATATATATATATATATATATATATATATATATATATATACAGAAACTATATATATATATATATATATATATATATATATATATATATATATATATATATATATAGTTTCTGTATATATTTACAAAGTTTCTACACCAGAGTCGTCCAGAATCTTCACTGAATTTCTTTAAATTGATTTATTTAATTAATTAAATTAAATTTAAATAAGTACTCTGCATTTTTGCAATGTCCAGTGTTATTTCTTTAGTAAGCACTGAAGTTATTAATCATTTCTCGTTATCCGTCAACTAAACTCAACGAAGTTCAGTATAAATGCAAATGGTTTCCGTTTGTTTACATCTGCTCAGAACAACCTGACTTTAGTCCTAACTACGCAGATAGAGGATATCAACAGTCATCAAAGAAACCTTTAGATTCTAATTTGTATATATCTTAATTATAGATAAGACATGAAATATACGCAGTATATATATATATATATATATATATATATATATATATATATATATATATATATATATATATTTCATGATAAAACTTAGGAATTCTACAAAACTAGCCAACCATGTGAAAATTTAAAAAAAAATTTAAAAAAAGAACCGATTTTAAACTGGAAAATTTAAAAAAAAAGACCACACCATACAAAAATCATTTCTGCAGCCTTTCTCAACAAGAATAGTTAGCTATAATAACATTTCCAGACACCAAGAATTTTTGAATGAGAGATCGAAAATTATGACCCGTTACATACATACTAAAAAGTTCCTTTTGAGTTCATCTGAGCCGAGACAAAAAGAAAGTATGTATATTTCATTTACCCCCGACACCGATACATTTTCAATACACTTGCTATTCTCCATCTCCCCTTCTACTACACCTCACGTCGTGAGCTTATTTATTTATTTTTAAATAATATAGCATTCAATAAATTTTAAAAAATAAAAAGTTAGAAATCAATTGGCTGAAATCGCTTGAAGATACCGGGAGTTGAAACCAAGTTAGCGGAATTGACTGATCTCCTAATTATATATATATATATATATATATATATATATATATATATATATATATATACAGTAGCGACCATAATATAAGGAACAGAAACAACAAAGACATAAATATGTGTATTACTTAAAAAGTAATGCATGATTAGAAATGAAATTTTTACCGAATAAAGATTAGGGTGCAATGCATAAATATTATACAAAGTTACAAAAATTCACATAATAGTTTTTTTTAAAATAAAGATAAAATGGAACAAAGGAAATAAGCTACTGGACAAAAGTTAAGGAAAGATCCTGTTAATACTTGATTGTGAACAAAATATCAACAATATTTAATATTTGGTAAACATCCCCTTATTTTCAATGACTTCTCTGCATCATCGACCACATGATCTAATTAATTTCTTGCAAAAATCAGTAGTAATTGCCTCCCATTCGTCTTTCAATAACTCCCATATGTGATCCTGGATTTTCGGGTTTCTTTTCTGAGCCCTTTCTCCAATTATCTTCCAAACATTTTCTATTGGATTCAGATCGGGGCTCTGGGCTGGCCACTTCATTACGGCGATTCCTTCTTCTTCAAATAAAGCCATAACCTTCTGAGCCTTGTGGCAAGGTGCATTGTCCTGCATGAAAATAGGAGATTCATAAAGATTATGGTGTAATCTTGGTACCACATACTGCTGAAGAAGCCTTTTGTAAATCTTGCCATGTACGCGGATGATAGGACCAACTCCTGCAGATGAAATCATTCACCACACCATCACACTGCCGCCACCAAACTTAACGGTTTTCTTGACACATTGAGAAAACAGTCTTTCACCTGTCCTACAGCGTACGTAAGTTTTGCCCTCAGAACCAAATATAGTAAACTTGGACTCGTCACTGAAATGAACTGTATCCCATTGTGCGTCAGTCCAAACAACATGTTCTCTCGCATACTCCAGGCGTGCCTTTTGGTTTCGCTTTGAAATGAGAAGCTTCGAAGCTGGAATACGGGCATGCAATCCTGCATTTTTAACCTGCGAGCAACCGTTTTCCTTGAGACCTTATTATCTGTCTCTTCATTAAATCTACGGGCAATTGATGTAGCAGTTTCAAAACGGTTTTTTGTAGATATTCTAACAATTCTTCGATCTTCTCTTTGCTATGTTTTTGGAGGTCTGCCAGTTTTTGGTTTTGCATCTAACGTTTTATCGGTTTTATACCTGCTAATTACAGAGATGAACGATACTTTTAGACCTATGAACACTATCAGAAATTTCTGAAATTGACTTTGTCTTAATAGCGATAATGAGTTTTTTCTTCAAAAGAGAGCGTTTTGCGTGTAGAATTTGCCATATTGCTTAAAAATAAAGTCCGAATGATAAATGAATTTTTACTTATTGTTGAAAAGCTCCATCGAGTATTTTAACAATGTAAATTAAAAGTTTATGCAAATTATTTACATCGTTACTTAACTTTTGTCCAGTAGCTTATTTCCTTTGTTCCATTTAATCTTTATTTAAAAAAAAAATATTATGTAAAATTTTGGAAATTTGTATAATATTTATGCATTACACCCTAATCTTTATTCGGTAAAAATTTCATTGCTAATCATGCATTACTTTTTAAGTAATACACATATTTATGTCTTTGATGTTTTCCTTATATTATGGCCGCTACTGTATACATACATACATACATACATACATATATATATATATATATATATATATTACAAAACCCAAATACACATTAATTACAAAAAAGACGAATCTTCACTAAGACATATTATAAAGAAATACACTACCCCAATTGACCCGAATAAAAAAATCAAATTAATTATCTATTATAAAAATTTAAGACAGCTAACCTTATCCTCAAAAATAACAACACACCAACTAAGTCAAAATTACAAATAACGAAGATTATCTATGAGTTCACATGCCTCCTGATCAAACCGGACTCATAAATAATTAGATCGGTTACACAACTGCATACTTATCTAGACGTCTTACGTTACACCTATCTGATCACAGCTCCATTAGAATCCATTTAAACACACACACAAACTTACCAGACTCCATTAGAAACATACTAGTAGAAAACACAAATATATTAACTGCATCCACCTGTAAAAAAGATTAAAATTAATGGAAGCTTTAATAATAAAAAAGTAAAAACCAATTCTTAACAATATTAACTATGAACAAGGCCACAATGTGCTAAACGCATTCGGAAATTAAAACATCCCTACTACACACTAAGACATACACATAATGCACACACTCAATTAAGCTGAAAAATCGAATCATCCTTGATAATGGCTAAAGGTATAGCCGAAAGCGCTCGGAAATATAAAATATTTGGGCAGTTTTTACACACTCTTTGTCCAGAAAAGAAAGCTCCTGTTCGAACACAAGAAAAATTAAATAAAAAGCTTAACCGTAGTACCTTGTTTGTCGTTTTTAATGAAACATATATATATATATATATATATATATATATATATATATATATATATATATATATATATATATATATACGAGTGCTATTTGAGGACATATTGTTTTAAGTTCACTACACACTCAAATCATTTATAATATTATTTTTTTTATTTCAGGTAACCCAGTCAGAGGAAGATGAACCCAAGAAATTAAAAGACCTGCAGTCATTGTTGCTTTAGCTGCAAAACATAGTGATTTAAAAATCAGTAACTTTTTACATATTGCCAGATCATTTGTTCATAAGGTTCGGTTGGGTCTAGAGGGATGTGGTGGAAATGCTTCCCATGTAGCAAAAAAAAAAGCATTCACAGCGCTCTGATACCGTGAGAACACCAGAATTTATACGGAATGTTCAAAACATGAGAAACCCGGAAGATCAATGAGGTCCATCGCCAAAGAACTCCAGGTATCAGAGTTGACTATCAGAACCGTGATACATCAGGACATTCGATATTCCCCACGAATATGGGATGCTTAGGTTTTTCTCTGACGAAAAAACTTTGACCAAGATCAGAAAACAAACAGACGGAATGACAGGTGACTATGTGCATCTCCTTCTGAAGTACCCAAGGTGATGCACACCAAATATCCGGCTGCTGTGATGGTTTTAATTGTAGTGAGCAGTGTAGGTTATGTCATGCCACCTTTCATTTTCCCACAAGGTCTTAGGGTCAATGCTACTGGATATATAAATGTTCTTAAAACGGTTGTTAAGCCCTGGATAAATAAAGTATGCAATGGGAGGCCATATGTATTTCAACAAGACTCTGCACCTTCTCACAAAGCCATTGTAACCCAGGATTGGTTATCAGAGAATTTTTTACGATCATGTGACCCCCAACATGTTCCCCTCCCCCTAATTCGCCAGATTTAAATCCTATAGACTATTATTACGTGTGGAGCGTCGTTGAAAGGGAGACTAATCGACACCCTCAAAGTACCATACCTGCACTGAAGGCCGCCATTGTCCAGCTGATGTCCAAAATGAACAGGGACTACTTAATTGCAGCTTGTGGACGGTTTCGAGCCCGAATAGAAGCAGTCAATGAAGCAAAAGGTGGTTTCATAGAATAATTAGATAAAGAAGTATCATGAAGGATATTTGTGTCAATTTGAATTAAATATATACATTGTTTGCTAAGATATGGCTGTTTATTTAACATACTAAAAATGCCCTCAAATAGCACTCGCACCTTGTATATATATATATATATATATATATATATATATATATATATATATATATATAGTGCGATAAATAAATTGTCGACATTTATATTTTAATTTCGCGCATGCGCGTTATTTATTTTTATTTTGTCGACTGCACAGTATAGTAGGGTCAGTTTGGTACCATCTGTGAGTACGTCCAATAATAAAGTTACAGAGTGTTTAGGTTTCAATCTGAGGACAGTTCAGAGTATCTGGAAAAAGGTTTAAACAAAAATGCTTTTCGTTATTGATTTACGTACTTGTTCTAAAATAAAAAAGATATTATCCCAATTTTCATTTTAGATCCAACAATATTAACTGTAAATTTTTTTCAATAAATTTTGGTTTATCAGTAACCGCATTTTTTATTTGGCGAAAAAATAAAAAATCTATAAAAAGGACAATTAAATTAAGGCCAAGTAAACAATCTATTGAAATTTTAATTTTCATCATCATCATCACTACTTTCTATTATAAAATCATTATATAAATTGTCATTAAACAAATTATCATTCACAATATTATCTTCGTCTTGTTCAGAATTATCTTCGGTCTCTTCATTCTCTTGCCAAAGGATGTCGTCTTCAGAGCCATCCATGGCTGCTGTGAGACAACATTTCTTGAAACCTCTCTTTATAACATCATCACTAAAGGAATCCAAAGATTCCTGAATCCATTTTCCAATAAATTCCAACACTGTTTTTTTTCCTGTCGCCATCAGCAATAAAACTATTCTTTCTCCATAAATGTATGTTAGCCTCATTCAACTCATATTCTCTAGCTGCAGCTCTGTTTCCTATTTTTTCTGCTAATTCTATTAGTTTTTGTTTAAAAATTGCACTATAACGCGCAAGTTTTGACATTTTGACAGTAAAATAAAATGTTATATTTAACGGGAAAACCGCATGGTGATTTTCAAAATTATTTTAACCCCTTAGTTTTGATTTTATTCTTAATGTCAAGGTCGACAAAATGTCTTCGCAATTATTTTTTTTTTTTGGCAAAATTTATAGATGCGTATTATACATAGGGATAGATATATTTCTTAATTTTTGGATCATTTGTTGGGGTGCGCATTATTTATGGGTGCGTATTATTTTCGAGAAATTACGCTACTTCTATCCCTACAAAATTCTCTGGAAGTCTGTATTAACTCACCTAGAAAAGTTCCCCACTCAGAAAAAAGACAAACTCTGGGAGGATCTAACCATGAAGCTATCTCAAATGTGACGGAAAGTAGTGGAACAAAATGACATATATGTGGTTGAATAAATCTATGTACAAATATCTAATCTTTGAAATTCAATTTAAAAATTGTTACGAACTTTTGTTCCAACACTGTACATGCCCATGGGGTCTGAATTTGACATATGATCATTTTAACGTGGTTAAGAAGAAATAATGCCTAGTTCGCACTGTTTCACGCAACTCTTCTTTTTGTGGAATAGGAGAAATGTTACTACCTAATAAGGATAAGCATGTATAACATATATTTTGTTATTATCAGGACTTTTAAAATGAATAGACCTTTTTCTATTGTGTCTATTTATTTACTTGTTTCAGTGCATGTACCAAAGTTCATACTGTCACAGAATCGACAACTTTCATGAATAAAGTTTCGAATGTTTTCTAATTGGGGTTTTAGACATTTAAGCTATGGAAGGCTAGATATGCGACAGAAATTATATTTCTCGGGAAATTTCTTGTTTATCATATGCAATAAAAGCTATTTAAAAAAAAATTCAGGATTTTCCTTTTATTACATTTATCCTCACTTAGTTATGAATCTGAAGAGAATTTGAAGGTCTACTGATGTCTTCCCTCTTTCTTCTGTAGATATATACCTACCTACGTAACTTACCTACCTTCCTACCAGCCTAGCAGGTTGTCTTCATTCTTATCGTGGAGCCTACGTACTTTCAAAACTTCCAAGTTTTCTGAAAGTCTAATGACATAATCTGTTGACAAAACCATCAACTGCTCAACTTGAAAATCAGGTTATTTTCACCAGAGGTTTTTTTACTACAGGCTGTGAAAATTTTACTGAACTGAAAGAAAGAGAACTATAACTAGCGCGTTTTTAATGGATGGTGAATTGATATTTGTGTTAAATAGATAGAACCATACGCATGATGTCTATTCTTTATTTCTCCTTTTTTAAGAGAGAGAGAAGTAATTTAAGTAAAAGTTTATCACTTAGCTGATTGATGTTTGTTATATTTTTTTATAAGACTCGGATAAGACGAAAAATGGAGTATTTTGCCTAATCTGGCTTGGAGCTGCTTAATCCTAACTTTCTAACCTGGACAGAATACAAAATATTTTCAACCATGCATGCCCTTTCCCACGGATGATTCGTTGCAAGTCTATTGCTATTCTATCGTTATTTCCATAGGAAATGTTCAAACATTCCTTAGTTCCCCAATTTCTCGACATGCCACATACACAGATTAGAATCATCTTCATTTCTTTCGTATTTACAATTCGGGCACACATCAACCAGGTGTAGAAATTTAAATATCTGGGAAGTGTTTTGATAGAGGACGGTAAGTGCGACGCTGAGATCCGAAGATATATTGGGATGGCCAAAGACACATTCCAAAAGCTAACATGCCCAGACAGGAAGATTTCGTTAGTAACAAAGATGAGATTATTGAACTACTATGTGATATCTGTCCTCCTTTACGTCAGCGAATGTTGGACGGACTCCTCAAAGATGAAGAAGATAATCGAGGTAATGGAGGTATGGTTCTACAAAAGGATGCTAAGAATATCATGGACCGAGTGTGTGAGCAACGATGAGGTTTTGGAGAGGATGTAAACAAGGAAGAAACTTATACTTAACATCAGGAAAAAGCAGCTGAGCTGAAATTTCTGGGACACGTAATGAGAAAGGAGGGCTTGAAGAATCTGATATTCACAGGGCGAGTAGCAGGAAAGAGATAAAGAAAAGAAACGCATGACATACCTAGTGGGCTTAAGGAAGTGGATGACAGAACAGGGTCTGGGGGAAGTAACAAAGGGACAAAACTTATTGAGAGCTACAAGGGATAAGGGGAAGTGGAGAGTCATGATCGCCCACGTCCCGAAATGACACGGCACATAAAAGAAGAATACTAAATTGACAGCTAGGCCTCAACATTTTAATTTTGAAATTTAACCGCAAGTTCTCCGCTAATTGTTTCTTCTCTCGTACTTCTCGCTTGTGGAAATCTCTTTCAGCTTCCCGCTTCCCTTTCAACAATGATCTTTAAAGATTTAAATTCAATGTAAATTGTTATCTTCTGTCTTTTTTTTTTACAATGATGTTCATTCTGTACAATGCCCAACAGCCACTAGAGGTAGATGGTTACAGAGTAAAAGGCACAGTTTATGAGGATATGTGGGGAAGATAACGGCTAACCCTAGACTTGAACAGGCTAAGATTGTAGTAATCGGGGGAGCATCCTCTTGAGTTCCACAAAGAAACAGTTCATGGGAAGAATCTGCCCAAGTGGAACGTACATCTCACCAATGGAATTTGAAGGGAATGAGGGTAGTTCCCTACAATGTGACATGGCGAGTCTTAACACTTTCTTTAGAAACAGCGATAGAGCAAGGAGAGACTTGCGATTTTTCGTCTGTGAGAAAGGGATTGCAGGGTAGAAAATAATTCGTCACCCACAAGACGCGGAGAAGCTATTGGATTCTGGAACGTGAAGACTAGACAGCTCCTGTCCATAATGGTAGCAATAGTCCATTTTCACCCTGATTTGGCGCTTGTAAAGATAAAGGATATCAGGAGGAGTCAGGTACTTACTGGAGCGGTACAGGGAACCGACCATCTTTCCAGGATCTTTAGCGATGAATCGTATGTACGAGTTCCACTGGAGGTCAGGGTTGAGTTTAAGTCTAAATAGGTGCTCAAGGCACGGGACCTTCCTAAGGGAACACCCGTTCATCGTGATCGGTGGAATTTATGGTTCTGCTCGTTGATAATGAAATGTCACTATCTTGCCTTGAATGCAACCTGCCAGTTTTTTTCTCACTGAGCTGTTAGAGGTAGGTCAGATCTGCCAAGTTCTGGTCATCTAGAGTTTGTGAATTGCACCCATATACCTTTGTGTCACCAGCATAGATATTTACAAATAATCGGAATATATTTTACCCGTATCTCCTCCGTGGGTACCTTGGTGAACAAACCACGTCAAGGATCATCATCTGATTGGATTGAATAGGAACATCTTTGATTATTTCCACGAAGTAGGCGGAGTTTCGGACATATAGAAACTTTCCTATTAATGGGTCATTTATATCTACAAAGATGTGACTCAGAAGGTGGAACACAGAGCCTTGGCAGCTTACAATTGGCCTAAGCGGAATACCGTTTTTGTGAATTTGGGGAAGACCGTATATGTGAGGTAGGTCTTAGGTGGGAAATGGTCCTTTGTTATAGATTAGGATCTGCGACAGTTTTCGTTCTGTTTTCATTGTTAGATCTTTCTTTATTTTACTATAGCTACCATTTCTAATGAGGTCTTCCAGCTTTCCTGTATATTCTGATTTGTTCATCACTACAGTCGCATTGACTTTGTCGGCTGGGGAGTATGATGATGTTTTCAATCTTTTGTGGTTTTCTTATGGCCGGCCTCTCTAGTTTCGTGATGTTTCGTGATTTGGGCGTATTGGCTTTCTGCAGTATCTGTCTCACTTTCCATTTTAGCTCATCCGCCCGAGCCTGAGGGATGTTCAAGGCTATTTCCTCGATTTGGGTAATGATGTCCAAGTATAGTATCATCCTGATGCTTGTGTGAAAGTTGAAATCCTTGTTTAGAATTGACTCCTCAGAGACACTCAGCTGTTGTTGACTGATGTTGATTATTGCTTTCACTGGGTGATGGACCTTGTGCGCCACTTTCTGATCTTTCAATTTGTTTAATTTTTGTACTTGGCGGACCTTGACTGCATCGAATTCGTGCCTGAAGGATTTATCCAGATCATGTTGGATCCTCTTTCGGTCTTCTTCATCCGTAATTTTGTTGAAGAAGACCTCGAGTCTCTGGAAGGTATCACAATGCAGTTACTATTTTATCTAACAGTTGTACCGGATTCTTTCTCGGACAAGGGCGTATCCCGCTTTTTCTGCGACTAGACAGGCTCTCCTTGAATTGACGGGAAGTTTTTGTGACAAACCTGAAAGGATGAGTCGTAAGGCTCTGCATCGGTGTAGTAATATCAGATGGTTCGTATTTCGAGCCAGCTTCTTGTTGGAATTTTCTAATTGTCTCCATATTTTCGGTATATCGGGTCCTTACTGATTCTTCAATATTTTCTATATTTCTGGGATCAGGTACTGTAATTATTTATATTGTTCGGACTGTTGTCCTCCTTTTTATTGCCATATTCACGACCTTTTGGTTGTTGCATGCTCCGACCTTCTTCGGGTGATTGGAATTTTGAACGTGAATATGGCAATAAAGATGAAGACATCAGTGCGAACAATGTAAATAGCTGTAACTTATATCTTAAGCTGTTTTGGATCTAAAATGAATTTTAGCTCATAGATAAAGGGGTTAATAATTTTATAATTGCTTCGTACTTATAAAATATTAAAAACAAACTGTCATTTTACGGCCCTACCAAACAAATATAAACAGGTTAAATAACGACCAACAAGTAGTGATAGTAGAAGATAATCCCAACACAATTCGCTAAAATGTAGTTCAATGTCATATCTTTATTTCAACATGGAATTGAGTTAGAAAGAGATCTAAGAAGAGATAAAGTTTCCTTATGCCAACACGTCTGGGTCGAAAAATGGACATTTTTTTTCAAAATGTTTGGCTACTTTAGCAGTGGATTACAATTCCCACAAATTAGAAGGACTGGTTGCTTTAAGACACGAAATTGTGAATTCAACATAAATGCTTTACTAGCTACTTTATATATGTTGAAATCCACACCAGCCTCTGGTGACGTGTTCTTGGTTATGTTTTTTCGCGACGCATTGTTTCATTCTTTAATCTTAGGATAAGAGAGACGTCTTTTGATCAACCCATCCATGACATTCTTTAGTAACAGTAAGTGTCAACATATTATATGTACGGTAAATTACCCTAGTATATGTTGTTTAGTGCTATCTTCTGAATACATTTTACATATTTTTATTGCTCGACGCTACATAATTCAGCTTTCCACAGTGTTTCGGAACTTTTACCATCGTGTATGCATTTAACGTAAATATTTCTTCTTCGTGTATAGGCCCCATCACCTTAGATGTTGCTGTTGTGGTTTTTGTATCAAGCAGCATTTTACACCAAAAGCCGAAGTTGTTTGTTGTTGAAGACGTCACATTCTAAAAACGAAAAGGTTGAATGTTATTTTGTAAGTAGTAACACAAAATTAGAATGTTCTTGAACTTTTTGACATAAATAAAAAAACTACATAAATTATTTTAGTATTGACGTAGCACTATTTTAATCATTTCGCCCTAATCATGAAAATAAAGCCACTAAGACGCAAGTGGTAATTCAGTATGAGAGAATATGTGACAAAGAAAAACATCAAACAATAAAATAACAGGAATTAAGAAAGTAGAATATAATCATTAACATTGCGTAGAGAGTTTTGAAGATCAAAGTTGACTGGAAAGCAAAAACCGAAAGAAAATTCCATATGCGAGAAACTTACTTGTCAAACATGATAGGGTTATTTATTTTGCTTAGCATTAGAATATTTATGCACTGCTTCGGATTACAATGTCGCTCTGCATCCTTCTGCCCAGAATCAGAGTAGTAGCTAACCCTTGCCTAATTTTGTTAATTTTACCGTGTTATTCAAGTAACAGAACGCTGGATATGTTGCGTGTCAGCATACGCAGAATTCTGAATTTGCGAACATCCGGTCTTGTGGTCAGATGTTCGAATCAGGGCAGAATTCACGTTTTAATGTTATATATTTGGCTGCTTAAGCATCCTGGATGTTATGGACACAGAAAAAAAAAAAGGAACGTCACACTTTTCATTATAATATATGGCTTGAAAAAAGAAAAATACTGAAAATAGAGCATGACAAGACAAGTAATTATCTTAGAACGGACAAACACTTTAAGGATCAGTACAAGCAATTATAATTGTGACATTGACTATGTTTTCGTTAAAGACGTGGCTCCATGTATGTTGGACATGCCTGCGTCTTCAGTCAGTTTCAAATTATCTCCCTTATTGACCTCGACACTGTTGACATTTGATAATAAATCTATGCAGACGTCTGCTTGATAAAATGCTACACATAACCACATGATATATATTGTGTTTAAAACTTTTATGCATCATCAGAACAGTCTATTAGATAGAGATGGGATTATTGCCTATCTCTATATAGTAGATTTTTCTGCTGACATAGATGTCAATCTCTGCATAATTAAATCTTAAGGTGACGTATTTAATATAGAATTCTATGTTAAAGTTAATAAATAAAACTCAAAAATTATTTAAACATGAACAGAATCTCACTCTCCTGTATATATATATATATATATATATATATATATATATATATATATATATATATATATGTATGTATGTATGTATGTGCGTGCGTGTGTGTGTGTAAATATTCTGATAGAGTGTATCAGCAGAGGAGACAAAATGAATAAAAAGACAAAAAGAAAAAATATTCTTATTCGATGCGTTTTGTCCTCTGAGGGACTTTATCAAGGTAATGTGATAAAGTTCCTCAGACGAGGACATAAAATTGTTTTGTCTCTTCTCTTTTATTCATATATATATATATATATATATATATATATATATATATATATATATATATATATATATATATATATATTACAATATGTATATGTATATATATATATATATATATATATATATATATATATATATGTGTGTATATATATATATATATATATATATATATATATATATATATATATATTATAAATTAATTGATTTAAAATGTGTTTTTTTTCGCTACACAGTTCTAACCATGTTTAAAAAATGGAAGCTAAATGCCCCGAATTTAATTTTGTAATTAAATTAAAGGCATTAGTTCCATTTCATCCTCAAGTGAATTTTGGAGTAACTTTTAAAATTACTGGGTTTTAAATACACAGCTAAGACAAAATTCATGTTTCCAAGGTTACAGATAAATCTATTTTTCTAGACAGGGGTGTCTAGGTGTTCAATATGTCTAAATTTTAATGTATCAGTTTTTTGCTACTTTTGGTAGTGGGTAGGGATGTATTTTTCAATGAAATCTAACATCCGTTAAAAGCGTGTCGTCTGGATTTTTAAAAAATTTATATTGTTAACGGCTAAAATTCTTACGGCATTTTTTTTCTTCGTATATTTAAAGATTTCTTTTGGGTGGGTGTTTAGGTAAGAATACTCTTTATTTAACTACGATTTGAAATATTTTTACTTTTAATTTTATTATACTATAATTCTTTCAAGAACAATTTAAATGTAGTTAGAAGCCCTTACAATTTGTAGAATTATTGTCACATCAAGCATATTACGATTTTTAAAATTTCATATTTAAATATTACTAAAGTAAAATTTTCATTTCCCTGATTTAGTAAACTTTATTTATTTATTTATTTAAATACAGTTTAAAAGAAGTTTAGGTTAGAATTCATTTTAATGTACTACAATTTTAATTACAACTTTAAAATATTTTCATTAGTAGTTTTTATAGACTATATTTCATTTAATAGAAGTAAATAGAGTTACTTACAGTCAGTAAAATTATTTTTCTATATCAAGTATATTTATATTACGCTTTTTTTTAAAATTCTATATTTAAATATTTTTAAATAAAATTTTTTTCGTTACAGCAAAAATAGCTAATTCATTTCTCTGATTTAGTAAACTTTATTTATTTAATTAATTACAATTTAAAAGAAGTTTAGGTTAGAATTCATTTTAATTAACTACAATTTTAATTACTACTTTAAAATATTTTCATTATTAGTTTTTATAGACTATAAATGTATTAGAGTTACCTACAGTTAGTAAAATTATTTTTCTATATCAAGTATATTTATATTACGGTTTTTAAAATTATATATTTAAATATTTTTTAGGTAAAATTTATTTCTTACAGCAAAAATCGCTAATTCATTTCTCTGATTTTATTAAACTTTATTTATTTATTTAATTACAGTTTAAAAGAAGTTTAGTTTAGAATTCATCTTAATTAACTACAATTTTAATTACAACTTTAAAATATTTTCATTATTTGTTTTTATAGTCCATATTCCATTTAATAGAAGTAAATGTAAAAATACAAAATACTTACAATACAAGGTAGTACAATTTAATCATTCTTATGTTGTCCTGATAATTGATATCGCTTTAGACAAACTATTCTCGATATATCAGGTTCGAATGTCTGTGTAGATCCCATTTTGATCAACGATGACAAATGTTTATCAGTTAATCTGGGTCTGTGAGACGTTTTTGTGGCCTTCATAAACGAAAATAACTGCTCAGACATATGTGGAACCAAACATCGCCATAATCTTTGTGGCAAACTTTCTGAAGTTCTTAAATGTCTGAGAAAGGTATGAAAAAAAATCCGGGTGCCCCTACTTCTAGGTACTTTCCTTTGAGTGTTCAGTTAGTCTGCATTTCCAATAGTTCCATCTGTAGACTTTCTTCTGCCTGAGCAACATCAAAAGTGAATGGTGCTGAGAATAAAGCAAACTGATCTTCACAAGTTGTAAAATCACAAAATCTTCACTGAAATTCCTTTGACAGCAATTCCAGGTAATTGTACTTAGCAAAGTTAAATACAGACTCAGTATTGGCAGTTTTTCAACTCCTTGCACATAGGAAAATGAATTACGTTTTCATGTGACAACTGGGAGTTCAATAAAGCTAATTTTGCAATGAAACACTTGATATCATCATATAACTGAGTGATAAGCTTATTTTTACCTTGTAATTTCAAATTAAGGTCACTTAATTGGTTAATAATATCCACTGAAAAAGCTAGATCTTGGAGCCAGCTTTCATCTTTCACTTCATCTGTGCTTTGATCCTTCATCTCCAAAAACACAACAATTTCGTGTCGCAATAAAAAATCTCTTCAGTACCTTGTGACATGAAAGCCACCAAACTTCTGTGTATAATGGGACATTTGTGAAATGATTATTCACGTCTTCCAATAACTGACTAAACTGACGGTGATGCAAAGCACGTCCTTTAATATAGTTCACTGTTTGTATGACAAAACTCAACACATGATCTTATTTTAAAATCTTAGAATATAAGTTCTGTTGGTGAATTATACAGTGAAAATGCTTGAATGTTGAATCTGGATATATTTTTGTAACAAACTTGGCAGCAACACCATCATGTTTCCCAACAATATTGGCAGCGCCATCAGTAGATAAACACACAAGTTTACTCAGATCAAGGCCATACTCATGGAGAGGCTGTTCAACTTTCTCAAAAATGTCCTGGCTTGTTGTAGTATCATTCGTTGGTACCAGTTCAATTAGTTTTTCATAAATTTGAAATTCATTGTCACAAACCCTGATAAAACGGTGAGCTGTACTATTCCAGCTATGTCTCATCTCGAACAACAGAAAAATATTCAAAACTTGATGATAAAATCTTCACCTGACGTTCAGCAACGGTGTTCCTGCTTAATGAAATGTCCTGAAATAAGTGACTTCTCTGGACATACAATTTCAGATGTTTTTACAAGAAATCGCTTTATGAAATCTTCACTGCAAGATTTTCTAATGATGGCGATCATTTTGCAGAGTTCAAAGCTTGCAGTAACAGAATTAACATTGCCTTTCTGAATTTTTGTAAAGCAACTCTGTTGCTGCGTTAACTTAACGTTGAATTCCTTCACTTTTGAAACACGCATATCTCCATATTTATCATAAGATCGATGGTTTGTTTCATAATTTCTTTTCACATTATATTTTTTTGGCGTTGCAATGCAATCGTTGCCAATCAAACAGTTTATCTTTCCATTAACAGTGGTACAAAAGTACTGTAATTCCCACTTTTCATGAAAAACGTTCTTCTTCAGATAATTTTCTCTTTTTACGAGATGGAATAGAATTGGACGTTTTGAGGCAAAATATTACAAAATTACGAATGTTTTCACTTTACATTTGTTCTTATTAGTTGTCAAGGATGATCCCATGATTAACCGGAAGTTAAAAATAGTTGCTGACATTTGAAAACAAAAAAAAAAACATTGAAATAAAATAAACAATTTAATCATACCAACTGACAAAAATCTCAGTTTTTAATAATTTGCTTTACCAACATAGACTATAGAAAACTTTGTGAGGGCCGCCAAGATGCATGTAAAGGGCCGTATGCGACCCGAGGGCCGCCAGTTTGACACACCTCCAATAGAATGTCCAGTGGTAAAGTGAAATTTAATTTGGTCTCTGGTAGTTTTGATTGTCAAAATTGGTTTGCCCGTCGAACCCAGACTGAAGACAGTATATCCACGTCATGCGTAACATTTCCAAAGCGAGGTATATTACGTCCTTGGATCTATTTTCTTTACCGATGCGGTAATCTTTTACAAGTACAGGTTATCCTGGTACATATTTACGTTTCACTACTTCATGATGACGGTTAAATTGTTTTTCTATCACTGTGTTCTTTTATCGGGAATGGTTTGTAGTTAAATGGATGACATTTATGTTTAAACGAACTTTACAGTTGATCAGTGATTCTGCTAGTGGTTTTCCATTAGGTGCCTTTGAATTGTGTGTAGCTCTGTAACTTCCGAAGAATATTTCTCATATTTCTTGTGTAGTTCCCTCCTATTTTAGGAGTGCTTTCTGTGGCCCTCAATGTTTTTTCGCCTCCTTCCCCCCCCTTTTTTATTTACAACCTATCTGGATTGAGTCATGTTTTGGCTAATAGAGGACAGAAAAGGAATTTGGAGTCATTCGGCAACAAGCAGAATGACCTCCTAAAGATAGCAGGAAAAGAATTTGGGGTTGCTTGGCAACAAACAGAATGACCTCCTAAGAAAATGAGAAAGAATCGGTCACCTACGCTCAGGTGACAAACATCACCAAGTGGGATTTTGGTACTGTAACTTTAGTCTCCCAGTGAACAGTTCGCGAGGAAAATAGACTCTCATCATGCGATCGTAAGGAATGAGAAATACACCCACAAACCTATTCCATTACTTGTTGTGTAGGGAATGAAGAAATTTAATCCCGGAGATCTTGGATCCCTTTGACTGTTTAGTGAGTAAATGATAAAGGAATATTGTACCCAAATGGATACAAAAAATCATCTTATTTTCATCTCTGATGCAATCCAATTAACCAAAGGAAACGGAACACAAACATTATTCCGTAATCCTATATTTCATATTGTGGAAGAAAGAATAACCAACTTTTGTGAACATTGTACAGCAACTTTGTCTGACTGTCATTACGAACATTCGAACTCCAGATTCTTGAAACATAGACGTTTGAATTGAAATCCAATATCAGTTAAATGTTCTTTAATTAATTGTTCGTCTGTCACCTCATACTTTTCCCATATTTTGTATTTTGCTATATAAAATTTATTTACAAATGTTAATCTTGTGTTTGTTGTTCGTCGGTACCTGTTCGTGTGTTCCTATCTCAGCGAACCCACCATTTTCTTTTTTTAAACTGGGGTCCATACCTTTATATATTGCCAATTCGTAACCTTTACAAAAAACTCCATTTGTCCATTTGATTGGGGATGAAAAGGTGGTGTTCTAATGTGTCGAATACCATTCTGTACACAGAAAGTTTAAAATGCAGCTGAAGCGAATGCAGTGCCATTATCAGAGACTAGTATCTGTGGGACTCCAAATCGACTGAAGATTCATTTTAACTTAAGAAATGTTTCATCCGAGGTGATGCGATTCATCTGAAAAATTTCCGGACATTTTCTCTAAGCATCACCGAGGATAAAATAATACTGCCAGTTGATTGCCCTTTGAGCAAAGTCAGTGTAAAGGCGTGACCAGGCTGATTCAGGGATAGGCCAGGAACTGAGTGTAGTTTTTCTGGGACATTTTGCTGCCAATTTTGACAAGTGGAACGTGTGCATACGAATTCCTCCAACTGCTTGTCCATGTTTGGGCAATAAAGATAGCTGCGTGCTAGGAATTTCATATGGCTAATACCTTGATGACCATTCCTTTATCACTCTTTCATGTAATGAAGATGTGAATCACGCGCTCAGCAAAAAGAAAACAGCCGTTGGCTTCTGACAATGAAGATCAACGTTGAAAGAATTGGTGAATTCTTTTGTTAGTGCATACTTCTGGTCATTTTGTACGATGGAATCATATCGCTTTTTAAACACTGGATCAGAAGCTGTGATTTCATGGATCATTATAAGTGATTGGTAACGCTTTTACAGTGGTTGCAAGCACTGAAGTGACTCCTGACTCTAGAGATAATGCTGCGATGACTAAGTCTTCTGGTACTGTATTTTATGTAGTAATGAGCTTAGATAATACATCGGCATGACCAATTGTATTTGTTGACTTATATTTTATTGAAAAATTATAATCTAACAGAATTGTAGCGCATCTTTGAAGACGGTTTGCTGTACACACTATGATGCCATTTTTAGATCCAAAATACTAACAAGAGGCTTGTAATCACAGTTAAATGACGTCCGTAAGGCATTTTGTCGAACTTTTTAATGGCAAAGACTATTGGTAATGCTTCTTTTTCAATTTGGCTATAATTACGCTCTGTCGGTGTCAGTGATCTGGATGCGTGAGCTATTGCCTTTTGGCTGCCATCAGGGAAATGTGAGAAATGACAGCTCCAATACCCTAACTGGAAGCATCTGAGACCACAACAATATCCATTGGATGGATTGTAGTGTGATAGCTAAAGATTGGAAGAAAGTAAGGATTTTACCTTTTTGAAGGCTACCTGACACGCGTTTGACAACTCCCAGCAGCATCTTTTTTTCAAAAGATCGTTGAGCCTGCATGAACTCGATGAAGTTCAAACCAAAAAGTACTGTAGGGGCTAACCAATCCAAGGAAAGAACATAAATTTGCTACATTTGTCGGTGCTAGCATGTTTTTTATTGCTGAGATATTTTCCGAGATTAGTCGTCTACCAATTTGTCGAAAATAAACCAAAGATATTTGAATTGTTCTCGGAAAAATTCACACTTTTCAGCTTTAACACGGAATCCGTATTGTTGAATTTGACTGAAAGCAAAAAATAAATGTTGCAAAAGTTTATCTTGTTTTGTTCCTGCAAAGATGATTTTATCGATGAATGCTGCAGCTCCTGTCAATCAGGTTAGTATGGCGTCCGCTTTCTGTTGGAAAATGGTTAGTGCTGGTTGGACACCGAAGCTAAGACGGTTAAATTTGAATAATCTCATGTGGATGTTGATAGTAAGGACCTCTTTGGATTACTCGCTAACTTCCAGTTGAAGAAAAGCACTGGAAAGATATGTTGCAGTTTTTTGGGTATTATGTGTTTACTAGTGAGCTAGCCCAAATGACTTGACTCACTTTATAGTCCACCAATAGAAGGTTAACCAATCAGAAGACGTAGAATATTCAATCCGTCGTGTATAAATGCGGCGATTTTGTTTACTCTATCCGAATGTTCAGTGCCAGCTTGTCAGGCGAAGATGAACAGAAGGAAGAACTACGCTCTGCTACTTTACCGGGATATCCACTGCTAACCTGAACTACGCTTCCCTACTGTCTTCGAAATATTCACTGCTAACCTCTGGATTCTATATTCAAAGACGACCGTCATCATGAACAATAAAATCAACCTTTGCAAAGGAAAATTCTGCCGTTTAGTTTTGTAAAAAGGCCATCCGGAACTGGAAATGGATACTGATGTGAATCCAAAGAATCATTCAAACCGGTCGAATAATCAGCACATATCCGGACTTTTCCATTTGCCTTTTGTAACAACTACAATAGGAGCTGCCCAGGTGAAGTAATTAACAGGCTCTATTACACTTTGCTGAAGATGCTGCATTTCTTTTTCAACCATATTCAAAGCAGCATAGGGTAATGACCTTTTTTTGTCAAAAAATTGGCTTAGAATCTGGTTTTAATTTTAGAGTAGATTTACCTTTGGTACAGCACGCAAGTCCATCTTGAAAAACGTCACTAAATTTATTTTTAAGTTCGTCTGTGAAATGATTTTCAATATCAGAAACCCACGTGAGGTTAAATGTATTGAACACAGATTTGAGAGGAATTTCAAAAAAGATTAAGTTGTTCTATTCAGTCAACACCAATTAAATTTAATTTCGAATTATCTGCGACATAACACACACCAGAAAATGTTATTATTTCTAAAGCAAACATCGCAAGTTAACTCACCAATTAAACGAATTGTACTTCCAGGCGTGCTCATTGATATGTGATTTGTGATTTGTTTCAGATACATGTGACTTTTCAGTTTGTTCCCAAGTTGAATGAGATATTGACGTTATGTATCTAACTGGAAACGAACAGGTTTGTTGTTTACTGGAACAACAATATATTTTCTACGGGATTCGTAATCAACTTTGAACGTCGCAAACTCTCTTTATTTCAGACATTTTCCTGTTTCAAATTTAAAACTTTTTTCGGGTTGAATTTTCGGTTGAATTTGAATTGCAAATTCCTTCGAATTAGCTCCTTTGCTTACTAATTAAAGTATATACCTTTCTTGCTAATGTACTATCGGGTTAACTCCTCCTAATATTCGAAACTGCTCCTAGGGGACGCTCTCCATCACTATAAATACTCCGCGATAATTATTCGCAGCCTCTCTTTACGTCATCATGTAAAGTTCCCGTGGAAGAACGCGATTATAATGCGTTCCCTTTTGGGAAATGCATGAATAATACATACACACACACATGCACATTCACTCACTTCATATACTTTGGACCAAAAGGTTTCTAGATTCATTTGTTACACACATATCACTTGTAACCCTTTTTGTTGTTAATACATTATCATTTGTTTGTATATATATATATATCGGTTCTTGTTGTTTCTTTACATTTCTTTACGTGGACTCACAGCCTGAGTCTGCCATGTTTGTTGTGGGCATTTCGGGAGACACACGTGTTTATCTCTCAACGCGTTCGCCGGCCCGCAACAAGTCATCGTTTTTTTAATCATCATGGTCTCTCTTTGTATGCTTAATAAATTATTGCATTCTGTGATGAAGGCTTTTAACGTAATGTCTTTGTCCTGTTCCAGTTTTGAAAGAAGTTGGGTGCGAACATCACCATAAGTGAAAGATTTTAATCCTGCGATAAAAATCAAACTCAAACCTCTCTGAGGTAATTTTATTTAAATTTTTCACATTCCCGATTGACATGATCAGCAAATGTCACATAATCGTCAGCATCATCATTTGTTAGCTCTAAACAATTGAATCGAATATTTAACAAAGAATATTTTTCTCCAAATACTTCACCGAGTTGTTCTACTGTTTCAGTGAAGGTGAAATACGTTGCATATTTTGGTAAAATATAATTCGTATAACGGCCATGTTTCTTTGTGCCCAGTTTACGAGTTAGGAGACGAATTTTCAATTTTTCATCTTTGTGAGAAAAGTTGGCGTGAAAAGTTCCTCCAACGTTTAAACCACGAAACGATTTTTCCCTGTCAGCTGGTTCATAGTGAAATTCTTTGTTGTGGTTGGTCTATAACCGCTGAATTGGTATTTTGGTTTGTTCTAATGCGGAAAATTTCGAGTTGATTCTGGACCTGTGCAGTCATTGGTGTCAATAACTGTTGTTATGACTTCTGAAACTGTTCTTTCTGTTGGTGTAAAATCTCCGTAAGCATCGTCGCCAAAAAATTGTTATATCTCAGGTTGTTGAACAAAATCTAATTAAATGAAAGACAAGTGCATTTGAACACATAATAAAATAACTTTTATTCATTTACTGCCTAACAGCAAGGATTAGTTTGGATTTAAGCTATGAATTCCACGTGCCTGTCAGCTTATCACCCTGTTGAATTCAGAAGTACCTTGGTCCAGCTGGCGGACAAGAGCCCTAATTCAATTGTCCTTTATTGGGCATAGTAAGTTAACACCCACTAACAACCATGTATCAACGAAAAACATCATATTTGTGGGATGGAGTAAAGGTGACTCCAAAAAGTACACTTATACATAGTTATGCGTAATTTTGTTAATACGCCGATGTTTAGTGATTTAATTCTCAGAATACGTTAGAAATGACATCTTCTGCATACAAATACTCGCGTGTACGCATGAGGTGCTGCCTTAAACTATCGGTAAACTTAATTTAAAAAATACAACCTTTAAGGAAAAACAATTTAATAAAAACTGAGTCATTTCTGACTTGGTGGAGGTATTTCAAGATTTGTATGAAATATCCGGAAAAACACGGGTAAATGAAAAAATTAACCATTTATTCAGATCAGCTAAACTTTTGGATCGTATCTCATATGTATATTTGAGTTCGAGTCTAGCTGAAGTTTTATTCCTTATTTCACATCATATATTGACTACGTAAGTGATGTGATAAAAAGAAATTAAAATTAAGATTAAATAAACGATAATAACAAAATCTATACACTGTTATTTTGCTTCTTTATATGTACGACAGTTATGCCTTTCTTCGTAGAATCACGGTGTACTATTTGCACAATCCCTGAATATTTCAAGCTGTAATCTCAATTAAACTTACTAACCGAGACAAATCTATGTAACAATATTAAAAAATGATAAATTGGAAAATACGATAGAGAGGAGGCATGATGAAAAGATGATGCGAAAGAGGAAAGCTACCCCAAATTATTATTCGTTACACCAAAATACAACGATAAAAACTATTTGTATTCATAATTTCCTTTTGTGCAAAATCTGTTCAAAAGATCAAAATTAGGTCAAAAACAAACAATCTTGAAAATTCAACTCAAATTTTATAAAATTTAAACTAATTACTTGAGAAATATTTCGTGTGACTATATAGGATACAAATCCTATATTCCAACAAATGACTAAAAAAAAAAAAACACAAAGTAGATTTGCACACCCGCAAAATCGGATCAAAACGACCAAAAACAGATTTCACAATAAGGTGTGAAATTAATTTTCTGACCAATGAAAGGAGGCGATTTGCTAAACCAAAAAAAAAAAAAGATAACGAGTCAGTGTGAAAAAAGTCAACAATAAATACAGTGTTTTCAAGTCAGTCGCCAGTCAGTCAGTCAGTCAGAGAAGGGCGCAAAAGATCACAGAAGATTGACAGTAAATTTCATCACTGACTCAAACTTACACAAAGAGCCGAAAAGTGGAGTAGGAAGGAACAACAACAACAACAACAAATTTACAACTGACTTCAAAACAATTCATAAGTACATTTTATTTTATCTTTATTCCTCATTCACACTCTCTTTTTCAACTTAAATTGCTCGCCCCTTTTTCATTTTATAACTATACAAAAACAAAAGAAACAGACATTATTCTGCTACTCTGTTAAAAGACAGCGAATACAGACATTTTTATCAAAATCACATTTTTGCTTAAACGAACTAAAACAGTAATCTTTTTTACCCTATTTACAAGTTAATAAATATACAATGTTCTATTTTTTATAAACGTTCCTTATCGTGTTGTTTCTTCTTGAAATTTGCGTTGTATTTTGTGGGTAGGGTATCCCGTATTAAATTCTCCTTTAATCCGGGTACGCTGAACCCCACAAGTGGTGACCAATCGACGTGAAATGAACTCGCAAATTTCCAACTGAAAGAAAAACTTCAGCAAAATAAGCAACACATTTTTTTAAATATATAACCATAATCATCAAGACACATAGAAAATGGATACACACACTACGGAACCTATGGAAGCCGCTATAACAATTAACTTACCAACTTACAACCCAACTAACGTACAAACTTGGTTTGCACAGTTAAATGCAATTTTCAACGCAAAGAAAATTACATCGCAAAGTTCAAAATATGCCTACGTTGTCGAAAAACTTCCCGCAGATGTAGCATCCGAGGTAGTGGATCTACTTAATGACATGCCGGAAGAAAAACCTTTATGACAAGTTAAAAGCTGAAATTATTAGACGTGTCGGTAAATCGGAGGAAAGAAGGTTACACGACTTATTCAATAATGTGAACCAGGGATATATGAAACCTTCACAGCTTTTAAGAAAAATGCGATCCTTATTAGGAGACAACACCATGTCCGAAGTGGTGTTAAAGAAACTGTGGATGGATAAACTACAAACACATACAACACAGATACTCGCATCACTCCCCGATGATTTACTGCTGGAGAAAATAGCAGAAATAGCAGACAAAATACATGACAACAACCAAGACAAAAATGTATACGCCACATCACATGCACCAACAGATACAGCAACATTACCAGACAAGTCATCTGAATTGTCGCAGCTGTATAAGCAAATGGCGAATCTCAGCTTACAAGTACAAAGTCTGATACAAGCACAGAAATCTCAGCGTTCTCGTCCAACATTCAGAAATAGATCCTACTCACCACACAGACGTCGAAGTAGATCGAACTCTTTCTCCAGAGAGCAAATTACCCACAATACCTGTTGGTATCATTATAAATTTGGAAGAAATGCAAGGAAGTGCACTGAACCATGCAATTTCAATTCGAAAACTTCTCACATTTCTACACAACACCAGGGAAACGACTATGCCAGCAGCAAGTAAAGACGACATTAGCTGCTGGATTAAAACAGAGAGTCGTCTATTTTACATCCGGGACAGAAGTAACGGATATTTATTTTAGTCGACTCCGGCGCTCAGATCAGTGTTATCCCACCAAATACGAAACAAAAGGCTACATTCTCCACATACACATTGCAGGCAGCAAATGGATCAAAGATAAAACATACGGTGAGATATCACTAACGCTCGATTTGGGTCTAAGAAGATCTTTTCCATGGATTTTCACACAAGCAAATGTGAAAACACCTATCCTAGGAGCGGATTTCCTATCCCATTTCGATTTATCAGTGAATATGGCTACACACTCTCTCATTGACAGTAACACAAACCTAAGAACAAAGGGAATCACCTCAATCTACAAGTCAACGGGAATTAGTTCAGCAATACCAACGGCTAATGGCCTACATGAATTGATAAAAAAATTTCCTACACTAACCACGCCTTTAACACATACTGATGAAATACGTCACACTGCTAAACATTATATCACCACAGCTGGACCACCTACACACACATCACCACGCAGATTACATCCGGACAAATATAAAATAGCAAAAGACGAATTTCAACATATGTTTCAGATAGGCATCATACGTCCTTCAAAGAGCCCATACTCCTCTCCGCTACATATGGTTCCGAAACCAGAAGCTGGCGCATGGCGACCTTGTGGGGATTTTAGGAATCTCAATGCAAAAACTGTTCCTGATAGATATCCTATACTGCACTTACATGATTTCGCCATAGGTTTGCAAGGAACCACAGTTTTTACAAAATTGGATTTGGTTAAGGCGTACTACCAAATTCCAGTAGCAGAAGAAGACATAAAGAAAACTGCAATTACCACTCCTTTTGGACGCTATGAATTCACCAGGATGCCATTTAGGTTACGTACTGCCACCCAAACCTTTCGAAGACTCATTGATGAAGTTTTGAGAGGATTGCCTTTTACCTTTGCATATAACCCTGATGTGCTTATCGCTAGTCGTGATGGAAAAGAACACCTATACCATATTCAACGAGTCTTCGAGAGACTGGCACATTTTGGCTTAAAGATAAATGTCCACAAATGCGATTTTGCTGTTTCAAAGTTAAATTTCTTGGGCCATGTGATCGACAAAAACGGAATCACACCTGTCCCAGAGAAAGTAGCAGCAATACAAAACTTTCAGCAGCCGACATCACTGCGTCAATTAAGACGATTTCTCGGTTTAATAAATTACTACCGTAGATTTATTCCAGGTTGTTCCAGAATTTTGACCCCACTCACAAACTTGCTGCTAAAACAGAAGAAGAAAAATGCAAAATACTGATTGACGGAGAAGCGTTAGCTGCATTTCAAAATGCTAAAAAAGCGTTAGCAGATTTTACCAAGCTCTCTTACATCAGTGACGATGCTAACTCAACACTTACATTGACAACTGACGCCTCAGGAGATTCAATTGGAGCAGTTCTACATCAGAAGCTAAATGGTTCAGAAAAAGCCAATCTCCTTTTTTCTCGGTCAAATTAAACAAAGCACAGCAGAAGTACAGTACCTTCTCGAGAGAGTTACTAGCTATTTACTTAGCAATAAAGGCATTTTCGACATCTGCTCGAGGGACGAAACTTTACTGCTTTCACAGACCACAAACCCCTCACTTACGCTTTTACATGTGAACACAGATAAATACACACCCAGAGATACCCGACAACTGAACTACATATCCCAGTTTACATCGGATATCCGCTATATTAAAGGTTCAGACAATATCGTGGCAGATACACTCTCGCGCTCCACGATACAATCCATCGATTCTGAAACCCTTACCTTCGACCTCATTGCAGATGAACAAAAGGAAGATACCACATTATACAAAATAAAAGGAACACCCCGTCCCATTTGGAACAAAAACACTACTCTGTGATGTTGGGACTGGTTATTCAAGACCATATATTCCACCTTCATTGAGAAAAAAGATATTTCTGCATTTTCACAATCTCTCACATCCCGGACACCGAGCAACTGACAAGTTGATTAGCAGTCGTTTTGTTTGGCCAAACATGCATACTGACATAAAACGCTGGACTCAAACTTGTTTAAAGTGCCAAAAAAGCAAAGTAAACAGACATACCAAGTCCCCTCCTGGGCATTTTCTAAAACCAGATGGTAGATTCACGAATCTTCACATGGACATAGTGGGTCCCTTACCAGAAGTAAACGGACATAGTTACCTACTCACTATTATCGACCGATTCACAAGATGGTCTGTCGTTGTTCCTCTAAGGGATATATCTGCAGAAACGATCTCTCACAAAACTATTGGGAGTTAAGCATATAACAACAACGGCTTATCACCCATGTGCCAATGGCTTAATTGAACGTTTCCACAGGCATTCTTAAGACAGCATTAACCGCAAATAATGATTCTAAGACGTGGTTAGAAAATCTACCGCTAATATTACTATCCATTCGGAATGTAATCAAAGAAGATTTAGGATATACAGCATCCGAAATGATTTTTGGAACGTCCTTGACGTTACCAGGACAGTTTTGTGATAAGTCCAGTCAACTCCAACCAACCACATCTTTTGTACAAAGATTTAAGCAAAGAATGAATGAACTAGTTTTTCACACCCACTAGAACACAAACAAAAAAGACCTTCACACTCCAAAAGACCTCCACAATTGTGAATATGTTTTCGTACGAAACGACACAGTAAAAGGCCTCTTTGCCCTACTTATACGGGACCTTTCCAAGTAGTCAACAGAAAACCCAAATATTTCACAATTGTAGCAAAAGGCAAGCAAGACACTGTCTCTATAGACAGACTAAAACCAGCGTACTTGGATTTACCAACAAAGGAAAGTACGTCGGAACATTCTACAGACAAATACCAACGTAACTGAAACATTTTCTACACCTCCAAACACACCTAAAAACATTACCACAAGATCGGGTAGACACGTACACTGGCCTACTCATTTTAAAACATATATTAGATATTGAAAAATATTTTCAATATTTATCAATCTGGAGGGGGGTTTATAGGATACAAATCCTATATTCCAACAAATGACTAAAAAAAAAAAACACAAAGTAGATTTGCACACCCGCAAAATCGGATCAAAACGACCAAAAACAGATTTCACAATAAGGTGTGAAATTAATTTTCTGACCAATGAAAGGAGGCGATTTGCTAAACCAAAAAAAAAAAAGTTAACGAGCCAGTGTGAAAAAAAGTCAACAATAAATACAGAGTTTTCAAGTCAGTCGCCAGTCAGTCAGTCAGAGAAGGGCGCAAAAGATCACAGAAGATTGACAGTAAATTTCATTACTGACTCAAACTTACACAAAGAGCCGAAAAGTGGAGTAGGAAGGAACAACAACAACAAATTTACAACTGACTTCAAAACAATTCATAAGTACATTTTATTTTATCTTTATTCCTCATTCACACTCTCTTTTTCAACTTAAATTGCTCGCCCCTTTTTCATTTTACAACTATACAAAAACAAAAGAAACAGACATTATTCTGCTACTCTGTTAAAAGACAGCGAATACAGACATTTTTATCAAAATCACATTTTTGCTTAAACGAACTAAAACAGTAATCTTTTTTACCCTATTCACAAGATAATAAATATACAATGTTCTATTTTTTATAAACGTTCCTTATCGTGTTGTTTCTTCTTGAAATTTGCGTTGTATTTTGTGGGCAGGGTATCCCGTATTAAATTCTCCTTTAATCCGGGTACGCTGAACCCCACAACTAAAAATATCTTCCATAGAGATTCGTGCGCATGTTCCTAGAGTCTATCGTTTCTTCCTTAATTCCCACTCAACAATATCAACAATAGAGTAAAGGCTATTAGCAGTCCGGACACTTTAGAGCAACAAGAGGTTAACCATCTTAAGGAGTTCGACTGACGTTTACTTCTTAAAGGTGACTATTCACAAACAACCACAATTTTTTTTGCACTGTTCAACATTGTCGATAACTCTTTCAGAGACATTCAGAAAAAGTACAGTTTCAACAAAAACAACAGAATGTTCTTTTATCTTTCACAAGATATTTTTGGAAAAGACGTAAACGATTCAACAAATCCTTGTTGCTGACCAAGCCATCCACGCAGAACAATTTGTTTAAAATTTATATATAATTTAAAATCTTTAAAAGTGGTGAATCCTTTCGGATTTTGCTATTATCTTTTTATATCATTTTCTTTTTTGATATGTAATTCGAGTGAATAGTAAATACATGTTTCACCTTTATACATTGAGCACGAGCTCTTTTATTTCGGTATTTCTTTTCCCTTTTTATATTTATCTACGTTGGTCACTTCACTTATGCAAGTAATATAACTGTCTAATTTTTACTATCCCATTAAAGGGAAAAGGTCATATATTTTACTGAACGAAAGGTTTCTTAATGTTCTATCCAAATTTCCCAATTTGACACAAATATTTTATATTAATAAAATGTTTATATGAGCGAAAGAAATAGAAAAGAAAAACTGCAACAGGAAATATTGATGTATTCCTTTTTCGTATGATACATATTTGTGGGATATTTAAATAAAAGCATGGACTGGACAGAAAATTGAAAGAATAAGTGACACAAACAAAGATTGAAATAAGATCAGACTCATAAAATAAAGGATAATATTAATTGTCAAAATCTATGCAGTGTCCAAGGGACCAGCTTGGTTATTATTTTTATCGGTATAAATTTTTTCTAATATAACTTTCATTTTAATTTGCGTTGCTTTTCATCGTAATTACCAGATTGTTATTCCGTATGAAATATTGATTTGCTTAGAATGTGTCGCCTTCAATATTCACATGATAAAGAAAAATACATTAAAAATACTCCTTCAATATCCTAATAATTTCAAATATAATGCTTGTCGTGAAGTTCACCGGATTCATAAAATTAGAAAAGAAAATGATATAAATAATCTAAAACAGATAAATGCTGCCACCAACGCAATAACAACTACAATTGAAAAGAATTTGTGTAATCTTAGTATAAAATTTGTGACAACTACTTCGAAATCAATAAGGGATTTAGTTAATACCAAAAAAAACAACCTAAAAAACTAGAAACAAAAATTTTCAGTATAGACTCTAAAAATACCACAGAATAAACAAAGATGGAATATCTAAGAATTTAAAAAGATTAAATAAACACAAAAAGGATCTTTTACAAAACAACACACAATGCATTAGTCATTCGTCATAATAATTCTTGTCATAACTTCGACTTAATGTAGTTTTAATTAAAATAGTAAGCAATTTATTAAAGTGAAAATATATAGGAAGTACACTAATTTCTGACTTCCACGGTAAATTTACGTCCAGGTAAAGCATTTGCTTTTATTTTTATCACTGTTGTTTTTAAATATACCACTTTGTAATCGAAATAGTTTTGTTAAGAAAGGGGAAATCAATATTGTTTACCAAGTTTTCGAAGAAGTAGTACTCCAGATAAACCTTTCCAAAACAAAAACTATGTCCTGGAATTGGAACCAAAGCAGTGATGGGACCTATGCCTTGTGTCGATGATAAAAATTCAAAATGTGGATTTTAAAATACGAAACAGGTCAGATATTTCGGTTTATGGATCAGTTATAACAAAGTTAATATTTATCAATCCACCCACGAGGGTCGAATGTGGCACAAGGCCGTTTTAATGTGGGTATCCCCGAGCCCGTAGGCTCGGCCAAAAATATGGCCTTTCTGAACCCGCCAAAAATATGGCCTTTCTGAAACCTTGCCCTTCGGCAAAGCCTCGTCCGACGAATCTTACTACTCGTCAATATTTATTATTGTAAATATACAATAAATGCGGCACAAGGCCAAAAAGGAGGGTTGGGGTAATAGACGGTCATCACTTGTCCTTAATATAAAACTTAGCTAGCCACAACCACTGACCCTATCATACAGAACAATAATCCTTTCACCAAAACAACACATTTCCATACCTTTCTTACTACATCCACCAAAATACCTCTTTGACTCAATGAAAATCCTAAATACTCCCCTTATGTACAAATATTATCTGTGGGGGGAAGGGGCATAAAAACAACAATTTTAAAAACATCCCCAATGAATATATACAAAATGACAAAAATATTTACAAGAAACCAAACAAAAATTAGTGTTAGTAATAAAACCCCCCACAAACTTTTGAATGTGGCAGAAATATCAGTTAACCGGACGAAATCGAAAACAAAGAACACATTCATTCCTCCTAAGCATTCACACAGGCACACACTCATTCATACACGACAACAAATACGAAAAGCACACGCGAAACGAAAGGCGCCCCACATCCACCAGAGAACTGACATCACTGACCACCTAAACGAGGGAGGGGATGGGGAGTTAAACTAAAGGAAAAGAAAATGGGGACAGAAATAAAAGGGACCAATGAGCAAAACAAACCCTAGCTAAGTTTACTGAAAAGAAGAAAAACTAAAACTCAAAAAACAAGACCTATGCTAACCTAATTTCAGGATGGGTTGCCTATGTTGAACACAGGAAAACAATATCCTAATGCCTAACCGGCATCAAAATGCCACTCAAGGTCAGCCGCTTTTACTCGGCACATACGCGCAAGATTCAACCACCTTTTGCCAAATTCTGATGAGGTGAGAAGCCGCCTTTCCGTCCTAATCTTGACTTTAAGCTGATGCTTAAAGAACAAGATCAGTTGGGAAGAAGAGAACTTCTCGCCCTCATAGAATCCCTACTGACGCGTCGTCCAAATCACGACTCTCATAACCCCTAGCAAGCAACAGAACACATAGTGCTCAGCCTTCGTCATCTGCGGCACCACATTGCTACAAACAGAACTGGCTTCAAGGACAAAAAACTTTCCCTGCAGCATGCGAACCATGAGGCCTTCAACACACCTGCACAACCGCCTTGCACTGAAAGAAGGCGTGACCAATTGTCTCGATTCCCCCGTACAGCGACGACAGTTTGGATATTTCTCCAAGCCTGCTGAATAAAGTCTCTTGCCGACCCAGAGGGCTTCACGAATCACCAGCCAGGTGAGTGATGCCTCATCGTTATTGAGGCATTTCAACCCAGGCGCCCAAGGCCATATCGAGCGAGCCTCCTGCTTCGTAAGACCGAGCTCGCCAATTAGATCATCTTGTACGGCCCCCTAACTAACACTTGATATAATGCCTTGCGAGACGCCTGGGCGTTGGAGAGGCCATCCGAAGCCCGTAAGAGGAGCTTCAGAGCGCGACGACATTCACGATAGAAGGAGCACTCGGCTCGTGGTGTACGGCCGGCCTCTTCTTCGCACGAGTGCACACTTCTCAGGGACGGGAAATGTTTCTGGACGTCTTCTTTCCAAAAGGCACCCTCCTCATCCGACCCGCGACACATTCGGTCTAAAAAGGTGATGCGAAGCATATATTGACGAATCTCAATGCGAGGCAGACCGCCCTCAGAGGGATGAAGGCAACAGATCTCGCGAGATACCATAGGGGCTTTGTCTCTCCACAAGAAAGAGAACAAAGTCCTTACTAATAAAATTAGTCTGGCATACGGGAGTGGAAGTACAGAGAGTCGATACAGGAGAATCGGATATATGTGTGAAACACATACCTCCGCCCTTCCCTTCAGGGAAAGTCTCCTCTGAGACCACAGATTAACCGCGATCTCGGCCTTCCCTTGTACCTCCGACCAATTCATTTCCAACTGGAGATCAAGACCGAACCAGACGCCGAGTATCTTGATCGGCCCATCCGTCCAGAGGAAAGATCCAGAAAGAGAAACTCCCTTCCACGCACCCAACCACAAGCCCGCAGACTTATCGCGGTTGATCTTGGCCCCTGTCACCATCTCATAACCACCGATCTCTTTGCTGACTTCGTCAATCTCGACTCTGCTCGACACAAGAACCGAAACGTCGTCAGCATAGGCAGAATACCTAGCTGAGGTGGTAGCCCCAGGCAGGGTAATTCCGCGCAGGACCGGATTCGCCTTTAACTTGCGAAGGAATAGTTCCAACGCAAGAACGTAAAGCAAGGGCGAGAGCGGACAACCTTGACGAATGGAGCGAGACAATACGAAAGGCTTCGATCATACCCCATTCACTTCCACCTGCGCACCGGGGGTCGCATACAAAAGTCGGATCCAGGAGCGAAAGTCGGCTCCGAAACCGGCCGCTGAAAGGACAGCCTCCAGAAACCGATGGTCAACCCTATCGAAGGCCTTGGACTGATCTAAATTGATCAGTGCGGCTTCACTGTCGACTTGTTCTAAGATCAAGCGTACCATATGAAGGTTATCCTGAATAGTCCTGCCCTTCACAGCACAAGTCTGTTCGGGGCCAATCAGACGAGACAGGACAAGCTGCAGACGGTTGGCTAAGATCTTCGCCAAAATCTTTAACTCTGTGTTTAACATGGTTAAAGGGCGAAAGTTCCCTAACCCATCCCCACCGTTCTTGTCCTTACGCAGCAACTTGATCACACCCCTGGTGAAACGTTGAGGTATAGACCCCTGCTTCATCCAGTGGTTGAAAATCAGTTCCAGCAAAGGAACAAAAACGGGCGACAGCCTCAAGTACACTTCGTAGTGAAGACCATCTAGTCCCGGAGACTTATCCAGGCCAACCTGCTTCAGCGCTTCCCAGATTTCCGACTCTGTAATGGGACCCTCGCACCGCCGCTTCAGCTGCCTCAAGACAGAGAAAGTCAGCTAAATAGGCGTCGAACTGAGCAGAGCTCAGACCGGGCTTCCTGGTGAAAGATCCTGAAAGTAATCCCGAAAGGCCTCGCATATGCCCGCGTTTGCAGTCACGGTCCGCTTATCCGGCAATGTGATGCACGCTATATGTCGCCTAGCCGCGTTCCGATTTTCCTCTGCACGCAATTCAGCGGCCATGTTCGTCGCCTCAGAAGACATTCTTTTTAGCCTAGCCCTAACTGCCAGAGCTTGATCCTTCTTGATAAGCAAGGAGGACAACTCTGCCTTAGCTAAGGTTATATCCCCACTAACACGGGATTTCACGGCCCGATCAACCTTTTCTTCTAAAACCGTTTGCGCCGCAAATCTATCTAGATTGAGTCGACGACTAAAATCGGCAGCAAACGTTTTAATTTTGGATTTTAATTTGCCCCACCAGGCGTTTCCCACAACCGCCCCCGTCAATTCCCTCTGAATCATTAGTAGCAGCTGGTCCCGGAAATCCTGCTCACCAAATAATGAACAGTTAAATTTCCAGTAACCAGCCATTCTAACAACAAGCCGAACAAGCCTATGATCCGTATAAACTATATAGTGGAAAATTGGACACCCTAAGAGCCCTACATCGACTCTCTTAACTAAGACTCGGTCCAGGTAGCTCGCAAGCGTGCCAGGAGCCGAGTTGCCACTATTTGTCCAAGTCCATGCTACCTCCTGAGGGTGCTCATTCCGGTACTTATCGACAAGATCCAACCTGCCGATAAAGTCCCGAAATGCCTTCACATCAGGATTGTTAGTACCCGGTTTTTGCCCTATACGATCTATATCGGGGTCAAGGACGGCATTCCAATCCCCCGCTAAGACTACCCGACGAGAAGTCGTCAAAAACGGCTCGATCTGCCGAAACAAAGCAGGCCGCTCAGCATGGTTATTGGGCGCATAAAGCCTAATGAGACGTAAAGCCTTACCCTTCAAGCTAACATCCAGCACACAAAGCCTGCCCGCCGGATCTGCGAAGACAAGGGTACATGCAGCCTTCAAAGACCTGCTCACTGGCCAAGAGACACCCCTCGAACGACAATCAAAATATGCTGAATAAAGGGCGAGCCCCTTAGACAGTATATCCTCACGGTCATGAGAAGAAAACCGGGTCTCTTGCACACAACAAACATTCACCCCGAGGCGCTGAAGGTCACGTGAGAGCCTCGCCCTGCGAGACACGGACCTCAGGCCCCGCACATTTAAAGTAGCTAACCAGAGAGCCATCGAGAAGTCCGATTAGGGTTGTTTACCTGAATTAAACATGGCCGGGGTAAGGATACCGACAGCCTCTCCCATAGACCCATGGCCCATTTCAATCTTACTACTCGTCTACTTGACAAGCGGAAATGTACAGCTTTTATAGCTTGGATTATCAAAGAGGAGATAATCCATATTCACAACAATGACATAATGAAGAAGTTGATGTTCAACGCTGCTTCAAACAAAAAGTTAGGAAGGAAGCTTTCATTAGTACTGGAAAGAGCAATAACAATTAGTGGATTTCAGGAACCTATTTTCTCGAAAAACTCGTTTAAAAGAAAGATTGTATGAATTCCAACTGATGATAATACTAATAGTTCGGTCAATGAATACCGAATGTTTCAGTATAAGGAAATGTTTAATCTCACCGTTATCACTGTCATGTATATGAGGCTGTACGCATCAATAAGTTACATTAGTTGTTCTTTGTACCATTCGGGCTGGGACTAGAGTTAGTAGCGTCTCGTCATACTGAATGATGCCCGGAAAATTGGTAACGGAAGATTCGACAACGAAAGATTCGGTAGCGGAAAATTCGGTAATTTTGACAAGGTAGGAAAATTCGGTAACTATGAAATTAGTGTCGATTGAAAATTGAATTTAGAGCCTTTCTGGAGTTGGGATAAACTAAACTCCCTCCTGTATATTATTGAAATAGAAATGAGGCTACATAGCTTTTGCTTCTTTAAAAAGAAATAACTATTCAGAACTTAATTTATTTACTACTTTTTTATTAAAATAATAATTTGAAAAGAAGATACAAGAACTTAACTTAGATTAATTGATTTTTATTTGCATGAAAACAATATTTATTGAATAAATACTTATTTAAAAATATTTATTTAAAAATATTGGCGGGAGCTTAAATACATACCACCCTCTAGAAAGTACGGACCTGGTATAGTTGCAGTGGGTTTTTATGTGGACTGGAACCCATGATTTTTTTAGTTAATACTTATTTAAACGTTGGTGGCGGCTAGCCCTCTCCAAATAGTACGACCCTGGTATTGTTGCAGTGGGGTTTTATCTAGACCCCCATAGTTAATAATACTTTTTTAAAATATTGGGGAGAAGACCGTTTCCCCTAAGCCCCCACTTCTGCAAGTACGGCCCTGCCATTGTTGTAGTGGGGTTTTATCTGGACCCTACGATTTTCAGTTATTTAAAAAATAAGGGAACCGGGCTTAGCCCCCAAATCCTAACTCCAGAAAGGCACTAAATATCAATTTTCAATTGACTTTTATTTCATAGTTACCGAATTTTCCCACCTTGTCAAAATTATCGAAGTTTCCTAAATTCGTACTGAATACAAGGAAACGCTATACTAGTGTGACGTGCGCGTTTTTATTATTAAAACTGTGAGTGATTCTAATTAAGCGATGGTCAACAAGCTAATGTTAATGAGCTACTTTTGTAATTATCTACGAAACTGATGTAAATTGCTGAATTATGTAAAATAGGACTATGTTTGTATCATAATAGCTGTTAAATTTGCATCCACATTTCATCTACTAAATGTAACTATTGCGAAGTATTTTTTGATTGTCCCGATGTATATAACTTTAAAAATTCTAGATCCTCAAACCGAGACCAAGAAATGTTTCAACAAACCATTTTAGTTTCATTATTGCTTGCAGATCAGATTAATGTAAGGCTCGAATTTAAATTTTGTTGTCAACTACTATTTACGTGACAACGTTACTTATTCTTTGTATTGCCCAAATCATCTTCGTTGTTCCCGTTCCCCAACTAAGTCCGCCATCATATTTCATTGACAATTTATTTCCACTTATTTTTTCTTCGTCGCTTTTCATTGTCATCAACACCAATGCTCCTCTCTCTCTCACAAGTTAAAAAGCAAGCCTTTTCCAGGTACTAATTCAGTATTGTAATCGAATAAGAAACCCAGGTTATTTCTAGTACGCTAATTAAATAAAAAAAAAAGGAAAAGAAAGAAAAACACGTAGCTTGCTTTCCGAGGTTATTCACAGCAACTTCTGAATTGAATTCTCATTACAATCAACACCAGTAATAAATTCACTGATTTGTAAAATCCACACAAGTAAATCTGTTACATTCACCTCTCAACCACTTTTAATTTACCGCTTCGGACTAAAAAAATAACCCGATAGACGCGTTTTAAATAATTCAATTTTTTTGTTTGGCGTTAAACATTGGTTTATTTTAAAGATAATATCCTAAAGCTAACCCGTATTAGAAGAAAAATTTAAAAAGCTTGTGGAATAAGGTATTATTCCATCTACGACATTTTACGCGCGCGCGAGTTGCCTCCCTTTCTCCGTCACTCGTGTGTGTGCGCGCGGCGTTTGACACCTTCCCTTCCTCCTTCGTTCGGTCTAATACAGTAGTAACTGTTTTGGTCAGTAGTCAAACGTCCTGCTACTACGGTTTATGCAAATTAGATTTTTGAAATCTTGCCGCGAAAAATTTGTGACGTCAACGACAAACTGTTGTTTCAAAAAAGTTAGTGGTGTTCCAGACTCTGAGCTGAGCAGACTCATTTTATCTACGTCAATATTTCAGTTCGACTGACGAAGGATATCTTACTATGCAATACCAAATAATTAATTCTTCGTCCCTTCTGGCTGGTCATTCAAGAATCTTTTTCTGAGACGATGCAATACCAAATAATTAATTTCTTCGTTCCTTTGAGACTCGTCATTCAAAGTCATATTCCGAGACGATGCAATACCAGATAATTTTTTTCCTCGTCACTTTTGGCTCGTCATTCGGAAATTCTTTTACAAGACTATGAGAACACCAGAATATTAATTCCTCGGCCCCTGTGAGACTCGTCATTCAAAGTCCTCCTCCGAGATGATGCAAAACATCCAAAATGTTAATTCCTCGGCTCTCTGAGACTCGTCATTCAAAGTCCTACTCCGAGACGATGCAGAACATACAAATCATTCCGTCGTCCACCTTGGGTCTCGCCAGAAATCTGTTTTGAACCAGTACACAAAAAAAAAAAAAAAAAAAAAAAAAAAAAAAATACGTACATAACATTCACTCACATTACCTAAACTCGCAGTGAGTATTTTTCCTTGTATGAATATTACCATGTACATTGACTTACTGGAACCTTTTTCCTTCAAGAACATTTTCCCGCCTTTAGCCATCTTGTTTTTTATTTTGGCGCGGAACTATTTCATTGGTCCCTACCACGGGACAAATTACTTGTTTTCCTGCATTTAATAAAAATTACTCTTGTTGAAACCCAGTCTTTTTCAGTCATTCCGAGGAGGCTATCTTGTTAATATTTTATTTATGCACGTGTGGATTTTTTTCACATTTCTTCGTTGTTCATTCACGCTTTTTTTTACTTTGCTTGTAGGCTCGGTAGTTTAGTGTGGTGTCTGGCACAAGGCCACTCAGTATAATCCAGCACTGCACCCTACCGGGTCCGCAACAAGATTGGTGACCTTACGACGTGAATTGAACACGTAATAATTTTGCAACCTTGCTAACATATTTCTGAGCAAGCTGAAATACAAACGTGCTTAAATCCGATAGCCGGAATGACGACTAGTGACTCTGAAGAGTTGGCGAACATGTCCGTCGCCGTCGCTCCTTTTCCCCCCTTTCATGAAGGGAATATAAAGAACTGGTTCTTACAAATGGAAGCCATTTTCACAGTCAGAAGGATTACAGACCAAAAGACCAAGTTTGGCCACGTGGTGGCGGTTTTGCCACCCGCCATTGTTGATGAGGTCTCAGACTTCCTAAAAGCCGTTCCTGAAGTAGAACCCTACGCGCGGTTAAAAGAGGCAATCTTAAGGAGAATGGGCCGTACAGAGGAGTCGTTAATCCGGGAACTATTTAGCAACCTAACTTTTGATGGCAGGACTCCCTCCCAACTTCTTCGTTATATGAAAAGCCGACTCGGCAAAAATACCATGGCCGACTCTATATTAAAAAGCTTGTGGCTGGACCGTCTCCCCACTACCATAACCCAAATTTTGGCGCCAATGTCCGAAAACACCTCGATCGATGAATTAGCGGACGCCGCGGATCGTATTTTCTCGCAACTGGATAATCAGACAACGCCGGTACACAGTGCTGAAGCGACTGGAGACCACAGGTCCTTGGAAATAACAGTCGAGGAATTGCAGCGCCAAGTTATGGATTTAACATTAGCTCTAAAGAGCCGTGGTCGAAGCCGGTTCCCTTCCCGCCGGCGCTTCAGAAGTCGACCACGCTCGTCCAGCCGAGATAAGGATGCCACTCCTACTATGTGTTACTACCACCGAAGATTTGGGTCTAAAGCTTATTACTGCGTCAAGCCGTGTACTTATACTGCGGTCGCGGAAAACAAAACCGCCAGCGAGTGAAAGCGACTAATCTCGCTGGCAAGGCATTTTCACCAAAACTTAGTCGCCTTTTTATGTGACGGACACGCGTAATAATTTACGTTTTTGGTTGATACCGGCGCTGCCATTAGTGTCTTACCCGTGCGTGATAAAGCTCGTCAACAACCTTTTCAGCTCCGCTTACAAGCAGCAAATGGTTCCAGTATTAATACTTACGGTACGAAGTCCCTTACCCTAAACATAGGGATGCGACGAGACTTTACTTGGAATTTTACTGTTGCTGACGTCCAGATGCCGATACTAGGTGCTGATTTCCTGGCGCACTATGATCTCGCCGTGCGAATGAACAATCATTCCTTACTGACAACTTAACAAGTCTGTGTGTTCTTGGCACTTATTCTAAACTTACTACCACTGGCATCACCGTGGCAACGTGCCACAATAAAGAGTACTTAGATTTATTGAATCAGTACCAGGACCTCATGCGTCCTGCTGGATCTATTGATTCAACTAAACATCAAACACAGCACTTTATTAAGACCACTGGTCAACCTGTTTTTTCCCGTCCTCGTCGTCTAGCACCTAACAAATTAAAATTCGCAAAGAAAGCTTTCGACGACATGCTACAAGAAGGCGTTATTCGTCCGTCCGACAGTCCTTACGCTTCCCCTCTTCATTTAGTACCTAAACCAGGAAAGGAGGACTATAGAATTTGTGTGGATTATAGAAGATTGAATTCCATCACCGTCCGGGATCGTTATCCAATCCCCCACCTCCACGATTTCACTTCTGGTTTACAAGGCGCAAAGATTTTTACTAAAATAGATCTAGCAAAAGCATATTATCAGGTGCCAGTAGCTGCTGCTGATGTCCCAAAAACTGCTGTCACTACACCTTTCGGTCTATTTGAATTTTTGAAAATGCCTTTCGGCCTTTGCAACGCAGCACAAACATTCCAACGTCTTATGGACGAGGTTCTGCGTGGACTCCCTTTTGTTTTCGATTACATTGACGACATTCTGATAGCTAGCGAGGACGCTGCCTCGCATAAACAACACCTACACGAAGTTCTTCAACGTTTGTCCCATTACGGATTTCGTCTAAACCTGGACAAATGTGTCTTCGGATCAGACCATATAGAATTTTTAGGACATCACGTCGATGCAAATGGAATCGCCCCTTTAACTGAAAAGATTAAAGCTATCACTGAGTTTCCCGTCCCTGTTTCTATTAAACAGTTGAGACGCTTTATAGGGATGATCAACTTCTACAGGAGGTTTATTCCAAACTGTTCTAACATCCTGACTCCCCTTACCAATTTATTACAGAAGAAGAAGAATAAGACTATAATACTTGAGAACGAAGCCTTGGACGCCTTTCGAGCAGCTAAAACCGCTCTAGGCAATTTTTCTAAGCTTAGTTTCTTAGAGGACGACCCTAAATCGGATATCTACCTGACCACTGACGCTAGCGAAACAGCAATAGGCGCGGTCATTGAACAAGTCACTCCTTCTAAACGTAGACCTATAGCGTTCTTTTCCGCTAAACTTTCTCCCGCCCAGTCACGTTACAGTACATTTTCTCGTGAACTGTTGGCTATTTTTCGTGCCATTAAGCATTTTAGACACCTCCTCGAGGGTAGGTCCTTCGTTATATTTACGGACCACAAACCTTTAACGTCCGTTATGTCCACTAATTCGGACAAATACACTGCGAGGGAGATCAGATACCTGGACTATATATCGCAATTTACTACTGATATTAGGTACATTAAGGGGTTCGGATAACACTGTTGCCGATACCCTATCTCGTACTGAAATGTTTGTCGTGCATACTGATGCACTCAGTCAAGATTTGATCGCCGACGAACAGGAAGCGGACATAACTCTGAAGCATGTGTTATCAGACACTTCTTTAGAACTTCAGAAATGTCCAGCTCCTTTTAGTGACAAGGTCTTATACTGTGATGTAAAAATCCAAATCTCCAAGACCTTATATTCCTCCGTCTCTTCGTAGACAGGTTTTGACCACCTACACGGACTCTCACACCCCTAGCAAAAGAGCCACAGTTAAGTTAATTTCGGACCGTTTCGTTTGGCCGAATATGAACGTTCACATTCGTGAATGGGTTAATACTTGTTTACAATGTCAGAAGTGTAAGGTGCATAGACACACAAAATCTCCCGTGGGCACTTTCAGTGAGCCTGATGCTCGTTTTACTAATATACACCTGGACTTAGTTGGGCCCTTACCAACCTGCCACGGCTATTCCTACCTTCTAACTATAGTGGATCGTTTTTCCCGATGGCCTACTGCCATCCCTGTTAAAGATACCACTGCTGTGACTGTCGCAAAAAGCTATTTTACGCGATTGGATTTCAATTTTTGGGACTCCTAAAGTGGTTACTACAGATAGAGGAGCTCAGTTCCAGTCGTGTCTTTTCAAGGAATTCACTGAACTCCTTGGTGCAAAGCACATACGTACTACAGCGTATCACCCCTGTGCTAATGGGCTGGTGGAACGATTCCATCGCACCCTTAAGGCTTCGCTATCAACGAAGCATGAGAATAATAATTGGGTCGATGAATTACCTCTCATCCTTCTATCGTTAAGAAATATTCTTAAGGATGACTTGAAATGCTCCCCTGCAGAGCTTGTATTTGGTACTTCGTTATCTTTACCTGGCCAATATTTTTTCGCCAGCTGTGACCACACCACCAGTTTCTTCCTCTTTTATTCAGGACTTACGCCTTAAAATGGCAAACTTATGCTATACACCACCGCGGCAATGCCCGAGTGATATCTATTTACCGCACCAGCTAAAAAGACTGTGAATTTGTATTTGTACGTAACGACTCTGTTAAGCGGCCTCTTACGCCGGCCTACACAGGCCCATACCGCGTTCTTAAACGCGCGGACAAATATTTCAAATACAAAAGGTATTCACACCGACAACGTTTCAATAGATCGGTTGAAACCTGCCTTTATAGAGAAACCGTCGTCTCATACTACTTCCCAATCAACTCCGCAAGTTCAGGAGAATGTTAAGACACCTGTTTCTCTCGACAAGCCTAAGTATACCAGCTCCGGTCGAAAAGTCACCTTTCCAAAGAAATTTGAAACATTCTACTATTATTAGTCAAATGTCTGCGACATTTGATCCAGGAGGAGGGCTGTGTGGAATAAGGTATTATTCCATCTACGACATTTTACGCGCGCGCGAGTTGCCTCCCTTTCTCCGTCACTCGTGTGTGTGCGCGCGGCGTTTGACACCTTCCCTTCCTCCTTCGTTCGGTCTAATACAGTAGTAACTGTTTTGGTCAGTAGTCAAACGTCCTGCTACTACGGTTTATGCAAATTAGATTTTTGAAATCTTGCCGCGAAAAATTTGTGACGTCAACGACAAACTGTTGTTTCAAAAAAGTTAGTGGTGTTCCAGACTCTGAGCTGAGCAGACTCATTTTTATCTACGTCAATATTTCAGTTCGACTGACGAAGGATATCTTACTATGCAATACCAAATAATTAATTCTTCGTCCCTTCTGGCTGGTCATTCAAGAATCTTTTTCTGAGACGATGCAATACCAAATAATTAAGTCTTCGTTCCTTTGAGACTCGTCATTCAAAGTCATATTCCGAGACGATGCAATACCAGATAATTTTTTCCTCGTCACTTTTGGCTCGTCATTCGGAAATTCTTTTACAAGACTATGAGAACACCAGAATATTAATTCCTCGGCCCTGTGAGACTCGTCATTCAAAGTCCTCCTCCGAGATGATGCAAAACATCCAAAATGTTAATTCCTCGGCTCTCTGAGACTCGTCATTCAAAGTCCTACTCCGAGACGATGCAGAACATACAAATCATTCCGTCGTCCACCTTGGGTCTCGCCAGAAATCTGTTTTGAACCAGTACACAAAAAAAAAAAAAAAAAAAAAAAAAAAAAAAACGTACATAACATTCTCACATTACCTAAACTCGCAGTGAGTATTTTTCCTTGTATGAATATTACCATGTACATTGACTTACTGGAACCTTTTTTCTTCAAGAACATTTTCCCGCCTTTAGCCATCTTGTTTTTTATTTTGGCGCGGAACTATTTCATTGGTCCCTACCACGGGACAAATTACTTGTTTTCCTGCATTTAATAAAAATTACTCTTGTTGAAACCCAGTCTTTTTCAGTCATTCCGAGGAGGCTATCTTGTTAATATTTTATTTATGCACGTGTGGATTTTTTTCACATTTCTTCGTTGTTCATTCACGCTTTTTTTTACTTTGCTTGTAGGCTCGGTAGTTTAGTGTGGTGTCTGGCACAAGGCCACTCAGTATAATCCAGCACTGCACCCTACCGGGTCCGCAACAAGCTTTACTTCTTCTTCCTATGCCGTGTCCCCTCAGGGAGAGGGAGATCATGGCTCTCCACAATTTCCTGTCCTTTGTAACTTATAATAAATTTTGTCTTTTTGTTATTTCTCCCAAACCCCGTCCCGCCATCCATTTAGTCAAACTAATTAAGTATATTATGCGTTATTTTCCTGTCCTTCTTGCCTTCAATATGTCCTGTGAGTATCAGATTTTCCAAATCCTCTTTCCTCATGATATGTCTTTTCATTTCAGCTTTCTCTTCCTGATGATAAGTATAAGTATTGTTTCTATTTTCTCTAGAACTTCGTCATTGCTCACATATTTGGTCCATGGTATCCTCAGCATATTGTTTCTATTTTCTCTAGAACTTCGTCATTGCTCACATATTTGGTCCATGGTATCCTCAGCATCCTTCTGTAGAACCACATTTCTGTTGCTTCCAGTATCTTCTTCATCTTTGAGAGGACTATCCAGAATTCACTGCCATGTTAGAAGTGATCAGTGTCAAAGGAGATTCCACTAAGAATTACTTGTATGAGTCGAATAGTTATCCAGAGGGCATTTTAATAATGTATTGATAATGAGGGTAACAACAGAATCCTTAATATCAGTTCATTCTTATTATCAATTCTTTTATTTAGCTTATAGTTTTATCATTGCTAATTGAATTGATCTTCTTCTATGTGCCGTATCTTTTCAGGATGTGGGAGATCATGGCTTTCCACAAATACCTGTCCTTTGTAGCTCTTAGTAAATTTTGTCTATTCGCTGTCTCTGCTAATCTCTATTCTGCCAACCATTTACACAAGCTCGTTAGGCAGGGGTTATGCGATGCTTTCCTCTGTCCCTCTTACCTTTTGACATTCACAGGACATATTAATATACATATATGTGTGTATTTGCATTTTTTAAGTTGGATGCTATGCGGTAATCGGATTAAACGGGTCTCCTTTAAATTAATGTGGAATACGTCTTTAATTAAACTTATAAACTTAATAAATATACACTAGGAGATTAACTCCGATCTAACTTTATCTTGGGTTAAAGTAGACTCGTACCCTGCTAAATCTTATTAAATACATCTAGGACACAAAAGCTCAAGACTCTAGGTATATAACCTTTATAAATATGTTTTTCTGAATATATTTAATAATTATTTAATTCACATCTCTTAGGTTTTTAACTTAAATTTCTTGGTTAATTATACAAAAAGCTTATACATATTTGCATTTTATTTTTTAAAAGATTTTTCGCTAATTTCGAAAAAACTTTTTAAAATGTTCTGAACCAGACACTTTTTTAATATTATTTACAGAATTTGTTAAATGAAATACAGGGAATTAACTCCGATCTAACTTTTCCTTAGCTAAGAGTACATTCATATCCTGCTAAATATTAATAAATACATAAAAGTTCAAGACTCTAGGTATATAACCTTTATAAATATGTTTCTCTGAATATAATTAATAATCATTTAATTCAAATTTCTTAGGTAATTTAAATTTCTTGGTTAATTGAATAAAAAAATCTTTAAAAATGTCCTCTTTTAATATTATTTACAAATAATTAATAATTTGTTAAATGAATTATATCAGCATTGACCGCTGACAGAAGCAGATGGCAATGTTCACACTGAACTAACTAAACTTTAAGCCCTTCCACCATCCTCAAACCCTTCCACTATTCTCAAATGATATATTTCAAAATAGCTGAACACTCTCTGCCTTTTCCCACTTCTAAATAAAATAGCAATACCTCTTGATTTTAACCCGAAATATTTTTTCCATTTCATTTGTCATTTGTTTGTAGGTCTTGAAGATTGAGAGCTGATTTATTTTAAAGCTCTCATGAAATAAAAATTATTACCTATGGAATTTTAAGTATTTGATATTCTTTAATTATTAATAATTTTGCTCAGTCTTTTGACATAGAGCTCTCCTTGGATTTATATCTTCCTGGAAATTCCATACGGATTACCATATTGTATTATTAGTATATTGCTTCTTATGAGAATAAGTTGAGCTCTCCTTGGAATACTTCCTACCAAATTACTTAAAAAACCAACCTATCCCATAGGAGAATGGAAAAATTTTATTCCGAACTACTCACTTAAAAACATACCATATCCTTCCTTAGAATCCTTCACTATTTCCCTGACAGAGAAAATCATTGACCTACTAAAGAGAATGCGATGGAAGACCTACTTCTCAATGAATTCTTGAGATGATCAACAAAATCAGAAAGAAACTTATAATCTGAAATCGCAAAATTCTCCACCAAGGAATAAAAGCCTGAAACCCTTCAAAAATCATATGCTCAACCTAATTAGAAAAATCAATTTTAAGAATTCACCAAATCATTTCCAGTCGAAAATCTTTAAAGACATTCGGAACATAAAAAATTCTAATAAATTATAGATTAAGGCTGATAAGTCAAAGAACATTTACCAAATCAAACCCGCTGACTACCACCAAATTATCAAATAAAATGACTTGTTCATATAAAAAAGACAAGAACCAGAACATTTTTTCATCTCTCAATAATGACATAACTAAATGTGCCAGCATATGTAATGTTGTTGACAGAATTGGTACCACCTACATAAAAAACGCTTACTTCCTTTTTAAAGACCATAAACCCAATTTTACCAACAACATACAATCCAGATTAATAAATTCTTCAAAGTCCTAATTGGGACTGATCTCACAAGAAATACTCCAAAAAATAATACTATCCATTCAACAAAAATTTCATATCAATCTTTGGAAGGATTCCTCCGACACAATCTAATGATTCAAAAAAATATCGAATAAATCTACAGCTACTTTCATACAATTTGATATAATCGATTTCTACCCTTCTCTGAAGAATTACTAATTAATGGCATAAATTTCGCGAGAAAATACACTGATGTCACGGATGCTGAACTAAATATTATAATAGCATCAAGGAGATCAGTACTAGTGTACAATAACTCAACTTGGATAAAAAGAAACAATGAAAACTTTGAAGTTCCTATGAGGGCATTTGACTCTGCCAAATAGCAGACCTGGTGGGTGTATATATATTGGACACCCTAGATAGAATTGTTAACGACAACCAAGCTGCCCTAATGATTGTTTCAAATATTAATGATCTTTTAACCTTAAAACTACACAAAAAGATTATTAGTTTTCAAGAATTTAGGTTTCAAGATAGATATCTTCGAACCTAAAAATAGTCAACTTTCTTGATATCACCCTTACCTTTCCAGCAACACCTTTAAACCCTTCCTAAAAGAGGGTCAAACCCCCATCTACATTAATGTCCATTCTAACCACCCGAAGTCAATTATAGAACATAAAACCAAAAACAGTCGACACAAGAATAAACAGGTTATCCTCTAACAAAAAATGTTTTTAGTGAGAGTACGTTTATATATGACAAAGCACTAAGAAATAGCAACACTGCCAGGATGAGCCTAAGAAACTAAATTAAAAAAAAAACTCTAAAAACAGAAAAAGGAAAATCATATGGTTCAACCCACCCTACCGCAAACTTTCCAATATTAATATAGGCTATTTCTTAAAACTAATAGATAAACAATTTGATTGCAAGAATCCTCTATCAAAAATTTTTAATAGAAAATCAGTTAAAATTAGTTAACATTGTAGAGAAAATCATCTCAGCCCTCAACAGTAAGCTATTAAATAAACTTCATAATAATGAAATAACGGATATTGACCCCACATGCAATTGCAGAAGGACAACTGAGTATCCTGTTGGAGGTAAAAGCAGGTCTAAAAACGTGGTATATGATGCAACGATTTTACCTGAAGAAAATGTTGACCTGAAGACGACCTACATTGGAATATCTGCGGGAAAGTGGAAGTAACGCTTATATAGTCACGTGACACTCCTTCAGCAATAAGTCTCTCAAAAACCAAACAGATTTATCCAGACATTATTGGGATCTTATTGAGAAAGGTCTCACACCGCAATTAGAGTGGAAATTCATATCCAGAGCACAAACTCCTAAGAACTTCAAGGACCGTAGTAACCTTTGTCTGCTGGAGAAAATACTTATTGTAAAACACTCTGGTGGTCGCAGCGCCAATATTTGACGTCCTCTGGTCACGACGCCAACATGTGACACTGCGCTGTCGGCCCGTGGTCAACTCCCAGTTGCGGCGCGAAGCTGTAAAGTTTCTTCCACCAGCGTTTTGGGGTTGACTCCTTGTCGCTGCCACCAGCCTGTGTCCCGGTCGATCTGGTCGTTTCTGGTTCGATACCAGCTTCGTCGTTCTCAGCTCACTTCCAACGTCTGGTTACCGAAGTAACTACTTTGATCTTAAGTCTAACCTACCCACGTTGTGATTTTGATCTTAGGTAGACGAAATCAATCAGGCGTCGGGCCGTAGTGCAAGCTGAATCCGGGGTGAAGGTGATATTGCACAAGCGTAAGTAAAAAAAACAATAAAACAAAACTCAAGAGGTTCAAATATGTTGAGAAATAACAAATTATCTTTATCCATCTGTTATATACAGGAGTGTGTTTCTCTCCCAGCCAGTTTCTATGGATTTGTGACACTTTTGCGTTTCTTAAACGAGTTTTGGTATCTTAAGCCGTTCGTCAATATAACTTGCTTTTGGTAGGAAAGCGAAGTAGAAAGGACGTGGAATCTCTCGGTCAGCTTCTGCGAGGCAACACTCTGGTTCCCGCTACTCGAACGGTCTCTGACCCTGTCCGGAACTGAACTGCGACTGCACTGCCAAACTACCCGGGGCCGTTCGTTTTTATGGGTACCGACCAAAACCCGATGTGGTGCCTGACGTGGCTTGCGTTCCTCGATAATTCTAGATTCCCAATAGAAATTCTCTTTGTTCTTAGGCCAGGAAAATTAATTACTTCCCACTTTTGGAAGATTAATCACTTTCCATTTTTTTTTTTTTTTTGGTGGGGGGTGTTCTCCATCGTCCGGAGAGGTCGGAGGAGAGTTATCCTCCTAGACTCTTCCTCTCTAACATTGGTATCTCATACCAATCCCTTCAGTGGGTGAACAACTTCTCCGGCTTCCTCATACATTCACTTCAGCCTATCACCCATGCTACCACTTGACCAATGATCTCACGGCAGTGTGGGTGTGGATAGACTGGTCCTCTTAAAATGATTATCCAGAATTTTGTTTACAAAATCCTTTTTTTTTCTTTTTCCCATCGGCCAAAACATTTTTCACAAACCCCAGATTGCCAAATAATTCTTATCACATCTTTCTTTTGGGGACACCCAAAATTCACTTAGCCAGGACTCTCTACCGACTCATCAGTCACTGTCAAACCTCGACATCTGGCTTCTCCGCTAAGTCAACTTTTAACTGGGGGTCCGTGTTTACCTGAGAATCAAATTCTTTATTTTTCTCATGCCTTAAAATCTTCTTATCACCTGATGCCCATTTTCGACGACGCTGTGTCTGACGTCAACAGTTTGAAAAAGTAATAATAATACCTTTCTCCACGATTTTCTTCCTCATGCCAAAATTCTTACACATACCAAATGGTTTCCCTTCGCTGGACCCAAGGATCAAAATTAAATGATATCTCTGAAAGATAACTAATATTGATTCTCTCTGCCTGTATCGCGGTCGTCTCAAGCCGAAATTTTATTATGACTGCCATGTGTCGGCCGGCTTTGTTTTTCTTTCTGAATTCTGTTTCCCTTGGCAAGACATTCCCTCACCATGGTATTAATCAAATTTGACAGAATCTCATATCTCACTTTTTCTTACGGATTTTCTCTCTCGTGCGAAAAGTATCTTTTTGTTCGTAAATAAAATCAAATCTTATTTTTAACGTCGCTCAGTCTATCTTTCGATATAGCTCTGTCTCGCCTTAAGTATTTCCTGTTTTTAATTTCTATGATTAATTAGTTAGCCAATTACCATAGCTAAATAGTGTCACATTATAATTAAATATAAACACCAGAAGAATTTACGTAACCTTCGAAGTAAACTCATATCAAAATGCAGACACAAACACCGCCTTAAAAAAATTACCCTTTCTCATGGATTATATAAATTCCTGTCTGTATCTACATTGCACCAATGTTGAAGTATATGTATATATATAGAAATATTTATTCTAATTAAAGTTAATTGAATATGGATTTGCATGTAGAAAAATGTGTATGTGTGTAAATATAAATATATATATATGTGTGTGTGTGTGTGTGTGTGTGTGTGTGTGTGTGTGCGGGTGTTTATGTTTGTGTATGGTCATATTTTGGGTTTCTTGATGCATATTAGTGCATTTGTGAGAATATTGTATTTAGAGAGAAATACATGGATTTATATATATATATATATATGTGTGTGTGTGTGTGTGTGTGTGTGTGCGTGTGTGCATGTATTTATGTGTGTATATGTGTATATAGACGGATGAAACTGATAGGGTGAGTGATCTATAATTTGTGTTTAAACTATATATATATATATATATATGCATTTTTGACCAAGTTGGATGCTAAGCGTTAATCGGATTAAACGGGTCTCCTTTAAATTAATGTGGAATACGTCTTTAACTAAACTCATAAACTTAATAAATATACACTAGGAGATTAACTCCGATCTAACTTTACCTTTGGTTAAAGTACATTCATATCCTGCTAAATCTTAATACATCTAGGACACAAAAGTTCAGGACTCTAGGCAAATAACCTGTATAAATATAGGTTTTTAACTTAAATTTCTTGGTTACTTATACAAAAAGCTTATACTAATTCACATTTATTTTTTTTTTTAAATTTCGATAATTTCCAAAAGCCTTTTAAAAATGTTCCGAACCAAACACTTTTTTAATATTATTTACAGAATTTGTTAAATGAAATACAGATTTACCCCGATTTAACTTTTCCTTAGTTTAAAGTTAAAGTACATTCATATCCTGCTAAATATTAATAAATACATCTAAGATATAAAATTTCAAGACTCTAGATATATAATCTTTATAAATATGTTTCTCTGAATATAATTACCAATCATTTAATTCAAATTTCTTGGTTAATTATATAAAATATTTATGAAAATTTTTTCGCAAATTTCGAAATCTTTAAAAATGTCTTCTTTGAATATTATTTACAAATAATTAAAAATTTGTTGAATGAATTATATCAGCATTGAAATTTGGCCGCTGACAGAAACAGACGACATTGCTCACACTGAACTAACTACACTTTAACCCCCTCCACCATCCTCAAACCCTACAACTATTTTTTCCATTTCATTTGTCATTTGTTTGTAGGTCTTGAAGATTGAGAACTGCTTTATTTTAAAGTTCTCATGAAATAAAAATTATTACCTATGGAATTTTAACTGTTTGATATTCTTTAATTAATAATAATTTTGCACTGTCTTTTGACATAGAGCTCTCCTTGGATCTATGTCCTCCTGCAAATTCCATACCTATTACCATATTGTATCATATATATATATATATATATATATATATATATATATATATATAAATTACCCTCGTTTTTGGTTGACTGGTTTTCTTGTATCTAGGAAAAAAATCGAATTCCTTTGATAAAAGCCGAAGGAAAAGTAATCTGATTAAGAAAAGCGGTCTTTCACACACACACACACCCGACCATCATCTCACGTCCATACACCCACTATTCTTGAACAGGAGTAGAGGCTCATAACTTGTTTCCTGTTTAGGAAGGAGTTTCCGATTTCTTTCTTTTTCTCAGGCTTTAATAGTGGTGCTGCTATGAATTTTTTGTGATGTGTGTGGATGGTGGCAACGCTTTTTCATGTTTTATGGAGAAGATAAATTTTAACATGGACAAAATATGTGTGCATTACGTATATTTTTTTCGCATATTAAAGTAACCCATTTTTTTCTTACCATTTTTATACAAACGGACAAGGAAGAGTGGAAAGGATAAGGAAGAAGATGGAGAGATAGCGGAAAAGGGTGAAAGAAAAGCAGATACATGAGACGATTAGTTGTCAACCACTGCGGAATTTCCACAGGTTCGTTAGTTTATTATTATTATTAATTTCTGACATCTTTTCATTTTATTTTTATATTGTTATCCATGCTCTCAAGGATATTGGGCGTAAATTCAAAATCTCGTCGGTGGTTAATTCTTTATAGGTTACATGATCATCGATGTAATTATTAGGGAAGGAATAATTTTAACCTAATAATTATATGTATAATTCTACAGGTTACATGGAAAGTTAGTTTTATATGATTCTATAATTTACATTCTTAGTTATTATTGTTTATTTTTCTTCCAATAATATTAAAGATAACAAAAGACTATCTTTAAACGTTATTTGATCTTTTATCTACGTTATTTGACCTTTTTTCTCTGTCTAAAATTTCACCATCTCTAAAACTAGATGGATAAAAGAAATCGTCAGGCAAACAAGTTCAACCAAGTAATCAGAAAGCTTTCACAACTAGGATGTAAAAAAATAAATAAACAAATAACATGGAGACCCAAATTTTACCATCTGTAAAAATAGTTCTACCAACAAAGATATAAGATTGAAAGCAAATGAAAAGCGAGTGGCCTTTTCAAAGCGGATGTATATATGTGTATAAACATACTGAAAATCAAACAAAATCACTAGAGCAAAGCAAAGCAAACTATAAAGTGATTTATCTGGAAATATTCAGAGTATTTTAATGTCATTAAGGGAGTGACTTGCTCACACTGAAGAATTTCAATATTTTGAACTATTCGATGTGAAGAAGTTTGAAATGTTTGCTGATAATTTTCCAGTGAAGCATAAAAACTTACAATACAAATACTCCAAGTTATTTGATTAGAAATCGTTAGTAAACGAACTGAAAAATTTGTACCACGACAATGACTTTAAAAAATGTGAGTCAAGTCATGTCATTTTGGAATTACTTCATAAACTGGGTTTCTTATTTATAATGCCAAAGACTGTAAAATTGATTCAACCTTTTCTAACCATCCCTGCTACGTCTGTTGCAAACCTCAACCTTATAGGAAATCCGGTCATTTTTATGTCGATTTTGGAACCATGATAATGCGATGGTTATGACAGTTGGATTTTGGCATGATAATAATGACACAAAATATTTTTCCAAAATCGTTACCTTTAGACGGAGAAATGACTTTAAATGTTGAAAATTAGAGCTTTGGCATCTTCTTCCGGTGATTAGTCAAAGATTTACCCCCGTCAAAAATTCCCCTACCATTCGGGAAAGAAAAATGTGTAAATGTCATTTAATAAAAGAAATTGTCAATTGAAATATTTTCATTGTTCTCAATAAATCAAATAAAACTAAATAAGGATTATAAATAATGAAAAAAATATTCACTTGTAAAGGCGAAATGGAAGTGTTTAGTGTGTAGCGGACCCCTCGAGCGCCCCCGTATCACAAAAGGGTGATGAGGTCACGAGAGGCCCGCTAGCATTTTCGAAGACGTTAAATCTGACAAGGTGAAACAACATAGACGACAGAACGAGGATATATAAGATATAAGCTAATTTATTCTAGAAAAGTAATAAAGAAATAAAGGTCGTCGGAACGGTAGAGATGCAGATGTTCTGGTGCAGGCATTGATGGTCGAGGTTGGTTGTTACAGGTGATCGCTGCTGGTCATGCAGGGGGTCGCTGCTGGTCGTTGCAGATGATCGCTGTAGTTGAAGTTGATGTCGGTCGTTGCAGATGATCGCTGTCGGTCATTGTGGTTTATGGTTGATGTTGGTCATTGCCGGGATGCCAACTTGACGTGTTGGGAAGGAAACAGGAACTGGCGTTGCGATGATGTTCGGGCATGTCAAAGGTCCAGTGCAGGCGTTGCGTGTCTGCTGGTCGAGTCCGATATTAGTAACCTCCCGTAATAACGTAGTGTGCGGGAAAGGTTATGGACGACGTGCAGGCAGCCAGTAGGAACGGAATGCCGAGCGTCGAACAGGGCCAAGACGTGGGAGGCGGAGTATTTGCTATGCTGGTTTACCAAAGCGAGGCCCCTTCGATCTCTGGTTTTTGTAATCGTTTTACCAGAAGGGGTGGAATGGGAAGATCTGCCACCTTGTTACTTAAGGCCTGCATTCATCCCTTCTCCACTTTTCCTTTGTGATAAGCATTTATGAGAACAGGGTCGTTCCACTAGGTCTCTTCTTCTCAGTTACATGATCCCTGTTTGGATTTGGATCGCGAGATAGGCAGTATTTCGCAACACTTACTGACCGAACCGGCTTCTACCTACCCTTAGAGTCAACAAAAATTTTCGACATCTTGCAAAACAAAGCACTCGCGCCGCGTTTATCTTCTTTTTTATACTTCTCGTTACTGTTGTTTCTGCACTGTGGCAATATGGCAGACAGCCAAGATGACCTGCTCAAGCGAATCTCTGTCTTGATGATAGAAAGCTGAAGGTGTCGCGTGGATTCCTTGCTAGACATTTTCCAGGGGGTTAACTACTCCCTTGCTGGGAGGTTTACCCAAGATCCCAGCATTGTATCGATCAAGAGTATAATTTGGTTTGACCGTGTTCGATACTTGGGACCCTTGCAGTTAGTACCCTGTTTTCAGGGTTGGGCCTTTTCCATTTCGTCAAGACTTGCTCCCTTTGGAGAGGTGGATTCCTTTTTACCGGACTGACCAATCGCCGGCTGGTGAAGGTACTTGTCTTCCTTTTCGTCGTACTGCCCCGGTGAAGTCTTCTTCTTTTGTGTTGGAGTCCGAAGAAACTTATGCGGACCCCTTTAGGGATTTTTTTTCCTGACAGTCAAGTACAGGAAGGGCTGGAATTAATGCTAGGGCTCCCTGAGCAGGAGGTTTTTTCGAATTACGACCAGGAAAAGATAAGACAGTTTCAGGAAACTATTGTCTTGAGGGGCAATAAGTATTATGTACAGTTGCCTTGGCATACAGAGAAACTGGGTCAGGTTCCTTCAAACCACGCAGTATCCTTGCGCATTTTGGATTGTGTAGCGCAATATTTGGAGAAGAGAGGAATTTATTAGAAATATTTGAAAGTATTTATCCTGCAGGAACGAGGTGGCATCATCGAAGATATCTTTGTGCCTCTTAATCGCTTTAAGAACTATAATTGGAGCCCACATTGGCCCATCATGAAGACTGACTCCGCTTCCACAACTACCAGTGTTTAAGTGCAGTTTAAAGACTGGCAACTCCGTCTCACTGAATGAGGCTGCTTATCCAGGAATGAATATGACGGGTGATATGTTGAAATTGCTGCTCTTTTTTCCGAACGGATGATTATGTCCTGTGGGCGGACATCAAGAAAGCGTTTTTGATGGTTCACCTTGAATTGGATGCTGACAAGAATCTATCCTGATTCTTCCTTAAGGACGGAAACTGGATACACTGCTTTCGGTATTCCACCATTATTTTGGCGCTCACCTCCAGCCCCTTCATACTGAGTTGTATACTGAAGTACCATGCTGCCCAATTTCCTTTTGACCCATGACGGTCAACGATGGAGAATCATTTTATGTAGTAATGATGTAAGAAGATCATTAGTAATGATGGAAGATCCTGCAAGGCTGTTTGAACTGTATTCCTTTTCCAGGGAGCGACTGCAGGGACGTGGGCTTGAGCTGCAGTCTTGCAGCTCAAATTGCCTCGACCTCAGAGATAAGATGAACCTCGATGGTACTTTAAGTATTCACAGTAGTGAGTGAGAGGTGTTGGGTTACCGGTACTGTCCCCTCTTGGATAAAATTTGTGTAGCTGCCATTTCATGCAGTCCCGATGCTTCGACCAAGAGGCAGATCCTTTCCGAAGCAACTAAATTGTTCGACCCCTTGTCTCTCTATGGTTTCCCTGTGAGCTTGCGGAGTCGGGTTCTTGTTGGTGGATCGTGGAGGGGGCCAAACCGGAAACTTGTTCGTATTCTGAGATGCCTTGACAGGGACATATGGGTTTGCCGCTTATGTCGTACCGAACCATTGCTCGCAAAGGCTAATGTTGCTCCCTTAAAGAGTAAGATTCTTCCTACCCTGGAGCTGGTGGCAGTGTATCTGTGTCTAAAGTGACTGCCTGTTATCTTGAACAGCTGCAAGGAGTTTCTGCTTTCCAAATTGTACGTGGCAACGGACGCCCAGGTTGTGTTGTATTGGATTCTCTATCGGTCTATGTTCAGTAAGAATACTTTTGCCAGGAATAGACTGAGAGATTTTCTCCAAATAAGTGGCGAATTGGAGATCCAGTTTCGTCTGGTATCTTCCTTCAGGTACCCAAAATCTAGCTGACCTCATCACTAGAGGATTGTCATTGAAGAGGTTTAAATCTGACCTTAAATTTGGTGCCATGAACCTTCTTGGCTGGGTGGCAGTGAGGCTCATTGGCCAGTCCAGGAATTACCTTGCCTCAATAGACGCAGCCAACTGGTTGCTCGTGAGTCCGCAAATATCTCCGTCGTTATTGAGGAGGAATGTCCTTCCATCGCTCTGGATCGTTTTTCGAGATTTGTGCGTCTGTTGAGTGTTGCGACCTTCGTACGCAAATTTATTAGTAGACTGCGAAAACTAGAAGAGGACTGCGAAAGGAAGGCTGTGATGTATTTGATGAAGCTCCTTCAGCATCAGGCCTTTGAGGAGGAGCTGGAATTCCTGTTGGATCCCCGTCGAGAAGTCGTTACCTCGTCTGGTCTGGGTACTGGATCTCTTCCTCGATCGGAATTAGTTGATCCATTCCAGTGGTAGAATAAGTAGATTTTCCCATTTTAGCTACGAGGTTTAAAAAAGCATTTTGCTAGGAATAAAATCACCCCGTCTCAAAGTTGAGCATCATGGATTGCCACTTGAGAGGCTGACACTTAGGAGTTAGGTCGACACTGGCAGTATTAAGACGCAGTGAATACTGGGTTCCCCAAGGAAGACAGGCCGTCAAGAAGGCTCTGGCATCATGCACCTTGTGTAGGAAGTTCAATACAAGACCTGTGCTGCCTCCCAATGTTGCCAGCCAGTCCATTCCGCGCGTAGAATTTGAGGTTCCCTTCCGGAATACTGGCATCGACTTCACAGTATATCTTTGGGTTAAGGTGGGAATTACAAAAAAGGTGTATTTATTGCTCTTCACCTGCCTAAGTGTCCGAGTGGTTTATATAGAGGTGGTGCTGACGTTTTTAGGCAGTGACAGGTTATTCAGCAGTCTTTCTCTTTACCACGAGTACCAAGAGAAATTTGACACGTGCAACATTAGACTGAATACCATTTCCCTCTTCTCTCCTTGGTTTGAGGGTACTTGAAAGAGAAGCATCCAGATTTTAAATGCTTGCTTATACAAAATTATTTCTCTCTTGATGATTATATCGGATATTCAGAGAGCAGTGAACAACCGTCTTCTGACTCACCGTGATTCTGCAAACAGGGAATTGGAAGCAATAACATCTAACATATTCATCAGACCAAATAAAAACCCTGGATTGTGGCTACACATAGGAGGAGGTGATCTTTCTTCTGCTATTCCTCCCAGTTGGAGAAGGTTGATCAAATCTATGAAGCTGTTTAATAATTGGCTGGACGAGTTCCAACGCATTTGGTACAATGAGTACCTCCTGAACCTCAAGGAGAGGTCTCACTGATGATCCCAGATGACGTTCAGAAACCGGCTAAAAATTAATGACGTAGTTCTTGTTAAAAGCCCCCCTCAAACTAAGATCCTTCTGAATTCAGTGGCGTGATGACAGTGTCGTCAGGACTGCTCGCATCAAACAGGGGTGGGGTGCAGGTCCACTCCTTGAGACCCCTGGAACTATTTCTGTCTCCAGATGTCGAAAGTGAAAGGGGAATTGATTCCCTCCTCCCTCTCTCTTCTGGGACTCTTATGAATGATGCCTAATCGGACACCCATTCCGGAGGCGAGGCCATGATTTGGCTTTGTCTTGTCTGCAACGCTCCTCAGGGAGATATGGACATGATTGGCTGCGACCTCTGTGATGAGTTGTTTCATTTCGGGTGCATGGGAATGGACAGGTCTCCATCGGAGAAGTGGAAGTGGTATTGTCCTGAAAGCGCTCCGCGAAAAAAGCGTCATGGTAGGCCCAGTTTGCTTCCAGCATGAAATTGGCGGTCCTGGGCAGGACCTGAACTCTACCCAACAATAGAGCTGAGACTAGATGACGGAATGAGAGTACCCCGAAATACTGTTGCCTACAGGTGTCCCTTGATGACAGCCTGGAACCTATTTGTTCCCAATCAGGGTTATGGTCATTCTTACTGGTGATGGTGTCTAGATCGGGTTGCTCTGCATCCTACGTGGGAAGTTGATGTGATGCGCCTGTGATTTCCCTTCTTTTTCCGTAATTTTTTTCTTTCTTTCTTGTTTCTTGAGAGTGCGTGGAAAATTACCTGCGTGTGTGGGTTGTGTTCAGATGTGGGAGGCGGAGTGTTTGCCATGCTGGTTTTCCAAAGCGAAGATCCTCCGAGCTCTGTTTTTGTAATCATCTTACCGGAAGGGTGGAATGCGCAGATCTGCCACCTTGTTACTTAAAGGCCTACCTTCCCTCCCTCACCACTTTTCCTTTATGAGAAGGAATTATGAGAACAGAGTCGTTCCACAAGTTCTCTTCTTCTCACATAGTTCCCTGTTTGGATTTGGGTCGCGAGATAGGCAGTGTACCGGACTGCCTTCCAGCTACCCTTAGAGTCAAAAGAAATTTTCGACATCTGCTGAAGAAATTATATTTCCATTTTTAGGTAAGTTTCCTTCTTTCTGATTTTTTTTCTTGATTCAAATTAAATTTTATCTGATGACTTTACTGTAAAGTGCCCTACAGAAAATTACCAAATAAGGTACATAGTCTGCACTTGTTCTTTTAACAAGAAGGTAATGTTAACTTTATGGTTGTTTTCTGTTTGCTTTATTTAATTTGAATTAGTTCATGTCCCGATTTTCAAAATTTAAATTGAAAAATAAAATTTAACTCTGATAATCTTCCTTTTTCTTGTTATTTATATTGTGATATTTTCTTTACTATTTGTCATGTATGCTAGATCTGTTATTGAACAGATGCACATTTTGAAATTGCAGGTTCCCATTGAAGAGAGGGAATATTTAAAAGATCAGAGAGAGAGAAAATAGATACAAAAGGTAGTTTCCAACTTGGACCTATTGACAAAGATGCTGTCAAAAATAGAAAAATATTCATTGAAACAGAGGGATTAGGCAGACAGATTGAAAGACAGCAGCAACATTCTTCACATGTTGCTTCCTCTACATACAATATTTTTCACAGACATCTTCCAGTGAAAAAACAACTGATGACAATTTTGAGCCAGGAAGTCTAAGGAACCTTACAGTCTTTTAAATGTCCCTAGATATTCCATGGAATTTATTAGATGTGATGCATCTTCTAACCTTGGGGCTTGCCTTGCTAATAATACCTTTCTATTAGACCTACAACATATGGGCCTTCTTCATCCAACCATTAATTTAAAAGATATTATTATAAACAAATCAAAAATAGACAGAGAAAAGGTGAGAGTGAAAGTAACCAGCCATCAGAAACCTGTCCAGAACTATGAAAATCTTGTTTGCATTGGAGTTGATTGCAGAATTGATAAGGACACTTTTCATTACAAGGAGATTACAGGGGAAAATGGTGAAAAAAGGATTAAGAAAGGCAAGGGACCAGAGTGTCACTTAACAATTACCAGAGAGATGTAAATATTTCCCCCAGAGTGATACCCAACATTGGTGCAACTGGTGTTCTTCTAGCAGAGGATGTTGCTGTTGTTCTAGAAGATTACAACAGTGTAAATAATGTTAAGGCAATTTTGGTGGACAATATCAGTACAAACACTGGTTGTGAAGAAGGGCTGGTTACAGCTCTGGAGAGAAAACTTAAAAGGAAATTACACATCATTGGCTGTTCACTTCATCAAAATGAACTGCCATTTAGAGCCATCTTTAAATTAATTGATGGAACTACCAGAAGCCCTACTACTTTAAATGGTCCTCTAGGGAAACTTTGTGGGAGTAATTACCAGGATTTGTCCTAGGTATAATTTACTATTATTAGTGGCCCACTGGATAATTTTTATCTTACTGCAGAGGCAATGGTTGATCTAAGTGGTGACAAGTAACTACTTTTGAAATATGCTGTAGGCATTTCTTGAGGAAAAGTGAACCCTAGATTTGCTGCCTGGAAGATCAATCAAGATGGATAACTTTAGCCATCAGGTTAATGTGCTTGTGAACTAGAGGTGTCTATCCACCAGAACTCTAAGATAAATTACACACTATTATCAAATATATAATTGTGGTGTACGCAGTTATTTGGTTTGAGATCAAAAGGGACAATACATTCTTTAACCAACAACTGTATATCTTCAATTATGATCCACTGAGTGAAGCAAAAGTCAACCAAAATCCAAAATGTTGCATTAAAAAATTTACAGTACAATACTTTTTCTTTGCTTCCAGAAAACATTCTGTTGTTAATGTTGAAGTTGAATGAATTGGAAGTGAGGGAAGAGGCCATAAAAAAGAGTTTGTCCATTAGGTAAGTAAACATTTATTTATACTTAATTAGTTATGTCAATTTACAAGAATAATTTTAAGTTTCATTCAAATTACATCAAAAATATAACCAAATATAGGTAAAGTTTTCTAATAAAAACATTTTTTTTTGTTTCAGAAATAGCAAACTACCAAAGAAAAGAATGAAAAAAATTACTGCCATCAATTTTGAAACCACACATTGATCAACTTTGATTGACTTCTCACAAAGCAGGGTCAGTGAACCTGCACTTGCAGAAAGTTTTTCAAACAATGAACCATTAGAATCTTCAAGGAATGGAACAAAATTGGAATTTCCAAATTTACCTGCATATTCACAAGAGCAGTCAAATTAACAAGCAATGCTTCATAAATTATGTATGGACAGAAAGCACAAGCACATTATAACCAAATCATTGTGCCACCAAATAAGACCTTCATTTACTTTGAAAGGAAACTACACCAGACAATTTAGTTCTATTATGACATAATTTTATATAGTGCAGTAGGTTTTAGTGCAATGTTCAATAAACAATTCAAATTTAAAACATTTTCCTATAATTTGTGCCCAGTAGTATTATTGTATAATATACTTTTATCTATATATTTGTTAATTTAATTATGACCAAAAAATGTAAGAGACTTAGTAAGTGATTAGTCTTGTTTGTAATCTTTTACAATTTTTAGAGTTATTGTTTATTAAATACAGTAAAAAAATGGCATAATGGTAATTCATACTTAGGATTCTGGTTTGAATATATTTTCCATTCATTATATCTAATAATAAAAATCAATTTTATCTGTAATTATTATTGAAATAGAGAAATTTTGAAGTCAGTTTGTCAGCAAAATCCTGTAGAAATCAGGTAATGCTGCACATTTTTGCAGACAATCTTTAAAAATAAATGCTCAGTTAAATTTTAAAGTTAGGAATCAGTTCAGTTTTTGGTATCAGTTCTTATCACACCAAACCCCAGCTTTTGCCACCACAACAGTGTTGATTATCTAAAAAAAGGTGACAAATCAACCTGCCCTAATGCACAATGGCTGAAGAACACTTGTATTCACTGGCTTGTATTTTGATTGAGAAGCAAATTCTTGTAGATGTAGAACAGCAAAAAAAATTACATGAGATATTCAAGGAGTTTGTCATAAAACCAAGGCACTTGGAATTTACGTTTAAATGAAGTAAGTGCTATTTTTTGTAAATTAAATTTGTCTATGTGTACGTTTTTAATATATGAGTAAAATGTTAATTAAATGAATTGCTGTTTTATCAGAACTGGGGAGTTGGGTACAAAATGTCTGACTGCTAATCCAAATTTCCTTATATCAATAACAGACTCTGGATTTAAAATGTTATCCTCTGTGACATTGTTATTGATTATCAAAACTATGCTTATTGTTTAGGGTCTCATTTACTAATCATGTTTTTAAAAAACAAAAAAGAACCATATATTTTTGTTAGAGTTTGAATTGAAACATATAGATTTTAAATTCGCAAAGCAATATGTCATGAATGAAGTGAAAATGTCTCAGATTTTGATAGAAGTAAATCTATTTTATAATTTGAGTAGTGTGTGAGTGGGCTATTAGGTTTATATATGCACCCACAGATACACGTTTTTAAAACATATTTTTAAGACAATTCCATTTGTTCTCTATTGTGAAAAATTAAAAATACTCTAGAATCATTGCATTTGTCAGGGATGATTTTTCATTTTCTGTGTTAGAATCTTTGTAAAACTTTTTTTTTAGCAGAGATGCATCAGTAATCAATCTTTATGTAAATGTAAAAACTTGCAACTTAAACATTTTTTCAAGTAAAATTTAGTCATGGAAATATTGGTGGTTATTACAAAAAGAATAACACTTTCTCAGATTTTTTTTTAAAATAAAAAAATCCTATTCATTATAAAAGTAAATAATTAATGAATATGTACTAAAATTTCATTTAAATTGGATGTCTTAATTTTGGGTAATTTAAAAAATGTTCTGCCCTTCCTCCCCAATTTTCCTTCAAGGGTTTATGGACCCCAGGTTGGGAAATTTTTAAATTTACATATATTAGAGAGTGGGGCCCTATATCAAAGTTTCAGGGCAGTGGAGGCCCTACTACTCCTATATATATATATTATTACATCCCACCACCATCCTCTAACTGGATTGATAGCAGAGATAGAGGATGATCGCAACATGTGTTATTATTTTTAACATTTATACAATTCTTATAAAATATTTCCTTCCCCAAGGGTCTCTTTCTGAGTGATCAGATACAGCTGAGCAGAAACAATAAAGGAACAAACGTGATAGGCAACAAACATTTCTATTTCTTCTTTTCCTTTCTCTTTTGAGATTTCTTTTCTTTTTCGTTTTGTATAAGCATCTCTTTTTGAGGTCTTTTCTTTCTTTTCATCAGGTCTTGAATTTCCTTTGAGGACTTTCCTCTCTCACTTTCTTTTTATATAAGTATCTCTTTTTGAGATCTTTTCTCACTTTCTTTTTTTTTTTCATCTGGTCTAGGGGCTTGAGTGACAAATAAATTGAAGCTGTCTTCTTTCTCTTGGCTTTCACGAAAGTATATATTTTTCTTTTATCTTGATGCAGCGGCATCCTTCGTACACTGGAGTTTGTTTCCTTGAATCCAAACACTTCTTTCGCACATCCAGACCAAATCTATAGCTGATTATCGCACTTGTATTCAATCGTCTGTTCAGTTCAAAGAGTGACTTTTGTCATGTGACCAATTTCATAACTGATTATCACCTTCATAGCCGTCTGTCCATTCCATTCAAAGATCAAGTATGGACTCACTTTCGCATACCCAAATCTATAGCTGACTATTGCAGTCATAGCATACTTGTCCTTCTAGTCTTAAAGACTTGGACAGGGACTTTTTTTCAGATAAACATCACAGGACCATTGCATCTATAGTGGACATGTTTGTCCAGCCTGAAGGCTTGAACAGGGACCAACTTTTTTGTTTCACTGTTTTTTTTGTTTTTTCTTTCATCACCCCTGGTCCTTATTTTCAAGTAGGAACCTTTTTCCATTGTGAAAAAAATGAGGTCACTGACCCTTTCTTTTATCTGCAGGGTCACAGAAAGTTTAATGTGGTTTCCCTATCTGGAATCCCTCTGGCTAAATCATTTTTTCAACATGTGAATAAAAGAGGAAGAAAATGTACAGTATGGTTAATATCTGTCAACATTCAATTCTACGTTATTTCTTTGCTTTCCTATTTTTATGCTTTCTGAGAGTACTGAGCTTTTTATCTAAAGTGCTTCTAAAATATAAGCATTGATATAGTTTTTATAATAAATGTAGACGAGGGTTCATAACAATATATATATTGAAGAGAGGAAAATCACCATCTACAAAAACTTGAGGTTTTTATCTCATACATTCAAAAGCTTATGACCGTCAAGTCTTCTTCAAATAGGCCCTATATTTTAGTGACCAGACTACCAAAAAGGTAGAGGTCAAAGTGAAGATAAAAAATTATGCTGCTAATTTGTCTCTATTAGCACCACTTATAAGCAGGAAAAATTTCATGTTCTTAGCTTCCTGAGATATAAAACTTCTTTACTTTGTTGCCTGGTCTGCAAAATAAACAGATATCATGTGACCATACTGAAAGCTTCACCCAATGAGAACAAGGTCTGAGACCAACATTAGGATTGATCAGAATTATTCTAAAATATCTGACAGTCACCTCTCTCTTTCTATCTCTCTCAGCAGACTGTTTTACTTTTTAAATTCAATTTGATAGACCAATTATAGGTATGTAAGTTGTGGGTGTTTGGTCAGTATTTCATTCACTAAAAGATATATCATGGTGGTAGTTATTTGTTTTTTATGTTATCTACTATGTCACTGTGATATACATGACTAATGATATGAGCCAGCTTATAATGTTGAAATACGGCTATGTTTTACTTCAGGTTCATTATTTCAGATCTAGTTTGCAAATTATCCCCATAACTAAATTTCTCCTTGTGGTCCAAATGAGGACTTTTCAATTTCCAAAGAGGAGACCATAACCGATCTAAAAATACCATATTCAGCTTGGTAACATTTTTTCCCAGTGCACATTGATATCTACCAGATTATACTGTTTCTACAGATACTATTGCTTTTTCTTCTTTTCTTTTCTGAAATTAACAACTTGGAACAGGAATATTTCTTAGGTTCACGTAAAACTGCTAAATGCTTTGTCAGTGCTGTGAGGTCATTTTTTAACTTGTTAATTTTGTCTGTGTTTCATGCAGTGTATCTAACATATTAAGTTAGGTGACATACTTACATGTACCCTGTCAGCTATATTGGCAAATTCGTCTATAGTGCTGTCTTCCAATAATGGTGCCAAAAATTTGTATAAGATTAATGAGCAGTTTGTTCAATCATAAACGGAGTATTTCCTCAGTCATAAAATTTCTTCTGAGTAGGATTTTCATTTGACATAACAGTTGTGATGGTTTAGGCTCTCTTAGTTGTCCATTGCTGAATAAGTGAGAGTCAAAACTCTTTAGTTTTACCAACACACTTCAAAATTGCGGCATTAAATGTATCATAGGGGTTATTTTCTGGAATGTTTTCCAAAATATTGGTTGCTTCTGCCACTAGGTTGGGTGGTAAATTCATCCCAACATGGAAGAATTTTGTTCACTGTGAGGTGATACTACTGGTTTTGAAGATTGCTTGTATCTATAAAGACCCATGTATTATTATCACTATTATTAAATAGAGGGAGTATTACAGAAATGGCTTCTTGTGCTTGGTGTTCAGGATTCAGTGTTCTCATGTTGAATGAAAATTTGCTGTGTTGGCGTGAGAAATTGATCGTATCAAGAGGTTAAAATTTTGGTGTTTTCTATGTACGCATTTAATTTTGCCCAATTCTTTGTCGGTGGTCACTTTTCAGAACAAAAAAAATTTGCCCTGTTTTTGGAAGCTGCATCCTGAGTCATTGATGTGACATCTGTTTCAGCTGACAACTCAATAAAAAAGGAAGATTTTTGTGCCTACAGTCAGATAAAAGTGAGCAAAGGAATCATTACTTCCTTTTTATTCATTCCTGTGAGTGATTCTCATTAGATGGGAAGTAGTGTAACATGTCTATTTTTGAGCACAGAGATAAGCGTAACATACAGATTTTCAAACTTCCACTAGACTTTTTAAGTCTTTTATAGAATATATGCCGTAGTATTTTCATATAAAATACTCCCATCACATTAAATCATTTTTAATTTCTTTGTAAAATCTAATAGAATGTAAATTATATGTAAATAGCTATTACACTTTTTAAATACCACCAAAATGAATGTTTTTTTTTCAGAAATGAAAGCAAAAAATAATTGCAACTCCCTATTTTTAAACATTTCCAAAGATGAGGGAATTATACGATTTAAATGAAATTTAAAGTACTTTTTAATTAATTAAGGAATTGCATACAGGGCAAACATTATTAAAAAAGTTAAAATAGAGAAAATAAACAAACTACTGAAGTAGTTTGATATGAAAACACAAAAAGAAACAAAAAGGGAATAAAAGGAAAGAAAAAAATAGGAGTAATCCAGTTACTGCTCATCACTCTTCAGAAGTCAATTGAGAATAGTAAAATATTTTTTTGTAAAACTGGTTAAAAATAAAAGAAACCTGGAAAAATCAATACCCTGTGCCAGTAATATACTGAAAACAGAATAATCTACAGATTAACAACATTGAGACCTAGCAACTATTCCTTCTGCTTAAGCAGAGAAAAATGTCATAACTTAATGAAAATTGTTTCTAGGACTGTCAAATGATTTTTTTACAGTAAGGTTCACTCTGTATGAGGGCCATTCAAGGTAGAGCGTTGTGTTAGGAGACAGTTTGTACGGATAGGAGGGGAAGATAATGGTGAACTTTACTGAACAGGTAGTGATCAAAAAAACATCTTCTTGGGAGTTAGTTCCACAGAGCAGTGGTTCACTAAAAGAAGCTGTTTGAGTGGAACTTACTTCTCATTGAAGGAATACAGATGGAATGTGTACGGTTTGGTACAATGTAAGTGGTATGGCAGGAATATAGTTTGTTTGATCACTTTCCATGGAAGTAGTGATAGAGTAGCGAGAGGCCTGCCACATTCTGCCTGTGAGAGAGAGGTTGGAGGGTGGAAAATAATTCATCACCCACAAGGACTTGGAGATGCTTTTGGACAGTCTGGATAGCTCCCACCCGAATATAATAACAGTACCCTTTTTTTGGCCTGATCTGGCTCTTGTAAAGGTAGAGGGGCGCATGAGGTGTCAGCCAACTATTTTGCCTGCATCTTTAATGATTGCTCGTGTGTACAAGTTCCACTTGAGGTCAGGTGTTTAAGGCCCAACAGTATGTCAAGGCATGATGCTTCTCCAAGAGTCATCTGTTCATCTTGACTGGCAGTAGTTCTGGGATTTGATCAGTGATGATGGAATGTAATTAGTTTGATTTTCAAGGCTTTGAATGTAACCAGCCAGTTTTTTACGCCACTGGGTAGTTCATGCAGGATCAGAAGAGAGATCAGCTGCCAATCTCTGATCAGCAAGAGTTTTAGAGGTGTACCCATATATAGTAGTATCATCGGCATAGATGTTTACAAATGAAAGAGACCACCTCTGAAAAATTTGTTTGGTGTTCAACTCTTGGGGAGGTGAGGTAATTGTTTATACTAGTTACAATAAACAATAGTTAACAGGGAGTTTTCACAATTTATTTCTAATTTCTAATCAACTCAAATCACCATTTTGAGAAGTTTCTATATTAAATTTTGGGGAAAATAAATAAAAAGCTCAAACAATACAAGATGCTTGTCGAACAATGTTCAAACAAAGAATACTAGAGAGAAATGAAGCATCAGTAAAATAACAGGTGGTTACTGCAGAGCTTATCTACACACCACACTATTCACGTGGGTTTAGGACTGTGCTCAGCTCACAGCAAATTCAAATTTTTCATTTTGAAATTTTCTGATATTTTTTTCAATTGTTTTCAATATACGGTTAGTTGTGAAGCCTGCTGATATGAACTAACTGTATATTCTTCTGTCAGATTCATAGGTTTGATAAAGCTGTTATTTAACCTAATGTCCAAAAGGGAACAATGAGAAAGAAAATCTATAAAATATCTATGGAAAACAAACAGCTTTGCTTTTTACAGTTCCTCATGAACAAGGTTTTGTGCTCATCAGTCGTCTTCCAGCATGACAAAAATATTCATCATTGAAAACCTTCTACAAATAAAAGTTAAGTCATCTTAGGACACTGCATATCCATTCTATTGGAGTTATTGGCCCCCAAAATTATCTTGATACTCTCCATTAAGGGAGGTCTTTTTTCAGGATCAAACTCATTAGCAATAACCTGCAAAGATAACTTATTATGGCGCTTATATATGCAAATTATACATTACTGTAACATTCAATGGAAATGTGCACACTTTGGAACTTATATTGTTACTGAGATTGGTCTGCTAATAGGCTTTGTGCTAATTTTTTCATGAATTTTGGAGGTGAGGAGTTATTGCATTAATTTAAATTTAAACTAATGTCCTCATCTTTGTTATTATCACAACACTTTTGTCATTGTGCTATCATTTTTCAAGTGTCAGTTGATCTGAGTAATCTTCAAGGAATTTCAAACTGAACTCTTTAGAGTCTAAAATCTACTGTTTCCACTGAGTTTAAGTATGGGTTACTTGGCCCAGCAATTGAACATACAATTATTATTGTTATACAGTTATCATTATGTTGTGCAGACAGATGACTGACCATCTCTACACTAATTGTTGAACATAGACTCATTCATTCACTATGATTAGGATGTCTGCTCATAGTAGAAGGGATTGCAAAGTGGATCACAAGGTGTAGCGTTGAATTGCCACACTGAACTACAGTATTTGCTATTATTGTATTATTAATCCATGTCCCTCATGTGATTAAACCCTTTATTCACCAACTATTTATTAACCAAAACTATGAGCTTATACAAGCATTATAACAGTGGTGATGAGGATATGAAACTCATGTTTGAAAAAAAAAATAATTCTGACACTATAAGGGTATTTGAACTTATGTCAACCAAGGATTTAAGGAATACACAATATGGAGGACTTAAAAATCATGTTAAAACAGTTATTGGAACAACAGTAACAACAACATACACTATAAATATTAGAACATCAGACAAGTATGTTGAAACTATTTTCTGAAGTCAAATGAAACTAGTACTATATTTTCATTTTCATCTGGCCCAAAAGAACACATTAAAATGTTAAAAACTAAGGCATTCTATTAAAAAATAATATGTTGAACTTACTGGGCACGGATTGAATGGAACTGTTCAATTTCTGCCCGTAAATTCATTCTGTAAAAAAGCAAATTGCTCCTCCTCTAAAAACAAGTATCATAACTGAAAATTTTTTTAAAGGAGTTAAAAAATAATTTTACTATTGTGTTCTCCGAAGGTCTTGGAAAATGTATCAAGGCAAATGCAATTTTTCACTTAAAGCAAAACAGTTTTTAAACCTAAACATAGTCTTTCTATTGCAGTTGTGGAACCCATTAACAAAGAACTTGACAGATGAGAAACTCTAAGAGTTATTTTGTCCACAGATTATTCTGAGTGGGCAGCTCCAACAGCATAAGTAAAAAGCACTTAGCATTTTCCAGTAAGTAATGGATATAATGCTAGCTGGCTTAGATTTTCCTACTGCATATTTTGACAATGTACTCATAAAAAGCAAAACTAGACAGCAACATTCAGAACTCATACAACAAGTATTCCAGGGAATAAAGGGGATTACAAGTTCAAACTCAGTGAAAAGAAATGCCAAATGTTTCAAGAGCAATATGCTTGAGATAAATAATTGATGTAAATGAACACTGACCAGATCCATCAAGGATAATTGCAATTAAAAATATGCCTGTCCTGACAAATATTGTTACTTTACAATTATTTCTAGGACTCACAAGCTTTTAGTTTTTATGTGCCAAATATGCATGAATTAAGAGCATCTTTAAATAAATCATTGAAAAAGGTGCAGTGTGGAATTAGTCCAATGACTGTCAAAAATCTTTTGAGAACATAAAGAACATGTTAACATAAAATCTGAAATATTGTTAATGCATTTCAATTCTGATTTAGAAAAAATAGTAGTATCAGATGCTAGCAATTATGGCATTGAAGCAGTTGTCATAAATTCAAGGATGGTAAAATAAAATCAGTCACTCATGCATCTACAATGCTAATAGAGGCTGAAGAATTTATAGTCAAATTGACAAAGAAATGTGATTATTTTTGCAGTGAAAAAATTTCACAAAATAGGTTGCAACATTGGGGAACGATTTTACTAAACTATGATTTTAAGATGGAGTATTTACTATCAAAGAAATAAGGATGCTTTATCCAGATTAATCCCAAAATGTAAGGAAACTTTTTTTACTGTTTTAGATGATGATTGCTTCTTTAATTTCTGAAAATGAGATAAAGTGTTTTGTGTAAAACAATAAGGGAACTACCTGTAATTGTGGACTAAAAATATAATCCAAGAAGAATAAGGACATTTTGAAACTGATCAATGACGTAAAAGTGAGATGGAATGAAAAAAAATAAACAAGATGTTAAACATTGCTGCACTGAACTAGGGTATTTGCTATTATTGTATTATTAATCCATATCCCTTATGTGATTAAACCTTTTATTCACTAATCTTTTGTTTCAGTGTTTTTCTCACAATATTGTAAGGAAAACACTGACTCAAAAGATTAGTCAAGAATTTATCCACATAAATAAAAGATTTAGTTCCAAATTCTTTGAAGGTTACCTGAATCAACAGACACCTAAGAAGTCTGGAGAGCACAACAGCCAAAATGTTGGGATAACAAAAACAATCTACTTGGGTTCAGTTATTATTTAAGATTATGTAACATTGTATTAGAATGGTCCTGCAATCTTTACCATGGCTGACAAACTTGAGCAATGTGTCTGCATTAAATTTTCATGGTGCTTGAAAATCTTCTACCAACTCCCTCAAAATGCTTCATCAGGGTTTTGGTGAAGATTCTTTAGATCAAAGACTTTTTCAGTGACTTATTGGTTTCAAAGCCAGTTGAGTTACAGTTCAAGATGATGTGCATTTAGGTGACCAATCAACATCAGAAGAAGTGGAAAAAATTATGAACTCATCCATGAAGACCATGACTACTGAACAATTCATCAGCTCTTTCACATGACTGGAATCTGTTATGGTCTATGCCAGGAATTCCTAGTCTGGAAATGTTTCAATATCACCTCATATCCATCATCAGAGGCCGTTTCTTGACTGTATAATTAATTAGATTAAAATAGTTTTCAAAGAAAGACTATGTATAAGGAAGTCTTATAGTAACATTTAATCTAGGAAGTGTTTGTCATAGATTGTGTAATAGGTATGTTTGTCATGTACTCTGGCTGTAAAGACAGTATAGGTATAGCCTAAATATTTTGAATGGATAGTATACTTTAAAAGATTCAGATGGATTCACTTTTTTGTTATGATATCAACAGCCAACATCAAATACATGTATTAGAAATTGGTAATTGCCAGCAGAAAGGTTTTAGTATACAAAAGATAATTTTCTCTGGCTTGGATGATGTAACACAATTCTCATGATATAATAGCTACTTTTTATTGATGAGTACATTCTAATAAAAGATTACAGCTTTGTCAAAAAGGACATTTCATTTTGTTCAACCTATCAGGTGGTTCACTTAATACTGTGAGATGAATGACCAGCCTGAAGAAAATTAGATGCACTTTATACACAGTCTCTCATACATTGAATTTAATAAGTTCATAACTAGCAAGGAGAGTTCATTAACTACCCATGTTAGAAGAATTACTATAAAAATGTTTTTGAAGATAGACTGTACATTTAGAAATAGACTTTAATGTTTGTTTGATCAGAGTACCTCACAATTCACTGAAAAACAATTCAGTTAAATATGTTGTCTTAAGATTCTTCTTTCATCCATTTTATTGCAGATTAATACAATGGAGGTTGACAGTATTGAAAATGGAATTGGTAAGCAGAGTTCAAATTCTAGTTCAGACTGTGTTCACTCTGCACTAATGCCCTTTGGAAAGACAGGAATCCATCTCTTCTCTCCTCTAGATATAGATTAAATACCAGTGTTATAAAATAAAATGACATATCTCGGCTGATTTGCAGGCAAATAAACTAACATACTCAAGAGCAAGAGCCAGATGTGAATGGGACAAGGCCCCATCACAAAATGACTATTATCGTCGAAAAATAAAATAATATTTTAAAGTGTTTCTATTTTTCGACCAATAAAAATGCTTCCCTCTTAATTATACTCAAGCCTGTTAAGCCATAAAAAACGCCATAAAAGGGGTCACACAGGTAAGTACAACAGCAGTCAACAGGAGGCCAGGGAAGAGACCTGTCACGGTCAGGCTGAGCAGTCGGCAGCAGGAGGAGCGCCACGTCAACCAGTGAGAACTACTTGAGAGATCAACCCAGATCAGAAGCTGACATGAACTATACCACAAGGTAGCTGTCCCAAACCCACATGTTCCTGTTGAAATAAATCATGTAAATCTATTTCTGCTGTTGTCGTATATCTTTCTTGCAACCACATGCTTGTCTATAACACCAGGATAGATTTGCTTCTTTAGCTTTTGTTGGTAAACAAACCAAGGGAACAATTCTGAATTCAAAACTCAAAGAAACACATCGTTATCTTTTGCAAGAACAATTATGGCAATGCACAGCTTAAGATTTTACAAAGAAAAGAAAGCTGCGATGAGGCATGATAAACTGTGTACTGATGAGACATGATACTTAAAGAGTGAAAGTTAATAATAGCATTAGTAAATTAATAAATGATGCTCAAAGCTAAAGATTTTATTTTTTAATCATTTCACCCCAAGCAAGGCAATAAAGCCACTAAGATGCAAGGAGAGGGTACTGATTGTGAAAGAATAAGAAAAAGAAAAACATTATTAAGGAGTGTGAACAATAAAAGAACAGGAATCAAGAAGATAATATAATAATTTTTTTAAGATCAAAGTTAGCTTGAAAGCAAGAAGTCAGAAGAAAGTTATACATGCAAGAAGTGTGAAAAAATAAACTGTTAGTAAAGAAGTTACAGTTACATCTAGTCAGTTCAACTGTAAAATGATGAGACCCTGTTGTCAATCTTGTACTGTGCTTAAATTCATAAAGTCTAGGTACAACAGAGCAAAGTTCATCAGAACAATTTCCATGAACTTGGACTTTATCAAGAATCTCTAAATATATACCAGGAGCACCAGACCAAATATGGCAGCAATATTCAAAACATGGATGAATGGTAGACACTTATAAATATGTAAGAAAGAATGGGAGGAAAAATTTCTCTAGCATAACACAGGGAACCAACATTCCTAGCAGCAGACCTAGCAGTTGATTCAATATAATCTTTCCACTTAATTTAAGCAGAGAACACTAGCCCAAGAAGGTGCAATGAGTCACTCTCCTGGAGATTAACATCAGTCATGTTGATAGAAGGTAGAAAGTGGTCTCTCAGATGATTAATAGAAAGCAGTTTCATTTTGGAGATGCTAAAATTAACAAGCCATTCCATGCTCCAATTAACAGCAGTTTTTAGGCCAATTTTGAGATCAGCTGCCAATTTGATCTTATTGAAGCAATAAAACTTACTATTAGGACAGGAGGAAATAGTCGTGTCATCAGTATAGATAGCAAGTTAAAAGCTGAAGCCATCAGAAAGGTCATTGATGAAAATTAGGAACAACATAGGTCTAATTATCGAGTCCTGGAGGACACCTGTATTAATGTAATAAGATCCAGCAGAGTGGCCATTCAGGACAAATTTTATTTCATGATTTGATAAGAAAAACTGAATCAATTCAAAAATTTGTTCAGAAATACCATAATATCAACTTGTTAAGAAGACCAACCCAATCAAACCCTGTCAAATACTTTTGAAATGTTCAAAGCAACAGCCCAAGCTTCACCATGCTTGATAGACTCTTTCAGCAATAATTGTTAATACATCTGCAGTTGACCTAGAGAAGTGAAAGCCATGTTGCTACAGAGTAATTTAAAAGTCTTCTGGATAAACTAAATGATTTTCAAGTTAGATATTGGAAATATTAAATCTAGTCATCCCACTATGCATAGAATTAACATTACTAAAAATGATACTGAAAATCTATTACTGACTATATTATCAGAGTTAAGAAGGCAGTTACCTCAATTAAAACAACAGGAGAATGTTACAGCTCAAACATTTGCTTCTAAAGGGATTATGAGAAAATTTTAAAACTCATAACTATGAAGAAGCAGAAAGATGCAGAAAACAAACCAACATGTGACAACTGCTTTGTGAAAATAAAATTAAAACCTAAATATAGAACAACTATAAAATGTTAGAACAGCAGTGAACCAGAACATAAAAAATTTAAATTTAAAAATAAAAAAAACAAATTAATACTTAAGGGAGAGTGAAAATTATGAAAAAATATATTAGTAAGACTAATGAGTGACACAAGGCAAATAAAGGTTAATATAAAACGACCCCAACTTGATACCAGTGTTTGTTTTGGTGCTGTTTTCTGGTGTGTCCTAGATTGAAACTTTGCATCATCCAGTTGCAAGTCAGATTTTATTAAATGTTGACATTTTGTCCACAGAGGAATACCTTAAAGATGGAGGATGAAAAGTTACACTTTTGTCATATTATGAATTTTGTGGAGAATAAACCAAAGATTTTTTACAGAAGAGATTCTTAAGAGTTTGGACATTGATATCTCAACTGCCTTTCACAATTTGACCAGACTTGAGTTAATTTCCAAACACAACACATGGGTGCAACATTCTTTAACAGAAAAAAAAAAGCTCTGTTATGTTTCTGCATTGATTTCTTTGATGTTAAAAGAAGCCGTTCTTGGATAGATTTATCACAAACAATGAAATATGGATCATTTAAGATAACATTCAATGCAGAAGGTGCTGGAAACAAGCTTGCAAATGTGCAGAACCCAGGGCTGGATCTGGTTTGTATCTAATGAGGGTGTTGCTGTCCATTTGGTGGGATTGCAGAGGGATAATTCTTTTTGAGCTTTTTCCAGCCAGTGAAACAATAACTGCAAAGAAATATTGTAATCAACTCACCAATTTCAATGTGGCTATTCAAGAAAAAAAATGGATGATTTTGGCAAATTGAAAAGTTATCATTTTTCACTATGGCAACGCAAGACCATATGTTGCCAAACAGACATTGCAGAGGCTAAAAGATCTGAAATGGGATCCCACCCTCCAGCACCCCCCATCTTCTCCTGACTTGGTGCTTTCAGATGTTCATTTGTTCCAGTCTCAAAACAAAGTCTCATTTGTCCAGTACAAAACAATTTAAATGACAAAAAAATTGACTGTACAGTCAGCTGAAAACTACCTCACAACTTCTTTTAACAAAAAACAAAAAAATTTCTACGAAAATTGCATCAACAAGCTTAAAGAATGATAGGAGACAGTTTTTAAAAACAATGGAGACTATGTACTTGACTAAAAAATGTTTTTTGGGAGTATGTCAAATTTTGTTTTTAATTTTAGAATCAGCACAAACTTTTGCAATGATCTAATATATACCAAATTACCTAAGCTATAGAACTGTACAGTTGGAACTTTTAGCATACCTAAAAATTAGATGTTTTAATCTGAGGAGACAAAAAGCTCCTTTTGAAATGTTTTTCATCCAAAAAACTTAACATAATTAATGTCCACACTTTTGAGTCATCATGTTTTGTTTATATACAAAATAAAAATAAATTAAGTGAACAAGATATTTTTGTTGCATATGATGTGGGAAGTTCAACTTAGCTCTTTTATTTTTCAGATACAAAAGAAATTAGAAGAGTGAAGCTATTAAATAAGTGAATGATAACTCCTTTCATTATTTAAAGAACCAAGCATATTTACCAGGAGAAAATGAAAAGGATATTACTGAACCTAAAGAACAACTTGAAAGACAAGATTTAAGTGAAAACAAAACTGAAAGAATATATCCTCAGAGGAAAATCAATAAACAAAATACTTGAAAGATTATACAGATTTTGATAATTCAGACACAGAAAACTTTACTAAAGATTGTTGCTGTAGAATGAGAAATATTCCTAAAACATATGAAGTAGCAAAGACATCTACTGAAGCAAATAAATGAAAAAACAATGAGTGATGAAATAAGGGCACCCACATGGAGGAAATTTATGAATAAAACACATTATGAGTTACTGTAACCTGAAATCAAAGCCATGCAATCTATGTGTTAATAAGAGTAATACTGTAGATTCAAAAGACCATCTAGTTTTCAGACTGTACAGAGCAATTTTAAGTAGTTTAATCAATGCAATGAATTGTACTAGACCTGATCTATGTTATATGGTTATTAAATGATGATAAATTAGATCCTAAGGCAAAACATTTTCCCAAATTGAATTTCTTACACCTAGACTTTAACCACTGACAATTTATTAAGCTGTTGTCTTTAGTTTAGTTGTTATAATCACATTTTGGAATACAGTACATGACCTTGTGCATATAAACATTACTGTTTACCTAGTGACCATGAATACAATCTCTAGGTTAGGAAACAGAATCCAGTGGAATGAGTAGAGATAGCATTACAAAAAACTAATAGAAGGATGAAATATTAGATAAAGTTTGAAATTCTGCAAATGTCATCAAATGACAGGCACATTAAGAAAGCAAAATGTGATTATTTTAATCAATATATTAAATAAGTTAGCATATAGTATTTGATAAAATAGATGGAAACAACTGCAAAATATACAAGCACCAAGTTTATAACATGATTCAAAACTATTATTAATTTTTGATAAGTGTTTCATTGATCCTAATTTTAATTGCACTTCACTGCAAGTAATGAAACTATCAAGCATTAGCAATAAGTAAATAGCACAGATTGGAATTAAAAAATAAACTCCTGAGAAGATTTCAGCTTGTATTTATTTGACTAAAGAAGCATGTTTAGCTGTACTTGTTACTGTGCTAAGAACTTTACAGCTGGTAAAAGATCAAACATGTCATAATTTTGAGGTAAATACTTAATATCCAAATTCAGGGCCTTCTCACTCCTGTTGGAGGAACCATTCCCTGGATTACCTTTACCACTTCCGATCTCTGGCCATGTGAGGCCAAGGTATCAGGTCAGATCATCACATCATCTTGCCTTTGGCAGATCTCTAGTTCTTTTTCACTGCCTTGGTGTCCACTCTGTCATACTAATAGTCCACTTGTTATCTTTGAGACAAGAGATGTGACCTGCCTATTAACGTTTGCCCTTCTTGATGGTATAAATTATGTCCTTCACTCCAGTCTGCTGTCTAATTCAGGTGTTGCTCTTCCTGTCACATAAGGTGATGCTGAGCATGATACACTCCATTTTTCATTAGGCCACTGCAAGAATCTCTACCATGGTGTTGTTGAGCACCTCTGTCTAACTTCTATAAGTCATTACCTGCAGCACATATACATTAAACAACTTTAAAGAGAAGATGAACTCCTCAGAGTCAATGGTCAGGCACCCCAACTATGGGTTAAATAGCCTTGCCAACCTGCAATTGGCTAAGTGTGGTGAGTAGAGCTACATCCCTGAACACTTAATGTGTAATTAAATAATGCAATAAATTGTTTTTATAGCATGTCTTGAACCTCTGATTCTAACTATATATATATATATATATATATATATATATATATATATATATATATATATATATATATAGGATTAATGTGAGTAAAATTTGTCATTTAGCTGATTGATGTTACCTTCAGCATCCTGACTCCAGAGTTCCGTAGATGGACTTGTCTGTCCACTCTTCAGTTGGTATTAGCAATACAAAAATCTGATAAGTTTTTCTGGTGATATAAAGTAGGTGCTGAAATGTTATAACTTCAACCAAAATTAAATAAAATAAAATAAACCTTTCCAAAAAGAAAAAATAAATTGTTTGATCACTTGTTCAGATTGTAGGAAGTAAAAATAATTTTTTTTGTTATTTTAAACTTGACAAATAAAATGATACAATTTATGTTATAGATTATGTTTAGCTTGCAAATAAATAGATGTGAATTTTGTAATTGCATTGTATTCATAAAATATCAATAATTTAACTTTTTTTCAGCAATAGGGAATTAGCAAAAATGAAAATTGTGAATATTAGTTATGAAAACTTAGACATAAGAAATTTGAGCAGTGAATAAACAAAATGTAGTTGAAACAGCTTCTGTAATCAAAGAGAAACACTCTCATATTCATAAAACAAAGAAATGTACTTGATCGCACACAATAAAGAAAGACAAAAACAACATTTCTAGAAAGCAAATACTTTTTTTTACAAATATATTAACATGAAAGTACAATTCAAATGCAACTATTTTTCTTTTATATACAGAAACAAATCTACATGAAAAAAAAATGCAGGAAACTGAAAAAGACACACATATAAGAAAATATAAATATATAAAACAATTATATATTTGTTACATTCTCACCTCTCCATCAAAATGGAGTTATATCAAATGAAGATAAAATAATCATATCATGTTGAGCAGTAATTTTTTTTTTTTTGAAAAATATTTTTCATAAACGAAATAAGCAACTAACTAATAACATTTTATTATATTTAATGATTTTAACATATGCTTAGGTAGGTTTGATGTTTGCTGGGTGGTTGGATCAGAAAATCTATAGTTCTATCCCTGGTCCCCTCATTAAAATCTTCAGTTTTTGAAACCAGTATATGGGGAGATATTTTTCACACAGAAACAGAGAGTGGTAAGAGCACACACATTAAAAAAAATGTACCATCTGGCTCCTAAATGTTGCTTGAAACACCTCATGTTAAACAGTTTTCATCTGATGTCAAGCCATTTTGGTGTGCTATTAATAAGATGCATGCAGAATAAAGAGTTTATCATATTTTGAGGAAAAATGTATATATATCTATTGAACCAAGAAGTTCTTATGGGAAGGATGGCATTTTAACGAAAAAGTTGTTAAAAATATTAAACTTTTACCTGACTTCATATTTAAGTGACAGCTTTTAAAAACAATTTGTAGGATTAGATTTTTTTTCAAGGTCAAGACAAATCAAAATGTTTTAAGAGAAGAGATTATCTGAAGACAAGAAGTTAACTTTCCTTGAGAAAAATTTATAACTGATCACATTACTTAACATTCTCCTCATGAGTAAAGAGTAAGAATCTAATATAACTGTCATCAGTTGATTTTATTATTTTTTTATATTTGCTTTCAACAAATCTAAAGCAATTCATTACTTTTTTGCTGAAATTTTCTTTAAAATGCATCTGAAATAAGAGGTCAGATAAAAAAAGGAAATAAAATGATCAAATTAAAAAAAAAATGAAAGAAAAAAATCAGGAAAAAATAAAGAAAAATATGTGATCAAGCATACAGCAAAAAAATCGATTCAACACATTTATATCTGCAGACAATAAATACCTTGCAACAAGTTTGTTCACCCAAATAAGTTATGTCAATAAAATATACAAGTATGAAATAAAGAAAGTGGAAAATCTGTAAATAGCATTATTGCATATCTAACAATTTTAAAAGTCTTTAATAAAAAAAACGAAAGAATAAAAGAATGTAAAATTGTACAAGTGTTAAAGAAATTTTAGTAAGATTAGAGAAAATAAATTCTGAGATTAATATTTATTTTGTAAAGACAAAATTCTTGTTCATCAAAATTAGAAAAAAAATTAAGTAAAAATATTAATTTGTAATACTTTCTTCAAAAATGTAGATTGTACATTATTTTTGTCAACAGATAATATATCTTAATATATATTTTTCTCGATTAATCTGATTATCAATATATTTCTATTACTCATTTTCCCCCTTTTGTAGACTCTAGTCATATACCTGTTGTTTTGGGACATTTTCAAAAAATATAAATCACAATTTGAGAAATTATTCCATCCAATATCTATATTTTTGTCATTTTTATAATATATTTTTAAAATGTACATGTTTTATGAGGTTTTATGGTTTCCTTAATTCATGTACCGAGTCAGAGATTACAACACTGTTATTTATGCAGTAATAATATTCAGATGAAAATTATGCTACCACCCTACTCAAAGAATTCTTTAATGAGTGTAACAAAAATTCCAGTTATAATAACAGAACATACAGATAAAAGTACATCTTTAAAATTCTTTTTAAATTAATTGTTAATAAAAACAAAAGTAAAAGATTCCATGAAAATCACTTAAAAAGGTTTAGAGTAGTTGGAAAAATATAAATTAAGAATGGAAATGAAGAATTATCATTACTATACATTGATTTATTCATCATATTGTCCTCAACTTGATTATAGTTATGTCTTGGTCCTTTTCTGAACTTGTTATCAAATATGACAGGTATCCAGGAGGCTGGATGATACATTAGGTGAAACATTTTGATTATAAAAACAAAGATACAAAAAATACTTAGAATAAGTCAGTGTTTTACAATATTTACAAACAACTGAATTTCAGTATTGGCTACATTAGTAATATTTATTGATAAATTTCTTGCATGGAGCAAATGAAAACAATCAGATTGTCATGAAATAATTTTATTTTTATGCTTTGCAGCAACCCTTATTGTTATAACTGAAATGATAAGGATACAATATTATTATGATTTTCAGCAGATGAAGCACTGTCAACTATCATTAATAGTATTTCTTTCATTGTAATTTAATTGCTTTTCATCACAACTACTCAGACAATCAATTTATGGCCATCAATAAACAGCATGAACTTCAAACAAAGTATAAACTATAACTCCATACGTTTAAATTTGATTTTCCCTCAATTGTAGGACTTTTGTAGGTCAGTCAGTAGAGAAGGGAGTATGGTGAATCTAGCTTCCCAAGTCAAAAGGACACAGCAAGTTTGAGTTTCAATAAAAGTTTAGTCTTTATTGGCAATCCACACTTTATACTGATGGCCATTAGCTAAAAGGTTGAATAGTTGTGAAGAAAAACAACTAAAATAAACATGAAAGAAATACTACTTAAAAATTATAATGATTAATAAGTCACAGAACTGAAACTATTCTATATTATCTTGAGGAAAGGTTAATGAAAATGTAGGTATTTACAAAACTTAATTTAATCTGGTACAAAACTGGAACATTGGGGTACACAGTGAAGATCAAACTCATTAGCAATAACCAATGCTCTATATCAGGCACACATAGGTACTGAAAGGCATGTTTGAATCAGTTTTATAAAATTATATTAATTATAATTTGCTTTTCATTCAGCAATTACGATCATTGTGTCAAGCAGCAGCTATTGTTGATCAATATATGAAGAGGGAGACAATTTAAAACATAAGTTCCACCTTTTCAACACCATTTTCCAATATGACCAACTGGCAAAGCAAAAAAAACAAAACAAAAAAAAAACTGATGATCCTCAATCTGATGCTCCACACCAAATACCAGATTGGTGACATTTTACATTTAATAAGGGAGAAAATTAATTCATGATGTAGTTCTTTACCCTGCTGAGATCAGTTTTCCAACTCAACAATATAAAAGTTATATAAAGTAAGAAATGGCAGGTGAAAGATATTTGTAAATGATAAAAAAACTAAAATGAAAATAGCTGAAATGAAGTTGAACATTTAAAAAATTCCTATTTTAATCTCTCAAACTCTAAAAGCCTCCTGATATTAAAAATTATAAGATTCACAATATCACTTGTAAAATTTCTCATTAGAAACATATGGTAAAAAAATCCTTATTAAGATGTGAAAAAATACCTTGTAAATATATGTATATGTGTCAATGCACATAGAGATGTATGCATGTGTATATATGAAGAGACTGCCTTCTTCAGTCAATCAGTATATGTGTGCATATATATATGAGAGAGAGAGTGAACATACGAATCAACACTGAATGGCATTGCTAATTTCATGCTTCAATGTGATCTTCAGACCAATATTTTATGCATAAATGTACATTATATATATACACACACACATGCTCTCTTCTAGTTCCCATTTCTTCATTCATTAAATGTAGGTATATATCATTATGTTAAGAAAAGGGAAATGAAAGAAAATTTTTAAAAATATTTTCTTTCTTTTTAAGCAAATTAACAATGAAATAATTTTTAATATTACATATTTAAAACAAGAAGGAATGTTCAAAGTATTAGGGATGTGCAAATGTTTTCAGTAAAAACTAATTTTCAAATATGCATTCAACCTTTTGATTAAAAAAAACACAAACTGGGAACTTTTGAACAATTAAAAAATATAGTTGGGGTTGGGTTATTTTCTGCTAGATTGTAAAAAGGATATTTGTATTATTATTCAATATCTTAGACACTTTTAAAAGACCATTAATAGAATGGCCATGCAAATAAAATTTTGTGCAAACTATATTTTCTCTTTGACAAAGACTTAAAATAGCACATATATTGTGTACTAATATATAACATGGTTGCTATATTGGCATATTTTTGAAATGTTGATACTTGCTACTTTTACAGTTATTTTTAAAAATAAGCTGGAATGATTGGGCTACTAATGAGAAGAATGTCAATTCAAAATTTAGTAGTGCTTGGTTTTCAAATGTAGACCAATCTGACAACCCTAATTTGTAGCAATAATATTTCATGTAGGATTGTTGATTCTGCACTGAGCAATCAATGAACAATTCTTGACAATAGATGGATAACAAATGATATACTATATTTCCCAAGATACAAGGCACACTTTTCTATTTTTTTAAATCCTCAAAAGGGTTGCTGGTACAAGATAAATATCCAACCATCTGTTTGACATGCACATTCCCTGATGATCCCAGAATTAAATATATATGATTATAAATGATTAAACTATAACTACAGATCAAAATTATATTAAAATAAAAGAAAAAAGATATATAAATATGGATTAATCATCAGTTGAATATTATTAGATTTTTTCCTATGCATATGTTATATAGTGGGAAATACAGTAACTAACCTGTAAGCAGATTTAATAATGTGAATCTGTTTTGGCTAGAATTTATAAAATGCAATTTTTTCAGTATATTAATTTTAGAATGTATCAAATGACCAAATGAGAGTTTTTCTATAAAAAAAATGATTAGTAAAATGTACAAAAAATACACATAACTTTTTAAAATTGTTACTATTATTGTAAAAGATTTGGAAATTAAGCTAATTTTCAGAATGTTTACAGGTCAAAATCCTCTACAAAAAGAAAATGACATCATAAGAAATTGTCATTCCAAGTTCCAATGGCTGAAGTTATTGTGTTGCTCTTGTTACTAAAATATTTTGGCTAATCCATTCTACAACCTTTCTCAGGTTTACAATTTGTAAACAAATGAAAGAGGGCTTTTCATTTTATTTCTAATTTTTTTACCAAATGGAAAGTAACTTTTTCTGGAGACTGATAAAATAACTTTTTCTGTACACAAAGAGACTTCACTCTTTCCTGAAGAAGGCTCTAGAATGGATCAGTTGAAACAATGTATAGTAACAAAAGCAGCACAAAGGATAAATTCAATAGTTTGAACAACTCTTGAAATGATAATGACTTATCATTCTTAGAAATTCTGTCAGTTTTTAAAACAAGGTATTTTTATTATTCAATAATTGTTAGTTATTTTTCTGGCCAGTGTACTAAAAGGGGGTACAGAGTGCACAGCAGAAACAGTATGATGTAAACAATAATGATGAGGATGATAATCTGAAGCAAACATTGAAAAGTAAAAAATAAGGTCAAATTAAACTGAAAATAGTCTAATGTGTTTTAGCAAAATATCATATCAAAAAATAAAAACATAATTTCAATGAAAACTAAAGAATTTCAAAAAAACTGTATATTGCAGCCAGATGCATATATCCATCTGAAGAAAGCAAAAGTAATTATAAAAAGATTTAGAATGTTGTGACAAAAAAGATGAAGATCTTAGTTTGTTCTTGGCTTCATTATTATTCTCTCTAATCTGAATTTTGGTTTAAAAAGAAAAAAAAACACTAGATGTTGCCCAAAATTAGAAATGAGTTGTACAGGAAGTGTGACTGGAAATCAGGTGAGAAATATATAGATATTTAAATATATCTTTGTTTCATTTTTGTTATGACATAATTCATTGTGACCTTATTTTGTAAGGACAGTCATTCCATTAGATGTAATACAAACTTTTTTCTTGTTCACAGTTGAATGTCTGGCATAGTTCAAAGCAGTGACTGTTCAATCATGATTTTATCAAAACCATCTGGTGGGTGGTGGTAGAATGTACCAAACTGGACATCTAAAACTGCACCTTCATCAACTGAAAAAAAAAAAACACATTGAAATATATGGAAATTGTAACAATTTACATTCAGTTATGTCATTAAATTTTTATAAGCAACTTTACATTAAATTATTATAAAATTTATTGATTTGAAGTAATTTTTAATCATAGAATTAATTATAAAATTTTGAGTATAAATTTATTTTTAACAAATATCAATTCTGTTGTGCACTAAAAAGAATCAGAAGGTATTTAATACACCATGTTGTGATAAAGGTTGGCAATAAAATGAAACAAGCTAAAAATCAAGATTGATGACTGATTTGTTTTTTTACAGCTTATTAACTTTTTGCAGGTTATTTGAAGCCATAAAATATTTTCTATATTGTAAGATTTTTTAGAAATAATAATGACTTACTGAAACAAGTCTTACAAATTAACTGATAGCAGGGGAGCGGGGAATATAACAAACCCAACTGGAATTGGAACTTGGCACTCCAATTTTCAATTCCGAGCTGGCTAAAAATTAAAAGTGAAAATACTTAATTTCAACATTTAAATAATCATTATTTTCAAAAACTATATAAAACAAAATTTATTGTAAAAAATAACTCTTCTTTTCTATACTTTTATAGATAGACAATCTCTTATCTGAAACCCATCAGATCAGATGACTTTTGGAATTTTTCAGATTTCAGAATATTAGTATAAGTTCTGTATATCAAGTTGATACAGAATTACAGAATAACAATGTATCTGCAGTAAATATTCACTTTGAATTAGGTAAAATAAGACTATAAATAATATTACAGTTTATTTGAAAGTGGTAAATAAAATAAGGTAAAGACAGATTACAGGCATTTTTTTATTAGTAAAAAAAAAAAATGAGAGAAGCAGCCTTGTAAATCAAGCATCTATTCCATGTAATTTTGTACCTGTATTACTTAAACTCTTATACATGATCATTATTATGATATTTTTGTAATGCCCTGGCTGCAGTAAAAGAAACAGTAAGTTGACCTTGACTAAATACATGTAGCAGGAAGTATATCCCAAACTTCTTAAATATTTGTTCTTGACTGTCACTGGAAAAACTATTTAATACTGTAATGTCAACAAATTGATGACAAAAATGAATATTTTTTTGTTTATTAATCAAATATTGATTACCTTTAAGCATATTTTCAGATTGTATTAATTACTTTTAAATGAATTAGGAGTATTTATTTTATTTAACAACAAATTAATAAGCTTTATATTGCAGTATCTACTTCATAATTATCCAGTAATTAATTTTGATTGAAAAAAGAACAAAGGAACAGCTGATATGTGGTTATAGAAAGAAAAAGAACTATAAAAATCTGAAAAATAATCAGTTTCTCATAAATCTCTGAACACAAGAGATGATATGAAAGATAATCCAACCATTTTGAATATAAAAGAAGTGTGTGGCCTTGATGTAACTTGGCAACCAATCACAGGGAATTTTATTCTGCATGTAAAATAACTTCCATGGAGGTATTCAATTTGCAGTGAGATGCCACTGAGTGAGCTTGTGTACTGTGTAAATGTTGCATTTATCATGACTGTCTGTTCTTCATATCTTGAGGTTTATTTTTTTTTGACAAATCATATCATCCAAGTCTGTCATCACCACATGCAGACAAGATTTTGCTTTCTGTGACTTCTTACTTTCCTCAAAGCTTGAAGGTGGGATTTCAGGTTGTGGACAAGGCAACTGTAGTTTGAATGAAAGAAGAATAAGAAGTGGAATGTCGCTTACCTCGTGATGGGGAGGAGAGAAGAGGTGGTGATTTTTTAATACTGTGGAAAGAGACAAATTATGGGAAGGAAAAAAAGTGATAAATCTCAACCAAAAATAGGAGTCGTCGATTTTTAGTTTGGCATGAGAAAGGTTGTGAGAGGGAGGAGATTTAAGAGTAAGGAAGGACAAGATCCTGGGAGAAGTTAATTTTATTTTTGTTTTGAATCACATGCTATTTTGGCTATATGGAGTCTGGAATGGTGAGACTGGGTAGAGATCAAAATTAATGTCCTACAATTGTGAAATATTGGGACATATGGCAAGGTATTGCCCTTAGGTCCAGGGAAACACGCAAGGGGGAGCTTCTGCGCTAGTTATTACCTTGCCAACAGAACGAAGGTGCAGTACCAACCTTTTCCAATCAAAGAAGTGTCAGTGAGTGGTGTGATAGCAGCAGGTTTTGTTAATACCAGCTGCACAACCACTTTACTCAATCCCAATGGATGGGGTGGGATTGCCACTGTCAAACTTTTTTTTAAAAGTGGAAGGCATACTGAAATAAGCATGCAAAATTCCAAAAGGATTACTATATGTTGTAGAATACCTATGGCTGATAATGAGTATGTCCCCATTCATATAAATACAGTAGTAAATACTGTATGTTGGTCTTCACTTGGAGATTCATTGTGGAATTCACTTGACTCACTTCTAGCAGTTGACACTACTTATATGTGCCACTGGTGAATCTTATATGTGTTGTTCTTGTCCTAAGTATTATTGTTCGTTACCAACCTTCATGTGATTATTTTATTCAGTAACTTTCCCTAGGTTACAACACTATAAAAGGTAACTAAGGCATCATTGCCCTATTTATGCTATTTTTTGCTAATAGCTGGATGCTTTCCAGGCAGACCTCATAGAAGTCCTACCTTCTGGTTAGCTCAATAAGTATGAAAATGCTAGCTCAATACTGGCCATCATGAGGAAGAGGAAGGAAAGGAGGTCATTAATTTACTTACCATACATCACTGGGTATAAAGTACCTTTAAGTCCACTCACTGGTGTGTTTGTAGGTTTGCCATTCAAAAAGAAATTCAGATCTACATGGTCATATGCCAAACCCTGAAATGATAAAATAAAAAAAAATATAAATACAATCCTTCAATACAAACTTGCTTATAAATATTTGCATAACTGTAAATAATTATTTTGGAAATCTTTTCTTAAAACAGGAACCACTTAGAAGGTTAATATCATAACATGAAAAAATAAATATATATAAAAAGCAAATGTTGTCTGAAGTGAGATTCATTAGTTCATTCCTTATCTTCAACTAATATTAATTTTTGAAAAATTTCTTTCATCTTAATTTTAGTTGTTTTGCAATACTTCAGATTGTCAGTTTACAACCTTTAATAAGGAGATTGAAAAGCTTTTATGAGACTATGTTGCCTAGGAGGTGTTTTGCCTAGAAAAGCCTGTTTTTCAATAACAGTTGTTCTACCACTTGAGCCAAAGATTTAACCATTAGCAGAAAACCAAATCTAACCATTTAAACTTATTTTTCCTTGCCCAATATTTGATTATATTTTTTTAATATACACTAGCATTATTAGCAGCAGTAATGTAATGTTCATAGGTGAAGCATTGGCAACTATTATTAATTTTTGTCTAGTATTTATTTCATTTAAATTTTACTTGTTTTTCATTTTACATAGACTCTCTATAGCTTTTTTGAATTCATATTGTTTACTAATCACCACAGACTGAATGTTTGAGTGAGTAGTTGCTATAAAAAGCAACTACAATTAAGATGAAAGAAATACTAATCACAAATGAATAATGGCTGACAATGCTTCAATTTAATAAAAGTTCAAGGTAATTGATGTGAAGTCGAAGTTAGCATTAGTCAGTTGCTAAGCTTGTCTTCGTCCTATGTTATTCTCAGTGACCAGTTATATAGGCTTTCTCTTGCACTTATGCAAATTAGGCATATTAATTTGCCAGTATCACTACAGTAATATTATCATATTCATTGCTTTTAGCACATTTGTGCTGATAAGTTCAATAGTCTTATTGCAACAAAGATAAGGATACAAACCTGATTTTTTTAAATAATGTAAATAGTACATAAAAATAAGGAAAAATGATGTACAAGAAAAAATTATTTTCTCACAAATTTATATATTGTTTCATAGTCTTAAAGCATATTTACTTTTTGAAAATTGTAATGATTGTCTTTGTAAGATGACTTTAATAAAAAGTATAACATTAAAAATTGAAGAGATGCCATGTAATGGCTGTCAAGGCTTTACATTTTATTTGACATGCCATTTCAGTGAGGTACTTGATGGTGCCTAATTTCTCTTCAAAATGTGGTAGATAACATTAGATTACATAGTATCAACAGTACAGAAAAATCTCAACCTAACTGCCTAGTCATAGCATTCAAATAACAGCACACTGTTCAAAATGGGTGGTAGTGGGAAGAAGGAAAGTGAGGTTGGGTTCATGCCCTTCCAAAATAATTTAACATTTTGTCATCAAAAAAGGTCAATTTTATTTGAAACTATTTTTTTTTTACAAATTCTTTCTTTTTTAATTGATAATAAGTACATGCTCTAACACTTCCTATAAAGAAAATTAATTTGTTTAAAAATACATTTAAGACTTAAATATATAGTTATTAGTTGAATTTGAACATGGAAATTAAAGAATATTATCATTAAGTTATCATGAAAGATAAACCTAAGACAAAAATAATTAAATAAAAAAACATGTAAAGAATTACATCTTGACTTTGGTTATAAGTAACTTATAACAATACATTTACTCATACTCTAACCGCTTGTAGAGGAAGTTACTTCCAACCAAAATTAAGACGTCATTCTTGATAAGCACAAAAGGTATATATATATATATATATATATATATATATATATATATATATATATATATATATAAATAAAACTCACAATGATGTCTCCTTCTTGAGCTAGTTCTGGTATTTGGATCTTCACATCTCCATTATGATATAATTTACCATCTCTTCTGAGAACCCATGAATCTGCTTCCTTACCCAAAGGGAGAGAATTCAAGTCTACTTTTCTTAATGCCAAACCAACACCCCAGGACCCTGCAAAAGAAAACATGAAATAACATGTAAACAAATCAACCATAATACACTATTTTATGAAAAAAATTTTGTGATGAGGAAATATCATTATTATATACATTGCTATTCAGACTAGAATTCTCACCTTAGTTTTTATATTCAGAACATTTTGGTAGACCCTCCAGCTTTCTTCAGGTATCTGTTGTCATACTCAGTAAACCTTAGAATTTTGAATCACAATTTTTATTCAATATCTGGGAATATATTCTCATTTCACTTCCCATGCTGAGGGGATATTTCATATGAGTTAATACTTTCCAGTCTTCTTCACCTTTGTGTTACTTTCTGTTTCTTCTACTGAACCAGAATATAACTTTTCAGCATGACCAGATCCAGGCACTGTACTCAGCATTGCCAGGGAACTAAATGTTTTAACTAATACTTTAATTCACTAGGCCTTGTCCCTTAAACAATTCAGATGTGTCATTTGGGAGACTTAAACTTAATATCTGCCCTCAAGCAAAGCTGAATGAGTGCCCTAACTCAATGTGTAGAATTTATTTTTTGAGTATACTTTCTTTTTTTATTCAGAGGCTCTAAGATGGTATTCATCTCTATGCTAACTCTACTGAGGAGGTTGGCTGTGCTTAACATGTACACTGATTATTTCTTATCCTCTAGTGTTTTTCCCTATTATCTTGACTTAATTCCTCAGGGTTTGATGACTACTCTTCCCTCCATATTTGAGCAACTATGCCTGGTTTCAATATCTCTCCCTAGTAAAAAAGCCTTTCAATATTCTTCCACTTACTTTTAGTAGACAGCTGGTCTCTCCATTGTATTACTTGCCACAACTGCATAGAATGCAATCCTCACAGTTCTTAGCCCTGTTTTCTTCAAAGGAGGTTTGATTTGGGAGAGATATCTCCAAAAGTTTGAAATGCTTTTGAATACTGTCCTGATATTGTTATGGACAGATCCTTTGAATTTTTCAAATATACTCATTAGGAATGGTAGACAGACTATGGCAATTTTTTTATTGTTGCCTTTAACTTTTCTCATTGTGTGAGAACCTGATATTATGCTTATGTAGTTGTTACTCTAAACTTTCATATTCTATCTGCATCAGGAAGATGTACAAATACTGCTGGACCATATAAATAAGACTTCCTATATAGTTTACAAAGCAAAATGAAGCAAAAGATTAATTGGCCTTTCTGGTCACACATAATTTATGTTCTGTATATCCATGTATTTTTTAATCATTTCACCATAAGCAAGGCAGTAGTGTCACTATAACAAATGGGGGGTTACTGGGAGTGAAAGAGAATGAGAAGAATTTAGTGAGGAGAAAGTACTATGGAATTTAAAGGTGGAGTTTTTGGTGTATGATAGGTATATACATGTTCACCTATAAACAATTAATGCAGTTTAATGAAAAAATTAATTTGATGATTTTTAAGACAGACTCCTTCCACTTGTAAGATCATATTCACCTTCATTTGGTACTGTTCCTTAATAAAGCAAGCTTAGTAAATTATGATCATTTAATAGAATCTTCACCCTTGTGTCACACTAAATGATTTACTTCTTAAGTGAGCATGGTTGGATTTTCATTTCAATGTATTAATCTTTGTTTCCTCAGTGACAGTTATTTATGATTTTGACCAACACTGGCAATGAAAGCAAATTTGTCAATTCTATGATTACATCTGTGATATGCAATAATTAGAATAATTTACAATGACAATTCTTACCCCCACATTGAACTTTGATTTCAAAATAAGCTTTATTCTGTACAATTGGAGCATTGGCTAGAGCTCCTCCAGATCCACATATTCTTCTTCCATTCTTAACAATGACAACATCATTACCTGCAAAGGGAGAAAAAGAAAACAATTCAGTATTTTGAGTTATTAAAAGGCTTAAAAGAGCAAAACTATTTGTTTTATTTGTAAGACATAGGTAGTAAGGATTCAAAACATATGTGATATTAATATTTGAGGAAAAAAAGTAGCTGCACTAAATTACACAAAAGTTTCATTAAATTTGAACAAGTATCTTTAATTTAACCACATTATAGGGGATGAGGAATATGTAATCATAAAATAAATAGTTTAGAATACAAGATAAACTCCATAAAATCAAAGTTACTGATTCATACAAACTTTATATTAAAAATTACTAAGAAGTATTTCAGAGAAAAAGAATAAAATTAATCAGAGGAGCATTGTAATAAAAACAAAAAAATTGAGAAAAATTTTTAAAAATAGTAATGACAATAGTTCATCTAAGAAATTCAAAGTGGTCAAATGAACCTTCCTATCCCTGCAAACCAGGCTCTGGACAACCATGTAATATAGAAACTTACCAAGATTATTACAAGGACAACAGTGAGAGACTGCATGATGACCAGATCAGAGCAAATGTGCACCCAAGATTGTCAACATAAACTGTTGGGAATCATTTTCTTGCAGCAGGATTATGAGTGTGTCTTTCTCACTAGACTTCTATTTATGACAGAATGCTATCCAGTGGTATTGTGAGAAAGTCACCTGAATAGCAATTTGTTGGGTTCAGTGATGAGAGGAAAACTTTTACAAGTGATGAGGGAATAACATCTTCTACAGTGTATTTACTCACAACACACAAGCTATAATTTACAACTCTTCTTTGGTGTTTGTGGAGGGAATGTTGAACAGCACTATGTACATCCAGAATATTGTTCACCCCATTCTGCTAACATTCCTGCAACAAGAAGGTGATTTGCTGTTCAAGCAGGATAATGCCTGTCTTTGCTACTCAACATACAAGATATTCAACAACTTTCTTATCTGGAATGATTGTTAAATCTGTCTCCTAGTCCTATTAAGCACGTATAGAACATGAGGAGAAAAATCCTGACTCATTCAGTTAAACTAACTCCTACTCTTGCTGCATTGCATTTGCAGGTACAAGATGTCTGAAATAATGTATTGTCACAATCCTTCCTAATTTTATGATCATAGAAGTGATAGCACAGGGCTGGTTTCTTTGATTACAGATTTGCTAGTGTTCCTTTGCAAGAGAGCATTTTTACCTCTTCTTCAGATTAATTATCTTCAGAGGATTTATCAGATGAATTTGATTCAAGTTTGATCACATTATCACTTTTCAATAATGTGGTTACTTGCTGTTGTGTATGTATTCCTAAAACAGGACAAAGGTTTTTTAAATAGCACAGCATCCTTTTGATTGGAGATTGGTCAGATTTTTGGCTCAGTTTTGGTTAGTGTCACAGCTATGAACATGCTGTACTCTCTGACATATTCTCCATGTGTGCTGAGCTATTGATTTATTATTATCCCATTTGCAACATTAGTGGGTATTTTCACTTTTTATCTGTTCAGCTATTGGGGACACACCTGCATTCTGTTTTCCTGCACCAAATCCATAAACAAAATCAAACACTTGAGTGAACAGAGCTATTCCTCAAGGCATAGTAGCAGTCAGTCATTATCTAGCTATATTTGCAGTTGAATATTCTGATATTCAGTCCCACAGACTAATATTTAACCAATCCAATTCTATGATGACATCCAGATCTTTGTTTTGGTTGAATTCTGCACTGAAATTGGGCTCATTGATCTTAATGGAAATAGATACAGGTACATTGTCTTTGGGAAAGCACATGTTGACCAATTCAATTATTTTAATTCTTTCCAACTTTGGCATTGAGTGTAAGCAAAAGGTTAAACCCCAACAACTTTTTGTTCAAAATTAAGACTTCAACATCAATAAGATTCATATTGTTCACAGTAAGTTTAAATTCCTGACTCTATAGCACTTAATGGTTTTCCTTTTGACTATCATGCAATCTTTTTGTTTTTTAAAAGCAGCAAACTGATTTGCACATGAGAGATCAAGAACAACCAGTATTCACAAAGTTCTTGACTCCATCTATACACACTTCATCTATGGGTAGCACCTTGCTTGGGGAGTAGACTGGTATTGAGATCTCTCCACTATCTCATTACCCTAGTGCTCTGAAGAAAAGTAACCCACTTTGTCATATCAGAAACATAATACTTCTTTATATGATGTTTGTGTGTATTGATGCAAGCAGTCTCTCTTGCAAAGTGATTGGGATCAGAGCATCTGTGGCAGATGATGTTACATTGCTATACTGATTGCTGGTAGAGGCTTGATGTGTTCTGGCAATCCCATCATGCACACATACAGACATCTGAACATCTTGCACACTTTGCCTTCTCAATTCAGTTCATTACAGATTTGCTGGTTGCTATGCCATCATATTTCAGAATCAGTCTTTTGTTCTTTCTTATCAAAATACACTATATATACAATTCAGTTAAAAGTGGCATTTCTTTCTCAGCAGAGTTTATTTTTTTAAGTCTTTTGAAGGTGATTGCCAATTTCCAGGGCTTCCCTTGTTTTGCTTACAGCCATACTCACCATTTCTATCATATACACTACTTAGTTATTATTAATTCACTTGCCTTTGATGGTAAATCACTTTCAATTTATATCACTGATAGAGCGGAAGGAGTTCACACAGGTACAGGATTTTTTCCAGCTTATTCCTATTATTTTTTATGACAGGAAATGACTTTGTAATTAACAATATTAACTCATCTTTTCATACTGGAATATAGAGACACATGAAACCTGGCTCATTTCTACATTCTATAATTTCACAAATTCCTACTCCTTATATCACATATCTAAAACTTTAAACTAATATATACTTACTTATAAATAAATTTAGTGTGTCACATTCACAGTTATGACACTTGTTGGATTAGCTCCCTTGCCTAGAAAAATGATTTAACACTGACAAATCCTTTAGTTTCTCATTGATGCTTGTCAGAAGCCTGAAACCTGCATGAACCTTTTCCAGAAACATATTAAAACAATTGCTGATAGAAAAGATAATTTCTAATTATCTACATAATTTTCTGTAGCAAGATGAAAGAAAGTGAGACCATTTCTGTTGTAGCACTTATTGTATATAAATATAATCACCTCGGCTTCGGCTGGGGGTTTTGACAATTAATGGATCGTTTCTTGGCGGAAGACTGAGATTCGATCAAGCTTTGACTAGCTTGGACTGGCTTCGGCCTGGACCTGTTAGGACAAGTTATGACCAGCTTTGACTAGGCTCTGACCAGCTTGGACAAGCTATGACCAATATTTTGACCAGTGGCCTATGAGTGGAAAAAACACTGGTCTCCCACGTTAATCGACCTTGTGTCATATCTTGATTTAGTGGGAATCAAGTAAATACCATTCTTTTGGCTGGGGGTTTTGACAAGTAATGGATCGTTTCTTGGTGGTGGACTGAGATTCGATCAAGCTTTGACTAGCTTGGACTGGCTTCGGCCTGGACCTGTTAGGACAAGTTATGACCAGCTTTGACTAGGCTCTGACCAGCTTGGACAAGCTTTGACCAATATTTTGACCAGTGGCCTATGAGTGGAAACACTCGGGTCTCCCACGTTAATCGACCTTGTGTCATATCTTGATTTAGTGGGAATCAAGTAAATACCATTCTTTTTGGCTGGGGTTTTGACAAGTAATGGATCGTTTCTTGGTGGTGGACTGAGATTCGATCAAGCTTTGACTAGCTTGGACTGGCTTTGGCCTGGACCTGTTAGGACAAGTTATGACCAGCTTTGACTAGGCTCTGACCAGCTTGGACAAGCTTTGACCAATATTTTGACCAGTGGCCTATGAGTGGAAAACACGGGTCTCCCACGTTAATCGACCTTGTGTCATATCTTGATTTAGTGGGAATCAAGTAAATACCATTCTTTTGGCTGGGGTTTTGACAAGTAATGGATCGTTTCTTGGTGGTGGACTGAGATTGATCAAGCTTTGACTAGCTTGGACTGGCTTCGCCTGGACCTGTTAGGACAAGTTATGACCAGCTTTGACTAGGCTCTGACCAGCTTGGACAAGCTATGACCAATATTTTGACCAGTGGCCTATGAGTGGAAACACTCGGGTCTCCCACGTTAATCGACCTTGTGTCATATCTTGATTTAGTGGGAATCAAGTAAATACCATTCTTTTGGCTGGGGGTTTTGACAAGTAATGGATCGTTTCTTGGTGGTGGACTGAGATTCGATCAAGCTTTGACTAGCTTGGACTGGCTTCGGCCTGGACCTGTTAGGACAAGTTATGACCAGCTTTGACTAGGCTCTGACCAGCTTGGACAAGCTTTGACCAATATTTTGACCAGTGGCCTATGGTGGAAACACTCGGGTCTCCCCGTTAATCGACCTTGTGTCATATCTTGATTTAGTGGGAATCTGGTAAATACCATTCTTTTGGCTGGGGGTTTTGACAAGTAATGGATCGTTTCTTGGTGGTGGACTGAGATTCGATCAAGCTTTGACTAGCTTGGACTGGCTTGGCCTGGACCTGTTAGGACAAGTTATGACCAGCTTTGACTAGGCTCTGACCAGCTTGGACAAGCTTTGACCAATATTTTGACCAGTGGCCTATGAGTGGAAACACTCGGGTCTCCCACGTTAATCGACCTTGTGTCATATCTTGATTTAGTGGGAATCAAGTAAATACCATTCTTCAACTAAATTTTTGGCTGGGGGTTTTGACAAGTAATGGATCGTTTCTTGGTGGTGGACTGAGATTCGATCAAGCTTTGACTAGCTTGGACTGGCTTCGGCCTGGACCTGTTAGGACAAGTTATGACCAGCTTTGACTAGGCTCTGACCAGCTTGGACAAGCTCTGACCAATATTTTGACCAGTGGCCTATGAGTGGAAACACTCGGGTCTCCCACGTTAATCGACCTTGTGTCATATCTTGATTTAGTGGGAATCAAGTAAATACCATTCTTCAACTAAATTTTTGGCTGGGGGTTTTGACAAGTAATGGATCGTTTCTTGGTGGTGGACTGAGATTCGATCAAGCTTTGACTAGCTTGGACTGGCTTCGGCCTGGACCTGTTAGGACAAGTTATGACCAGCTTTGACTAGGCTCTGACCAGCTTGGACAAGCTATGACCAATTTTGACCAGTGGCCTTTTGAGTGGAAACACTCGGGTCTCCCACGTTAATCAACCTTGTGTCATATCTTGATATTGTGGGAATCAAGTAAATACCATTCTTCAACTAAATACAACAATACATTTATAGGAAAAGGATAGATAATTCATGAATGTGCTGAAAATATCAAACAATGCTTAGAAGTCTTCAAAGGTAAGAAGGATATTCATGCAAATGAATAATTTAGTAGTCCTTGAAATAAGAAGAGTATAAACAAGTGCAGTGCAAAAAGGTCCTTAGGAAGTGTTTGTGAATTTGATATAGTTACTTGAACAAAAGGAGAGGGAGTTTCTGATTGAAACCCTGTGACATTAGTACCTAAGTAATGTCAATGAAAGTTCAAGTTTGCTATTACCCTGATGAAAGAAGGTGAGTACCAGATGAAATCTTGTAGATATTAATGACCAAGTAATGTCGTTGAAGGACAAAGCAAATATAGTCCTGGACAAAAGGGAATAGAGTTTGTAGATAAAACTCATTGATGTTAGTATCAAGACAAATAGATTAAATAATTAGTCCTTGGAAAGGAATAGTAAATGCATTGTCTAGTCTTGAGGTAATATATTGTTGAGGAAGGATAAGCCAAAATTTGTTGATAAAGCACAAAAGAAATCACTTAAAATCCTTGAGTTGTGGATGGTAAAGTATAATCCATAACAAATGCATTCAAAAATGGCCACATGTTGATTGGTAAGACTTAGACCAAAAATGTTGGCAGTAAATCAATTGTACATGCTGGAAATGGCGAGGTGCATAGAAAACAGGTTGATGTCACAGAAGATGTTTGTGCAGAGATATTTGAACGATGCATTTTACTGCCAAGTAAGAATTGGCAGAAAAACAAATTGAGCATGCAGGAAATGGCAAAATACTCTTGCCTTTCTGACTCTTGCTTTCCAGCCTGTTGGAAGTCCTCATCTGTTGTCCCTGTTTTTAAGAACTCTGGAGACCCTTCTGATCCATCTAACTACTGCCCTATCAGTCAATTACCACTCTTCAGCAAAGTCTTCAAGGCCTTAATCAATGCCAAAGTGGTTAAACACCTTACCTCCCATGATCTACACTCTGACAAACAACATAGTTTCCACTTTGCCCAGTCTACTGCTGATGTGCTTACGGCTATAACTAAATTTGTATACCAAGCTCTTGATAATAATGGTGAAGCTTGAGCTGTGGCTCTAGATATCTCTAAGGCATTTGATAGGGTTTGGCATGTTAGCTTTCTACATAAGCTTCAGGGATACGGTATTACAGGACGATTATTTGATTTAATCCAATCATTCCTGTCAAACCATGAAATGAGGATTGTCCTAAACAGATTCTCCTCCTGTTCCTTTCATACGAATGCTGGTATTCCCCAAGGCTCTATCCTGGGTCCTACACTGATTCTGATCTCCATCAATGATCTTCTTGATGTCATCAGTTTTTAAGTAGGCATCTACATAGATAACACTGCCACTTACTCCTGTCTCAATAGTAAATCCAGCATTGTTGACAAAGTTAACCTGGCTGTTGGTCTCGAAAAGAACCTCCAACTCTTACTTTCACTCTCTGTAACCCCTTGCAGGCTAGTGGCACTCCTGCCTTGCTTGGGGTGAAATGCTTAAAAAAATTTTTTTTTAAAATACAAAAACAACAATGAGCTAGAAACCACACCTGAACACGGTGTGTTAGGAATTAACAAAACAATGTTAGTAAATGAACAACATTAGGATAGATTGATCAACATTAAGGCAGGAAATTAATCGACCAGTAGACCAGAACAAAAGGAAAGAATAACTTAGAAAAAGAATTCTAGCTGAGAAAGTTGGAAAAGCATTTTTCCAAGAAAGAGATGTGAAACGGGAGAGAAAGAAAGCAAAAAACAGGAAGGAGTGCCTTGTTACCATTAAGGTGGAAGTTAAGGCAGCTTCCGCCAGAGGATTAGGTTGAAAAGTGATTATACTTATATACTACAAGTACTACAACAGAAATGGTCTTACTTGTTTTCTTTTGGTTTGCTACAAAAAATTATGTAGATAATTAAAAATTATTTTTTCTATCAGCAAAGGTTCTGATAGGTATCTGGAAAAGATTCATGCAGGTTTCATGTTTCTGATAAGCATCAACTGAGAAACTAAAGGATTTGTCAGAGTTAAATCATTTTTCTAGGCAAGGGAGCTAATCCAACAAGTGTCACAACTGTGGATTTGACAAGTGTTAATTCCACTAAGAAACTCTTAAATAAACCTAGTAATAATGTCATCCTTACATTGTTAGATGTTTGAAGTCTTTTTATTAATATCTCTGTCAAAGAAATTATTCATATGATAATACAAAATATATATTCTTTGCTCTTATCTCCCAACATTAAATCAACAATTCTAAATAAATTTATTCTATCCTACATGACACAAGTACCTTTTTATAATCATTATGGTAACATTTACCCACAGATTGACAGTGTAGTTATAGGGTTGCCTCTCAATCCAATTTCATCAAGTTTCTGCATGGTTCACTTAGAAAATAAAATTTTTAACAATTTTGCCAAGCCTATATGTTTGATAATGATTACACATTCACATTAATAAAAAATATTGTGTTGTGTTATTCTACAACACATGATCAGCAGTTAAGTTCCCTTCTTTGTCTCTTACTTTACTATACACTTTATATCACTTCTACCTAACATATGCAAATAGGTAAAATCCTATCTACAAATCCACTACATCTCCTTGAACTGAAGAGGTTTAATACCTTTAGTTGTTCTCAAACTTCTACAATCTCTTTCCTCCTCTCCTCCTTGAGATTTATATTCTGTTCTTTTTAATTGAGATCTTGGTCTCATTTCATCTTCTTCCTTGTCTGAGACACTACCGCTATCATCCATAGACTTGTCTTATATTGCATTGTCCTGAACTGAAGAACTCATCCATTCTTCTCTGTCAAAGATTTTTATGTTTTCAATCCATTGAATGAAGATTACAATCATGAAATATAGTGTCGCTTGGAGTCAACGTAGTCTTACTTAATTCTGTAGTAAGGATACAAGGTCCACTCCCAACTAGTTTTTTTCCTTCTTGCCAATTTTCTGGCCTTATAGCTTTTAAAGAAGACTTTATCACCGATGTTAAATGATCTGGTAGTTTCAAATTGTCAACTTTTCTTTTGATTCTCTGGCAGTAATTTGTCAAAAATGGATCTAACTTTCCTAGTGAACATGGGCTCTGCAGGTGACATTTTCACAGTGATGTTTGCATTCAACGTCATTCTATATATGCTCAAAAATTCTTGTAGTGCCATTTCTTTAGCTTTTCTTAATCCATTTTTGAAGGTGTCAACAAACTGCTCAGCTTGACCAGTCAACCTCAGGTGATAAATCAGCACTGTCAAATGTTCAACCATGTACTTTTTGCAGAAATTTTTAAACTCACTAGAAGTAAATTGAGTTCCATTATAGGATATCACATTGTCAGGTACTCCAAACCTTGCAAAAAGTTTGTGCAAGAATTTAATTGTTATTGTGGTAGTAAGTTGTTTACACTTTAATATCTTGGGCTATTGTGTGAAACTGTCGACCACAATTAAATATTATGAACTGTTTAGTGGTCCCACAAAATCCATATGTAGTTTTGCCCATGGTTTATCAGTGCTCGGCCATGCCTTTAATTTATAGGTGGTGATTTTGCTGCTGAATTACAACCATTACATTTTCTAACTGTATTTTGAATATCTTTGGCCAATACACATAGTTTCTTATCAGGGACTTCATCCTCACTATTCTTGGATGTCCTACATAGAATTGTTTCAAAATCCTTTTTTGTAGTGAAAATGGAATTACTAATCTTTCTGCATACAAAAGTAATCCATCGCAAATAGAAAATACTGTATTATAGTTACCAGGTTTAATTTTAGTTTTACTCCATTTCAACTTAAGATCATTCATAGTTTTTTTAACAAATGTAAACATTTTAGAATGAATTTTGATATCAAGACCAGCAATTCTTTAATAGTATTTCACACCAGGCGCTTAATTTCACTTTTGGATTCCAGCAAAGCAACCACAGTATCTTCAAAAGCTTCTTTATATTTTGATATCAACCGGGACAAGCCATCTGCGTGCCATAATTTCTTTGAAATCATAGTTCAATAAAATCATTGCCCAACACTGCAGTCTGTTTGCAGTATGCATAGGAATCCCTTTCTTAGAACTAAATATACTTAATAATGGATGATGATCAGTTTGAAGTATGAATTTTCTTCCTAATATCATCCTGTGAAATTTATTTACAGCAAAAATTATAGCCTCCTTTTCAATTTGACTGTGGCATTTTTCCAGATGTGTCAAACATCTTGAAGCATGGGTGACTACTTTCACTCTACTGCCTTTGAATTTATGGCCTATTACTGCTCCTATTTGCCCGTGTCCAATGCTACTATTATCTGTCACTGCAGGTTGTAATGTGTCAGTGATAACTCTGAAGTTAGTAATTTTTTTAATTCCTTCAAAAGCTTTTTGACATTCTGCCAACCAGTTCCATTTTGTACTCTTCTTAAATAAATTATTCAGAGATACTTGCAATTTGTACATCTGGTACATAAATATTATAATTTGCTAATCCGAGAAATGATTGTAGGTTCACCAAATTTGTAGGGAGAGGCATTTCTTTTATAGCACTTGCTCTAGCGGGACCTGGTGTTCTTTTTTGTCAATTATCTGACCTAGATATTTAATCTTATCCATAAAGAATTGACATTTCTGTTCACTGAGTCTGAAACTGTAATCATGTAGTCTGTGAAATACTTGCTGAATCAGTTTTATATGCTATATTTTCTTAAGACTCTTAAGTATGTTATCTATGTAAGTGACAGCACCATCTAATCCAGCCAACAACATATCCATTATTTGCCCCAAAATACCTGGGGCTACTTTTACACCAAAGTGTAATTTTTCTAAACTTGTAGAGTTCTTTATGTTTATTAATAGTCAAATACTTCTGGTATTACTCATCCACTTCAATTTGAAGATATACCTCAGACAGATCAATTTTTGAAACAAATTTACCACCATTTAATTTGGTAAATATATCCTCTGGAGTTGAGAGGGAATATACATGTGGCAGTCATTCAACCCAGTCAAAAAATCTGCACATAAACCAATCTTATTTATTTTCTTTCTAATATAAACTGCTGACTTAGCCCATTCTAAATATAATCTATTTTTTCAAAATTTTTTTTCTAAATATAATCTATTTTTTTTAACCTATCAAGTTTGATGTAGCAAAGGGTATCATCCTTTTAGGCATAAAAACTGGTATGACATTTTACTTTAATTTAAAAACATGCCTCGTTGTACATTTTCACAACTCCTTTGAGAAAATGTTCATGAATTTTGAATTTTCTTTGCCAGATAATGCCTGATGCCTCTTTTTCAATAGTTGAATAATTTATTTCTGCTGCCATCAATCTTCTTAAAAGGTACATCATTAGATGGCTTCCTTGTTATAAAATTGCTGAAACAGCTTGCTCACTTTCATCCGTAGTTAACATAACCTCTTTCCTGTGATAAAATATTTTTACAATGGGTTTTTCTGTGAGTATCTCTTTTAAATTCTTGAATATTAAGCTTTGCCTTTGAGTACATTTGAGCTCACTATTCTTTACCTGCTGTTTACCAAATGGTTCTATTAAATCACTGTATTTTGTATTTTGGTAGGTTTTTATTATAAAAATTAACCAATCCTAAAAAGGATTTTAATTGTTTTTTTTATTAGTAGGTGTAGATACTCTGAAATATTCTTAACTTTGGATATGGTTCAATGACATCTTTTGAAATTTGGTAGTCTAAATATATCGTATCACAATCAAATTCCTATCTGTCTCTGTTTAATGTCATTTTTCTTGTTTAATATGTTCTGTTTTTTGTCTTAATTCATCTTTAGTGGTAGCACCAAAGCAAATATCATCTTGATAAATAATCATATTACTGATTTCATTAGTTAACACATTTTCCATTGCTCTCTGAAAAATGACACTTGCCATTTTCACTCCAAAAGTTATTTTTATCCATCTTAATCCTATGGTGGTGTTTATTGTGCTAATTTCCTTGAATTTATCTTCAATCTGCATTTGATCATAAGCTGATTTTAAATCAATTTTTGCAAAACATTTCATGCCCAATAATTTTGTGGATAGCAATTTTAATATTGGGAATAGGAAAAGAGTCTGAGCATATTTTAGGATTTACACCTATTTTAAAAATCACCACATATTCTTATATTCCATCTGCTTTTTGCAAGACTACAATGAGAGAAATCCATTTACTGCCACCTGAAGGAACGTGCTTCAAAATTCCCTCCTTTACCATTTTCTTTAACTTGACAACAACTAAAGGTAGAATGTGAATAGGTAAATTACAAGATTCAAAATAAGAGCAGGTACTATTTTCCTTTAATTGTATACTTCCTTTATACTGCATTAACACTTACATTTTTACTTTTTCTGATTTTACATTACTGATTAATTCCAACATATCCATCTTTAGCACATCTAGTAGTCCATGAATTTTTTTACATTCAAATGTTCAAAGTTTTCAAATGTTCCATTGAAGTATCCTAAAGTTTTTATAAAAAAAAACAAATTTTCTCAATTTAGGTTTATCCATTTGTTCCCAGAAATTTCTTGGGCCCAAACTGACTTGACTACCTGTATCCACTTGCATTGGAAACATCATTCCATGTAATTTTTTCAAAAGAATTATTTTCCTTAGGTCTTTGCATTGAAAAAAAAAAAAAAAAAAAAACGTCATCAGTTCTCATTTTCTATATACTATTTTCAACTTTGCATACAAACTGAAAATTATTTTGTGGCAGTTATGACAAATTTTTCCAAAAACAAGCTACTTTTTTCTGTCAATTTCTTGCTCATACTTACAGTATTTACATTTCTTTTTTATATTGTACATTTCAACATTGTCCTCAGTAGAATTATATTTTTTTATCAATTCCAGCTGTTGTATAATTTCCACACATGCAGTTAGAGATAAATTATTCCTTTGTAATTGTTCCAATATCTTATATTTATGAAATGTATCAGCCATACCTTCAATCAACTCATCCTCACTAGTCAAATTTGGAGTTCCAAGTTTCTCAAATTTGCAGAATCTGCTAGCTTCTCTTAATCTGTAAAAATATTGCATAATTGATTCATATTGTTTGTTTAATGGACAGAAATTTGGTTCTTTCCACTAATACAAATTTTTTTTAGGTCATAAACTTATTTTTAGAATTTCTGAAATTTCAATGACACTCAAATTCTCCAATTGTTTGGGGTATGCCATAACAGAAATTTTCATTATAGCTTCACAACCTGCCGAAGCTAGAAAGAGGCCATTTTCTTCCCCTCTTGCCTGGTTGTCTTTCAATTTTTTAGCCCTAGCCTGGACTACGATACAGTGGATCCAAGTCTTGATAAATTCTGGTTCATCTAAGCAACTTAAATATCCTATCGGTGATACCATATTGTTCTATTATGTTGTTCTACATGTGACCAGTAGTCAACTTCCCTGCTTCCTTGTCTTTTAGTTTACTATACACTTTATATCTCTTCTACTTAACTTATGCAAATAGGTACAATCCTATTTACCAATCTACTATAAAAACTTAGACAAAATAAAAACAAAAATTTAAAGGAACCATTGAAGGAAACTGCTCTACACTTTACTTATGAACATAGCATTAATAATAAAATCTCTTTCCTTAATATTTTAGATTCTATTAGTAAAAAATTCACTTCTTCACTAAATAAAAAACCCACAAGCAAAAATCCTCATCAATTTAGTTAAAGTGATAATTCTCACAAAAACAGCTGTGATAAAGAACATGATCAACCATGCTAAAATAATTTCTTCTTCTTCACACACATAAGAATTGAGCAACATGAACAAACACTTGACAATAGTTTCCAAAGTCATGTCATTAACAAGAAAATAAAATTGGCTTTAAAGAGTTTTAGAAAAAGAAGTACAAGCAATCATACTGATATAAACAAAAATGAAAACATAAGCTTAATCTATTTTTTATTATTCAGTTGGTTTAGTTTAGGCATTCATAAGTCTATCACACCAACCACCACTGTCTTGCATCAAGGTCGTAATGTCATTAGGGAGGCATTCTGTATCATAACATAGCTGGTCAATGTAGGTGGTTTTGGGCAACCAACTCGTCTTGCCCCATGGCTAGGTGTCCAGAACAGTATATCAGTTCTTGCTTTACTTGTCAGCAGTGTCTTGGAAAGGACATTCTGCTTTCGTGTATGACTGTAGAAATATCAGGGATGGGTCCATAGAGCTGTGATTTAGTTGGATGTTGTTTCCAGATGTTATGTATAGCCCTCAGCATCTAAGTGTAGGCTCCATCAATCTTAAACTGCTGGATTTTAGTTAATGCCCAGGCAGTGGCACTATACATCAATACTGCCTCTACAGTGGCTCAAAATGTCAATTTTTTTTTTTTTTTTTTTTTACATACCTAGGAAGCAATATAAATTCTTCTGGGCCGCCTTGAATAAAATGGATGTAATCTGGAAATCTGATCTACCAGACATCCTCAAGCGGAGAGTCTTTCAAGCTTAATCTGCTATAACTAAATACACCTGAACTATAAAAAAGATGAAAAAGCACTTGAAAATATAATTTATCAATATATATCACTTAATTATTGTAATGCCTAAGATTTATCATTTAAAAAATGTTAAAATATTTAACCTAATCATTACCAATAAATAACAACAGATTCAAAATATCAGCTAAATGGGAAAACAAAATTGTTCATGAATTCTAGTATCCTTTGGGAGCTTATAAAATATAAAAGAAATGAACCATAGAATAAATTTACATAGAATTGATGATTTAATGTTGGGAGATAAGAGCAAAGAATATATATATTTTGTATTATCATATGAATAATTCCTTTGACAGAAACATTAATAGAGACTTCAAACATCTAACAATGTAAGGATGGCATTTTCATGACAGCATCAGTCCTTCATGTATATGGTGGGTTTGTTCTTTGGAGACAACACATCTAGTAACAGATGGAGGGTCAACCTCATCCTATTATAATAATCCTGAGAACTGAAGAAATTACCCCTTAGAAAAATTTAACAAACTGTTTTTATTGTCCACATAATAAAAAAAATAATGTTTTTAGTTTGTACAATTTATAAACAATGGACTTTTGTTGTTTATTGACTAAACTCCATGAATGAAACAAGAACTGCTTTAATAAGTATATGTAAATATAATAATCAATATAATGATTTTCAAGCCTTTTTTTCATGAGTATATATTTTGCTGACATTGTGCCTTTGATGTTTCTCAAAAAAAAAAAAAAAAAAAAAAAAATGCCTGGGAAAATATTTACATAATGCATAGACAAAATTTAGTCAAGTACTCAAGTATCTATTCTATATAAAAGCACAATGAAACTAAACATTTATCGGTCATGCAACCTGATCTTACCTCCTTAGTAATTAGATATTCCAACATGGTGGCAGGAAGCATAATTCAACACAAATAAATGAATAAATCATTAGAAAACGGGGCATTTATGCTGCTTATACACTGCCCTTTGTGTCTTTAAAGAAGATAGTATTTTAGAAATTCACTCCCGCCATGACTTTAGGTGGGTGCGAGAAGTGGGGGTAAATTTTACTGAACATTTGTGAAGAATAGGAAACTTATACTGGTATTATCAAAACATTTAAACCTTTTCTTGTCGACTTTCTTTGACAGATAATTTGAGGAAAGTTGTTTTTAATAGAGGACCCCACACACTTTCGCATGATGAGGCTTTCCAAAAATTGTCCAGTTTCCTTTTAGATTTTGCCGCTGGAGTTCGGTTGAGTCCTGACCCCTACTCCTTTTCCTTTTAAAAGGGAAAGTTCTGCTTGGAAGACGAGCCCCCAGGAACACGGCTACAAGTACGAAATTTCAAAAGCCAATAAATAATCAGTTATCTCGGTTAAAAATTAGTGAAATAACTAATAATCATTCTTTAATTGTTTTTTTTTTTTTTTTAATGGAAACATATGGAGTTGTAAATTAACAAGAGTTGGAGATGTCACTTTTTCTTTTTAAACACATTTTTTTTCATTTCTTTTCTTCCCAAGCCTATTTTCTTTTTTTTTCACGATAGTCACTTTCAAGAACAAATAAAACAATTTGATTGACCATAATCCTTCCTTTTTTATCATACACTTACTTACACGAGAAAAATACTTTTTCTTTAACATATCTGAAAATCGTTGAAAACTGGTGAATTTACCCCCCCCAACCCCAAAATCACACCCACATACAAAAAAAAAAAAAAACAAACAAACGAAAAAACAAAAAAAAACCCTCAAACAAAACCTGTACTCAGATCAGGTAAAGTAGTTGCCAGCTTATCATAAAAATATACTGCACATTAGCAAAGAGGAAAAAATATTTAAACGATGTTTAGTTTACTTGTTTAGGAATCTTTCCTTCTCTGGTAAACAAATCAAACTTTGAAGGATTTGTTTGTTTCCACAATTAATCATCCATTATTGATCTTTTTAATTCTTTTTTCATTTTTTTTTTCTTCAAGCTGCGTACAAGAAGTTAATGTTTTTGTGACAGTTTTTAATAAACAGAATTTAAATTTACGAATCAAGTAGTTATACGTTTTTTTTTACTTTTAGTTTTATTGTTAATTTTTGTATGACATCATCGTTTGACTGAAATCCGAATTTTATTTGTTGTCAGCAAGGAAGTTGAAATTATGTAAAAGTGAAAAAAAATCGTATATTTCAACATTTAAAACTCACTAAATTAATTTACTTGAAATCCTAAAAGTACGCTAGTCATTTTGTTTTCTGACGCCATAATTTATTTAGTAGACTACAGCTGATTAAACCAATAAAAAAAAAAAGAAAAAAAGAGAGACCTGAAAACAATACTCGAAAAATTCTTTAGAATTAAAAACCATAGAAAAATACACCCACGAGTTAGACGATTATACATAAATCTTTTTTTTTTCATTTCTTTCGTCAACTTTAAATGGTAATTTTTTAAAAAGAGAATGAACTCAGTACTTCGTTCATTCAAATTAAAAGAGATTGAAATGTTTATATTTTTTTAGATGTGTAGCTTTATATGGTTTGTTAGATTAAAGGTGACTACTTACCCATGTGTGTAGTGTCAAGTTTGACAGCAGGTTGGTCTTTAAGAGGTACATGCCCAGAACTAAAACCACTTCCAAGGGCGCAACATCGTAAACAACAAAAACAGGCCGCCATACTGTCCATGGCCAGACGATGAAGACCAACAAGCGTCATACTTAACTGCAGACGTATGAAAAGTTTCAGTGCCAGGACATGGAGTCAAACGAACAATGATTTTCTTTCGTTTTATCAGTTTATAAGTTGGTTTCTAGTTCTAATAACTACGCACTAATCAAAAGGTGTACATTCCATATAATAAACAAATAAAAAGTTAAAGAATGAATATTGAAGATGAGCACATTAATTACTTTAATCATTAAAGTATACCAAAATCGTCTTAAAAAAAACAAAAAAAAAAACAACAACATATTGGAAGAGAAAGTTAAGAGAAAAGTAAATGGGTAAGTTCAGAAGAGTGCATTAAGAGAAAGTTTATTTTTTTATTTTTTATTTTTTTAATTATTAGGGACTGAGTATTCATAATGTAATGGGCCAGTAGGCTGGTCTTACAAATGTTATACACTAGTTATAATGCAAGCCATTTACAGCTAATTTTGTCCTTGTCAACATGATATAAATAAATACTGACAATGGTTTATCAACCCTGTAGCTGAGATAGTTATATATTTCCAGTTGATACCAATGGAGGGTGTTACAAGATTTCAAGTACTGATTTTTCATGCAGGCCTCTACCAATTGAAAGACTAGCACAACACAATCTTCATATTTGATCTTTGATACTCAATAAACACCAACACTGACATTGGTTGTTTTAAAGTATTTACAAATTTCTTAGAATGTAGAGAATTTTTTTTTTAGCCAAATTAACTCTGGTATACTCTCCATCTATCTCACTGAATTACTCTACAATAGTGGCCTTGTGCTACATTTAGTAAATATCTGCTCTGGAGCACTTGCTGTGGAACAATTAGTCTGCTTGTGCATTGCTGCTCAGTTCATTTCTCGATGATTACACTATTGTAGTTTCTGCCAAATTTAGTTACATGAATATATACAAATGTTGAAATGTCATCTATTTTACTCAAACCAATTGACCTTAAAGTTCTAAAACATTTTTATTCAACCTTGATAACTTGTGTAAAAACAGCTATCCATAAATTTATATAAAGCAGAAGTTTTCATCTCACCATTTTGAAATCTATAAGAAACATGAAATTTTAAAATTTTTTAACAGACATTTGTTGATAATCTGAAATCTATATATCTTGAATATTGACTAAATCACTAAAGATATAGATATATGACCTTGACATTTAAAACTGAAATATCTTCCAGGTTACTCTAACTGGTTTAATTTTGAAAAAAAAAAGAAAAAAAAGTGAACTTAGTAGAGCTCTTTAGATATTGATTTCTTTTCATTTTATCTGCAGTAAATTCATTTCAACATTTTATCAGTGAACACCCAATTTGGATCTATCAACAACTTCCACAATGAATTCATTAACTATCAGTGGAATGCTCCCCCTAAATATGTATTACTAGAAATTCATTTTGACATTATTTCCCTTTAAAGTAAAATTACCATAATTTCCAGCTTATGATATAAGCACATGGACAAACTCAGGTTTAATTTATTTTTAAAAGGAAAAATTGATACAGTTCATAAAATTATTCTAAAAAGGTGTGTTTACAAAAGTTTTTTCTAAATATATAAATGGTATACATGCTTTTTTCTTGAGAAAATATTTCATGTTCACAGCAAAAAGCTTTTCTGTTAATAGGAAACAAACTAATATTCTGACTAGATTATACTTACTGTGAAAGGAAGTATTGTAAGAGTTTCTGGGCTGCTATCAGCAATAATTTTAAGTCTTGTTTAAGCTTGATATAATTTTTGATATGTGAAGGTAACTGCTTGTCATAATTTAGAACAAGCTCCCTATTTTCATGTCAAACTTTTAATCAAAAGAAAAAAACAGTTGCAAATATGACAAAAGTTTTACAACAATATTTATTTACAAAAAAGAAAAGACAGTAAGATAAACAAGAAATATGTTAAGTCCCAAATCATCCAAATAATGCTTTGCCTCTGTGGTTGAAACTGCAAAATGATTGGCGGTTGCTCAGCATCTCCCAATTCCTGAAAATAAAGCAACTCCTATATAAGCTAGTAAATAACAATGGACAATGATCAATCATTTAATATAATGAAACTTTTTTTTAATCATTTCACCCCAAGCAAGGTGATAAAAGCCACTAAGAGGCAAGTGTTACTAAGAGTGACAGAAACCTAGAAGACAATTAAAGAACAGGATTCAAGGAAACAAAAGATAACTTAGGCTCAGTGAAATCATGGTGAGCAATAACTGAGCAATACTAAATAAAGAACAAGATCTTAAAAAAGTACAAAATTTAATTATAGCAAAAAGACAATTAAAAAGGGATGAAAAGGGAAAACAAATATGGTAGATTAATGTGAAAAAAATAAAATAAAATAAAAGCAAATAACAGATCGATTTAACAGGTTATTGTTCTTCACTTATCACAACTTGATTGTAAGATTCTAGGACACAAATGACTAAAAAAATTTTATTTTCCTCAATCAAATTCTGATAATGATAATGGAATGATAACTTGTTAGCACATTGTTATTTTTTTTTTACTTTTTTGCATTAAACTATAGTAGTTGAGATTCAATAAAGGGTTCAGTTTGAAATTCCCTGAATGTTTCTTGGGTGCTTGTTGTTCCAAGTAAGAAAAGAGGGCACAATGTCTGGAACATTGTAATAACAAAGACATTGACAATAGTTTAAGTGTAAATAAGTTGAGGCTCTCAGAAGAAAAAAAAAAAAAAAAAAAAAAAAAAAAAAAAAAATCACTTGATTGTAACTTTGCAATGACAAAAATAAATTCTTTTTAAATACATAGCATAAGATTTTTTTAAACTTAAGTTTAAAATGCCATATCAATCTAGCAGGGATATGAAATGTAAAACCTTTATTTTCTACTAATTCTAAGTTTTAGTTATATTTACAAGATAACCAAAAAAAAAAAAAAAAAGAAAAAAAGTCCTTGCCGTTTTTAATTTATTTGGAAAAAAAAAGAGAGAGAGAGAAAAGGTATACAGCAAATTTGACATACTGTTAGTCCTCAAAATAATCCCCATCAGCATCCAGAACCAACATGCATCCAGCTCTGCAATACATTGTGTCCAAGATGCCAGATTTTTACTGACAAAGAAATCTGCGAGTGCTTGCCACAAATCTGCCTCGTTTACAAAGGATTTCCAACAAAGATGATTGTCCAGGGAATGGAAGAGATGGTAATCTACTGGCATAAGGTCAAGGAAGTACGGTGGATGGCATGGTGTCTCCCAGCCAAGATGCCATATCGTATCCTTGACCATTTGCATCACATGAGGCCTAGCATTGTCATGGAGAAACAGTACACCCTTGTGATTAACCAATGCTGGTTCCTTCTACTTCAGTGCCTGTTGTAAATGTTCCAATTGCTGCAATTACAGGCCCACAGTGATGGTTTGGCCCATTAGTAGCTGCTTATAGTGCACCACTTGTCATCTAGTCCAGCAGATACAGAGCATAATCTAGCATGGGTGTAGAGGTGGTCTTGTGGTGTGAGGCACAGCATCCTGTGGTGACAATCATTGTCTGGTACATTTGGGAGTGTCACTGGTGAGCACTCAATCAAATATAGGGTATGCTGCGATGCCAAGAAAAAAACAAGAAACAGGCTGTCACTCGTTGCTTGTTAGCTACCGACAGTGTGTGGACACCAACTTGCATGCATTCCCTATGCGGTGCAGGTGAAGTTTCATCAGAAACCTGGAAGCATTTGGCAAACTCACCACAGGTTCAGTTATTGTTTTGGCCTCCTTCAGTGCCTCATCATCCAGGACCTGTGACCAACCACTGCAGGGTTCATCACAATAGGACAGATCTGACCTGAACTTCTGGAACCATTGCCTGGCAGGCTTGACATATAAGACAACTTGATGTAGCTGCAGACAAGTCTACCTTTAAGTCATAAAGCAAACAACTCCAAATGAGCTGCTTCAACACTGCCATATTTCCTTGCTGCTGCTTGAACTATGACAGATGGGTGTAATGCACCTGCATAGGTCAGGAGCAATTCTTTATCATATGGCTGAGATTAGTTTCAGACTTGATCAAATTTTTTAAAATCTGTGCTTAAAATATTTTGTAAATTTTCTTACATTTTACTTTAATAATATCCAATAAGCTTTAATTATGCTAATATTGAGAATATGGGCTGCTTTGATAGATTTTAGATAAAAATTTATTATCAGCATAAAAAAAAACTAAAAAGGTGAATAAATATTAGCCTATTAAAATTTTCTTTCATATTGTGCAATACTGTATTAAAGCTTGAGATATAAAGATTATACTTCAAGAAAAATCAGTTGACCTAGCCAAGGTAATTCTGGGAGTCAACATATTTAAAGAAAGTAGTTTTTGTAATAGTATAATTATATTAAGAGACAGATAATGATAATTACTAATAAAAATTTGTTGAATAACTCTACTCTGGGTTTCATGGAATGACATTCACTCAAATCTCCTGAAGAGTGGATGTGATTCCATGAAACTCAGATTAGAGATATTCAACAGCTAATGGAACAAAAAATATATATATATATATATATATATATATATATATATATATATAAAATTTTACTTAAAAATATTGATCAAATCACACAACTTAAAAACAAATTTGGAAGGCACTCAGTCCTCAAATTTACACTAGAAGTCAACATTAATAATAAAAATTCTATTCCTTGATGTACTTATTGATTCCAGCATACATAAATTTATGGATAGTGGCTCAGATTATGGAATTGGAGAGGCGAGTTCAAATTCCAGGCAAATCCATTACTTCATTTATGTCCTAATACCCTTGAGAAAGGCATGAATTCTCTTCTTCCCCCAGCTAAGGGTAAATAGCAAGACAGACCGGGTTGTATAGCCTTGGATGGCAACTGGTCTATCAAAGAAAGAAATGGCAACCTACTGCAGGAAAAAAAAAACTGATTCGTCAGTCATGTATCAAAAGATATATGATCACCTAAGCATGTATCACACATGGCACATAACTGACTGACTGTATAGAAAGTCCATCAGCATTAACTTGTGTCTTCTTAATTATAATAGTGAATAGGTTGGTTGGTTATTTTGTTTTATGGCACATCAACCTCAGTGGGTCATTTAATGCTGACACCGTTTTGGAATGGATTTTAACATAGTTTGGTAGTGTGTGTGTATGTATGCACATATATATATATATATATATATACACACACACACACGCATACATACATACACAGATATATACAGTACTATTCGGACACTTTGAATATATTCTAGTTGCTTTTATAAAATCTATCCTAGATGGTGTTATTTCCATAAAGGTTTCTTCAAATTACTTGTTTTGTAATATTGTTTCTGCCCTCGATTCAAGTTTGTACACTCAAGCAGTATATGTTTAACTGAATCTTTTTTGGCATGTAGTACATACTGGAGATTCTGTGCCCTCCAGTAAATGATGGTGGGTGATGTAGGTGTTGCCTATGTGAAAGCAGATTAACACAACTTGTTCTCTTCTATTCTTGTATTTTGTGTTCCATTCTTCAATGGTAGGTTTTAGGTTTTGTAGTTTGTTATTAGTGTATTTATCCTAGGTACCTCCATGAAATCGCTAAAAAAAGAGCATAGCTTGATGAAAAAGACGCCAACCTTGCCAAAAACAAAATTTTATTGTCTAAATGCTTATGTTATTATTAAGAGGAAAGACCAAAGTTTTTTTTTTAATTATTTTTAAAAAAATTTTCCTTCTTTTTAGAACATTCTAAATTTTGATTAAAAAAACCTTTTTTCTATTTGTATCAGCGGAACTAGTAAATAACACAATTTTTAGCACGTTTTTTTTGGTATGACACACATTAATTTGAAAAATCGTGCAAAAATAGAAATAATTATCAGATGTTGATGAAATTTTCAGGAACTATTCACAGATGATCGAAATAATTATAAATGTTTTTTTTATGAAAGTCATGGTAGAAATATTTTTTAAAAATATTTATTGGCACAAAAGCTAAGTTAAGTTTGGTTCAAAATATTTTAAATAAACATTATAATTTCTGATTTTCTTAAAATAAGTTTTGAAAAAATGATAATTGATATTTAAAAAAATTTCAAAGTCAGATTTCCAGTTTTTTTTTTAAAATGGAAAAAAATGGTCAATTTTGCTGACTCAAAAACTAGATTTTTAACGAAAATTTCGGACGTGCTAGGAATGATTAAAAAATGGAAAAAAATACCCCAAAAATACTTTGACCTTTCCTCTTAATAATAACAAACATTTAGACGATAAAATTTTGTTTTCGTCAAGTTTGGCGTCTTTTTCATCATGCTATGCTCTTTTTTTAGCGATCTCGTGGAGGTACCTAATTTATCACAATGATTTTGCCACTCTCAACAGAAGAGGTGCTATATGCTCCAAGGGCTAGCCTAAATCCTTAGTGGTGTATGGTATTTAGTTCTTTCAAGTATGTTTTTCTGTATGCTCCATATATAAAGCAGCCATAATCAAGTTTTGATCAGATTAGAGAGTGATACAATTTCAATAATGTTTCTTTGCTTCCTTCCTAATCAGTACGTGCTATGGTTCTGAGTAATTGTATTGTTTTATTACATTTTGTTCTCAAGTATTTAATATGGGGAATGAAGGAGAGTTTGTGGTCAAAAATTACTCCTCGGTATTTGTATTGATCTACAATTGGGATTTTGGTGTGGTCAAGTTTCAGTACTGGATCAAGGTGGCATTTACGTAGGTTGCAGAATCCCATGTATTTCGTTTGGTGTCTTTGATGATTTTTTGGGCATTGGCTCTGCTGTTTTTATAAGTGTTTAAGTTTTCTCTTGTTGGATTTATTTTAAATTTCTTTAATGCAACTCTGCGTAGTCTCACAGCTTTTTGGCATTCCTCATTGAACTATGGACTATTGTATTTTGAAGAGGTGGAGCTTTTTGGTATACGTCTTTCAGCTATATTTAACAGTTTGTTGGTAAAGTATAGAATGTCTTCCTCTTTGTTTTTATTGGTTTCTGGGGTTAGTTCAGTAAGGCATGATGTTTTAAATCCATCCCAATTAGCCTTTTTCAGATTCTAACTCGGAGTTCTTTTATTTAATATATTGGTCTTGTTTTCCAATAGAATTGGAAAGTGGTCACTTCACCTAGTGTCATCATGTACTTTTCAGTCATAATCTAGAAACAGATTAGGGTCACATATCAATAAGTCTATTGCAGAGTATGTGTCTGTTGCTGGATACAGATATGTGGTTGATCTATTATTGTACATGCACAACTGATGTTTATTTAATAGAGACTATTATTTTGCCCTTTTTATCTGTCTTCTTACTTCCCCATGTCTCATTGTGACTATTGAAGTCTCATTATAATGAAGGGTCTTGGTAATTGTTCTATCAAATTATTTAGCTCTGATTCTTTGAGTTGTTCACTTTATATAATGAACACACTCTTATTGTTTTGTGGATGGTTGCTGATATAGCGACTGCTTCCAGATTTGTATGATTTCACTGTGTGGGATATTATTAATAATTATCGATGATCCACCACAAGGTCTATTGGTGTGATGTTTAATATAATTGCATGAGGGGTGATTTTTAATGTTGATGGTATTGTTGCTTTTGAGGTGAGTCTCTTGAAGGCATATGATTGCTGTGTAGTATTTATTTACAAGCACAACAATCCAGAATAATTGACCCTTGATGCTCTGATATTCCATTGGATTATATTGTTCATTTAATTTTAAGATCTGTGAGTTGGTTGGTTATTTTGTTTTAAGACATATCAACCTCTTGAGATTTGTGAGATTTTTTTTTTTGAGGTTGGCTTGTTTGTGGAGTTTTATTTTCAATCTATTTCCTCAAATTTGTTTGATGTGCTTATCAGGGTGGGATGTGTTTTTTTTTTTTTTTTTTTTTAAGTGTTTTGTTTTTTAATAGCAATATCTTTTATTTCATTTTAAATTATGTCTTTGTTAATATCTGGAGGTCAGATCAGTGATCTTTGTCGCTTTTCATTTGTGGATTCAGTCATCTTAAAATTTTCTATGGGCATTTCTACATTGGTATCTTTATTTAATTTTGTTTTTGTAAAAGACTCAGTTTCTTTTTTTTTTTCTGTTGAATACATTCTTTTAAGATTTTCTTGGAATGTTGGCCATTCATTTGTATTCAAATTTATTAATTTTTCTATAAGTTTTTTATACTTATCTATTGGAGTGATATCCTGGGGTTTTTGATTTGCCTTTTGTACTATATTAGCATAGGTTTTCATTCCCATAAAACTTTCAACAATTTTTCTGGCTTCTAGGAAAAGTATATTTTTTGTGTGCTTTACATACATTATTTCCTTTTCTCTCTTGTAGATATCGCAGGTACTTGAAAAGGCAGGGTGTTCTTCGTGGCAGTTAGTGCATTTCACATTACTGCATTCATTCTCTGTGTGATTTGGATCACATTCACCACACTTTCCACACACTTCGCGTCCTCTCCAAATGTCTTTTTGTGCCCAAATTTTTTACATTTGAAGCACCGCAGGGGAGCTGGTATAAATTTCTCTACCCTTTCTATAGTATAGCCAATCCTGATTTCTTTTGGCATTACAGGTTTTCCTAATGTTATTATATATGTATGGGTCTCTATAATATTGTTTCTTTGAATAGATATTCTCTTATATAATCTTTACATGCTGTTTTTTTTAATGCTCTTTCAATTTTCTTGTGTTGCTAACAAAAGTTTGCAGCTTCTTATAATACCTTTTGAAGTGTTTAATTTTTCATGTGGATACGTTCTACATTTGATGTTGTGAAATTTATCCATTTTGAGTAAATTTTCTGCATGCTTTTTGTTTCAACTCCCACTAGCAAGTTACCATTTCAAAGTTTTTTTTTATATTTTTTGGGTTCAGCCTACTTGATATGATTTTCTCTATAAAGAAAGGTGATAACTCATCCAATTTGATTTCCTCTAATGATTCAATAATAATGAATCTTGGAAAATCTGTTTCAATCTCCAAGTAGGAATCTGATAAATATCTATGTTCTGCAAGATCAGATAGAATAGTACATTCAGGAGAAAAGAAAGATATATGTGCTAGGGTATGACGGGACCACCCGATTGATTGGATCGAGCCTATCCAACTGCCTGTCAGACCAAGTAAGGGCCAAAGTGGTGTGTTGTAAGCCATTTTCCACTGTCACTGGATCAATGACTACTCAACAACCAGGATTCCGTCCTAGCACCTTACGGGTTGCCACACATGGCCAACAGGTGGTCCCATGGATGGTGGTGAGGTTACACCTGTGCAAAGGTGCAGTCAGTATATTCTACAGCCCCAGCCAACAGGGTGATAATACTGAATGCCCACAACGATATAAGTTAGCTGTTATAAAAAACTTAATCCAACACACACAAATGATATCTTATTCCCCAAACCATATTCTATAAAGAATTACATAACATCAAACACTTGCTAATAATGGATTCCCTAATTCCATCATTTATCTCAATAAACCACTAACAAAATTGATAATAATTGTAATCACAATAGTGTACGTCAAAATAAACATAATACTATTAACTTATACTATTGTAACCAAATGCATAATAATTACAAACATGATAGAACAATCAAAAACATAATAATAAATCCATTAATAATAATAATAATAATAAGTTATGCTCATCATATATTATAAAAAATTTAAAACAATTGATCTCAGTCTCCAATAACCCTACAACCACAACTGAATCCTCTACAAAAAAAACTAATGTAGTGTATCAATTGACATGCTCATTCAGAGACTGTATCTGATACTAATAATAAACCCAGTACATACATTTGTTTTACTACAACCACACTCTCCCATAGACTTAACGGTCATCTTTCTGATCTTAGTCCCATTAAACAACATTTCTTAGAAAAACATAGCTATGTACATAATATTAGACAGATATTAGTTGGTAACACAACAATACTCATATATATATATATATATATATATATATACACACACACACAGTAAAAAGAACCTTAAGATATTAGAGGCTATTTATTTTACTTTTTTTTTCTAACAACTATCTTCTCCTAAATTGTGGGGCTTTTCTGTATTTGTATTATCTGGTTTTTACTTTCTGCTTTTGTTTATCTACTGTTGACTAACTGCTTTCTTAAATTGACATTTTTTTCCCATTTTTATATATATATATATATATATATATATATATATATATATATAGTGGACTCCTGTCATATTCAACGTATGAGTGTCAGAAACTTAGTTTCTAAGAACCAAAAGCCAGACACCAGCATATATGATTTGATTATACTGGTGAAGGCTTTGTGCAGAACCAACCACATCTTTTGAAGGGCTGAATATAAAGACCTGGTGCACTATGTGCCACACAGTCTCTAAACAACCTTCAGGTTTTGAATTGAGAGTTGTTGTTCTAGACCAGTTGCCATCCAAGGCTATAGAACCCAGTCTGTTCTGCTAACTACCCATGTGTGTGTGTGATTATATATATATATATATATATATATATATATATATACACATACATACATACATACACACCCACACACCGAGTAAAAAATAATGCTCAGATTCTGTGAAGGCATGTTTTTAATATGTCTTTCAGATTATTCATTTTCTACCTTTGAGTTCAGAAGTCAAAATTTTCTTAATACTTTTGCTTTTAGAGTTTATTCCTGAAATTTGGAAAATTACTGAATATGCATTAAATTGAACTGCAAATTACCATTCAGTGAATCAACACATTATAGCTGTGAAACATTACTACAAATGCAATGGAAATCAATTGATAATAGCATATTGTTAAACACTGGAATTTGACACTAACTGGACCCAGAGAAGAAACATATGATTAATTTTCAAAAAATTTGAAGCAACTGTGTTGATAGCCACTGCAAAAGAGTTCAGCTGCATGAAAATAGCAACAGATGTAACTTAGGCTGAAAGAGACATCAAGAGACTGCAACCAGAGTTTGCAAAAATCAATTCACCATTTATTGGTAGAATTGGAATTGAGTAAATCAATTAACCATATCCTTCACTAGAAAAAAAAAAATGAAAACCTTACATTCCACATTTATCTACGTCATTCATAATCAAAATGACAACCACCATTTTCAATTTTAGCTGAACTTGACTAAGACTTAATTCTGGACAATATCTGTCAGTCAGATGAGGCATGTTTTAAGCTTAAAAGGATAATGAACACACAATTGTGTCTACTACATTGAGAAGGGCCTAAAATTACCAGTTGAAAAGCAGGTAAATTACCTGATGTGACAGTTTGGACAGCCATAGCACCTATAAGGGATAATTAAACCATTTTCTCTTTGAAGGAACTGTCACTGCAAAAGATTTTGTAGATATGCTGCAAACCTCTTGTTCTAAATTAGAAGATCAGAACTTGTTTCCAGCAAAATAGAGTTCCAACTCCTTAAGGACATTATGTTCATCAATGGAGTGATGAAAACTTATCTGAAAGTGGATCAGATGCTATGATCAGATTAACACTTCCCAGATCTTACCTCTCCAGATTTTTAGTTCAGATTTAATGAAAGACCTTGTTTTATTGTGAAAAATCTTATATCATTCAGAAAGTGAAGACTCATATCACTGCAAAATTTGAGGAAACTGAAACACGTGTGCCACTCTTTGTTTGCTTGACTGTAATTTTGCATTGATCACAAGAAAGAGTTCTTTGAACATTACAAATTATACAGCTTGGAACAGTTCCTTAATAATCTTTCCCTAAAAATTGTTGGATAAAAATATCTTTCATTGATTTCTTCCTTCTTATATATTGTAATAATGATTAACAATATGTAAAACAAATTGGGTTCTATTTTTGACTTAGCTTGTATATAAATAATATGTTAAATGGCTTTCTAAGTTACACTGATTTAACAGACCATTGTTAATGAACACACCTTCCTATCAATTAACATGTTAACTCAAGAGTTTACTCTATATCCTTTGGAGACAAATAGGAAATGAACAGCAACAATTGAGATTTTCACACAATTAATTACTCACTTATTTTCCAGTTCAGCACTGGACTTGATTTCTTTAAATGCACCAGCAATATGCACAACTCCATAACAAATAACCAACAATCCCAGCAAACATTGTAGGATAATCTGAAAGCAGCAGCAGCAAACATTAATGTCAAAAGATCATAAATATTGCATGGAAAGAATCAAGATGAAACATTATTTTTTTCATAGGTTACATCTCTGTAAGAATAACATTTTAGTCAATATTCATTCACAAACTTATCTTATAAGATCCATAATTATCTTATTTCAAAACATTTTTCAAATCTCCATATAAAAATATTTCCTCTATATGCCACAAAGAGATCAATAAAAAAACCCAAGAAATAATATTTCATTAATAACGATAAAAAAGAAATGCAGAAAATAAGTACACAGGCAGCTGATTACATTACATTATCCTTTATGATAAAGACATCATTTCTCTAAAATGAAAAATAGAAATAATTTCCTTTTTTGTCTCAAAATATAAAAATTATCTATATATCATTTATGTTCTTTTTTCTTTTTAAAGCTAACAAATAAGCTTTTACCTCTAAACGTGAAAAATTTGCACCAGACGGACAGTTAGATTTTAGAAATGAAGATAATGCAAATTTTCTAATTAAATGAAAACAGCTATGAAAAGGTATTTAGATTATACTTTAGCTTTAAAACAAAAACTTGGTATACTTACATCAAGAGGCAATCTGGTGAAGTCACTCTCAATCAAACGCAAATAAGCCCGATCTGGGATAGATAAAACAGGAAATATTTTTTAGCATTTGTTTTTTTTTTTTTAAAGTAATCTTTGCATTTTAGAAGCAGAAAAAACATTTTGTTGTTAATTTATCATATACTGAGCAAACATAATGCTATTCTCTTGAACAATATATATTTTATGTCAATGATATTATATTTAATATTTTCCATTTGCCAGCATTTATGTTTTTATGATCTTGCAAACAATATAAACAATGTTCAGTTTCTAAAGTTGCGATAATAGAATATAACAAAAAAAGATAAATATTTCTTATGAAATGCATGAATTTTATTCAGGCTGTAAAATTTTTATATCAAGAGCAAATGAAGCAACAACTAAGCTTATAAATACTATAATATGGTTTTGCTATTTATGAGGCCAATAAAAAAAAATAAAAAATAAAATTCTGTTATAAAAATTTAGTATTTTTGTCAATTTTCAAATTGAGAAAGAAAGTGAAGTGTATGCTTTGAAAAATAAAGTAATCATAGGCTCACCAAGTGTTTGTTGGTTATGAAACAACATTAATTTTGTTTTTTAGAAGGCAGAAAAACAATGATCTGAAAGGAGCAATTAAAACCTTGCTTCATCTACAACAGGGGATGTAAAAACAATGGAATTTTATTGGTTGTGTCAGAGTGGTGTGCATACTTGAGTGACAAGTCATCACTCAATTAGTAATCAGTGCGCCTTAAGGTTAGGAACAGTTCATTGTCGCCTATAATGCCGAATGAATATAATAATAATAGTCTTTTATTATAAGCAATAATTTTAAATTTGAATATATCAGGTTCTAGATTTAATTTAAATTTAGCCATAATTTATAATTAATGCTGAAATTTCAGTAGTTTTTATGCCTTCTTTTTAGCCTTAACTTTTTCTTCATTTATTCTAATGGAATTTATGAATTTATGGAATGAGCATGAAAATTAATCTTTTTACCCATACTGTAAAATTTAGTACAGGTATATCAGTGACTACTGTAAAGGAAAATTTTCTGTTTTGTGAAGATTTAAAAATAAATACAACTGCAAAGGATATGATGCAGCTGGTGAAAGACTATTTTTTGCCAAACATTTAGATATTAATGTCATTGGTTCTGCATGGACTGATAGGGCATCTGTATTGCTTGGAAATAAATTTACTGCAGAGATGAAAAAGATTTCAAATTTGCAAGGTACACACAATTTTCTTCATTGCCATACTTTGACAAAAAATTTGCTTTTATATTTGAAGAAAGTCTTTGATAATTGTGTGAAGATCATCAACTACTGGATCACAAAGTTTTGAGTGATAACATCTTCAAATCATTTTGTGTGGATCTGGGACATCAGCATCAATTTGCTTTTCCACACAGAAGTCAATTGGTTATCATAAGGACAATCTTTAAACCCACTTACTGTGGAAAGAAATCAGTTCTTCTGAAGGAGTGTAAATATGATTTGATTGAGACAATGGAATCTTAAGAATATGCTCAAATGCTGGCTTACTAATCTGATATTTACACTTGTATGAATAACCTGAATAAAGTGTTTCTCCTCAAGGATAAACATTATATTACTTCAAAGAAAAGTTATGTATTTGTCATCAAAGGATGAAGAGAGACATTTTCATTCACTAGAAGAGATTGTTTATAATGTTTTATCCATAGTTCCTTGTGTGTGCAAATAAATTGTGGCTCATTTGGAAATGCTGTCAGAATTGTTTTTATGGATATTTTGTCACTGGAGACTTGAAAATTTTAGAAGTATGGACCATAAATTGACATTCCTTCAATTTGGAGATAATGACGCAGGAGCAAAGAAGTCAATGAATTTTATGTTCACATTTGTAATTCATTTTATTGTTTCCAATTTTTTAATTAAAATCTAATCGTTCAATATATTGCATTTGTGCTGAATTAAATGATTTGTTAAATTAAATTTGTTGAACCACAGTAAATGTAGGGAGTTAAAAATTATAAATTAGATATTTTTCATATTCAAACATGATTTTAATAAATTGTTTTAGATAGGTACCTCCACAAGAGCGCTAAAAAAGAGCATAGCATGATGAAGACGGCAAACTTGACGAAAACAAAATTTTATCTAATTGTTTATGTTATTATTAAGACGAAAGATCAAAGTTTATTTAAATTATTTAAAAAAATTTTTTTTAGAACATTCTGAATTTTGATTTAAAAATCCTTGTTTTTCTTTGTATCACCAGAACTAATAAAATAACATACAATTTTTAGCACGTTTTTTTTTGTATGACACACATTAATTTGGAAAATCTTGCAAAAATAAAAATAATTATCTGATGTTAATGAAACTTTCAGAAACTATTCACAGATGATCAAAATTATTATAAATGTTTTTTTTTTTTTTTATTAAAGTCATGGCAGAAATATTTTTTTTTATATTTATTACCCCCCATAACTAATTTTATGAAAACTCTAGAAATTCATTTGAGTCCACTTGAGTAATTAAAATAGTTAAAAGCACAAAGCTTTGAGGAATGCAAATCATGTATTTTTTTGTTTTTAATTGTAGCCTCCTACCTGAAAATCAGTGCTGAATTGTAACATACAAAACTCAATAAAACAAATATATTATTTAATTTCAAATGCTTTTATTTGCTTTTAGTTGTTTTTATGAATATGGACAATGTTTTCTGAAAGCAAAAAATTTTTTTGATGAAAAATGAATTTTTAATACAATTATTTGTTATTTTTTAATTATAATAGATTTTTACATTTAAGTTGTTAAAATATAAAATTAGTTAAAAGCCGCATACAGTTTCGTAAGTGTCCATGAGATAGATGTTTTTTTTGGTGCGTTGTAAATTGCATCGTTTTAACTAATCAGAAGACCCGCTGTAATTAAGAAATGTAATTTTGTGTTTATAATCGAGCTGTAATTACAAAGTACGGAAGACCAAGCAGAATAAAATTAAGTTGCGTTATTTGAGTTAAGCATTGTTGTCCGCTGTTAAGGCCTTTACTTTTGCAAAACATGTGTGGAGAAGTTAATTTGATTTTTCAATTTCAACTGAGAAGTATCAAGTATCAGTATCATCTTATGAAATTTATATGATCTTATCTTTATATTAATCTCAGTTATGGCATTTTTTTCCATAAATGAAATATCAAAATTAATAATAAAATGAATGGAAATACAAATAACACAGTAAAATGTAGTAAATGTACATAAAATTATAGTATTTTATGTACACTTCTGATAAAATTTCATAAGAAAGGTACCTATAAATTAATTAGATACCTTTCTTATGAAATTTAATCTCACTCCTAACAGTCTCATTTTAATTTCTTTATAGTATATTTTCCATAAAACACCGTAAACATAAAGGTGAAAGCTAAGTACAAAAAAAAAAAATAAAAAAAAAAAAAATAAAAAAAAATTAGAGCACGGAAAGTTTTCCTTAAAAATAACAAGGTAAATAATTTGTTCACTTAAATGTAAATAATTTCACTTTTCTCCTTCCATAGAACAAATTATCCTCCCGTAATCCGTCAATATGTCATTCATTACCTGTCAAGTGACATGAAAGTTTATGACCCTCTTTGTTTTATTTTCAAATTACATCTTTTCGGCTTAGAAGCTAAGTTAAGATTGGTTCAAAACATTTTAAATAAACATTATAATTTCTGATTTTCTTAAAATAAGTTTTGCAAAAAATGGTAATTGATTTTTAAAAAAATTTCAAAGTGAGATTTTCATTTTTTTTATAAAATGGAAAAGGTTGCCATGATCGATTATCTGTCAATTTTGCTGACTCAAAAAACAAGATTTTTAACGAAAATTTCGGACGTGCTAAGAACGATTAAAAAATGTAAAAAAATACCCCCAAAATACTTTGATCTTTCCTCTTAATAATAACATAAACATTTAGATAAAATTTTGTTTACGTCAAGTTTGGCGTCTTTTTCATCCTGCTATGCTCTTTTTTAGCGATCTCGTGGAGGTACCTGAGAATATGAATATTGATACTACAATATTTCCTCGTGGTGTGAGGGCAAAAAAAAAAAAAAAGTGTTGTTCATTGACAAATTATCGTATGCCGTAATGAAAACAATGAAACAGGTGAATTATGATCCAAAAGATCATCTTTAAAAAAAACAAAAACATTTTATCATGTGTAGCAAAGATGTCGATGGTGTGGGTATGAATCTTTCTATAGCGTCCGGAAGGATTTATTTCTACATACCAAGTAATGAATTACCTGGATTTTACGGAGTAAGAAATAACAAAAACACAAAAACTTACAGAGGTCAGACATACCTCCTTTAGATATGAAAAGTCTTGCATCAAAAATAAAATGAAAATAGTGTTTGGAATGCAAGATGATTTTGCTAAACTTCTACAAACGTCAGGTACAGGGTTACGGAGTTATCTTTTTTGTGGGGGGGGGCGAGTGTTTGTGTGTGGCTTTAGTAGTCCATTCTTTGTCTTTAAAGGAAAGAGCATTTATCAAAACAGTTGCTTTCTTGGATAAAGCATGACCAGACATTGGAAAGTTAATTTAGAATCTGATACAAGATTTTCGTTTAAAAAAACAGGAAAAGTTATTTAATGGGAGAGAAAAATGTTGTCCCATAATACGAGGTTTGGTTAAGCAATCTAAGGGAGGTAATTCAGTATTATGGTATGCGAAAATAATTTCGCACGGTAAACTCGAAGATGCCAAATAACGGTATGCAATATTATTATTAACTTATTATTAAGCCTTTTTTCACCTAAAGAACATCTTCTGTCACAATCGAAAATGTGAAGTATTTTTAAAACTTTTAGTATGAACAAGTGAAATTGATAACTATTTCGATGGGCGCTTTCTTGAGTCCAAGTTTGTCAAAAAAATCTATCATATTTCAAGTTCAGTATTGTTATACAAGTAAAAATACAATTGATAATATTGGCCAATTCATGAAATAAAGGGAGATCTTAAAAATAAAACTTGGTTTGTGAGAAAATGTAAATTTTAACAGCTGAAAAACACTAGTCACAAAAAGATTTACTTTATTTCGGTTAAAAAAAAAAAAAAAGTAACATTCACGCCCAAATACAATTTTCTTTGAACTTCGATAGAGAAAACAAAATCGCATTTTTCGCTAATCCTGAAAATGACCGTGATTATAATGCACTTAATCAGATTAAGACTAGAAAAAACGATTTTACTTCAATACATGCAGCCATTTTTATGCACGTTATTTTTTACTATTAAAAAAAAAAAACAGCAAATTTTGTAGGTACAATACTTGCTTATATTTTACTTACGTTGTGCTGCTGAATAAGCAGCATGAGCGAGAGCAATGAGCCCAAACGTGATACAAATCTTATGCGATGTACTACCCATTATCGTAAGAAGCTACACAGATGCAGTGTAAACTCGTTGACAGGAAGTGTGTATGCTAAGGACACCATTTGTGGTAATTTATAGAACTAAGGGCAAGTAATTCAATTTATAAAAATAAATTTAAGAAAGTAGATGAGAGTTGTAAATGAGCAATAAAAATCAGTATTGTTGCACATTATTAAACCTAAGTATGATTCAGCTGAAATTTGAAAAAAAATATCACAGTGTGAATAATGATGAAACTAAAGCATAAGCTTTAGGACCCTTAATCCAAGAGTAACCCTAAACCACATAATGTCTGAATGAAATCTTCAACAAAATCAGTGTATTTAAAAAAATATTTTCTGTTAAAATAAAGCTAGTGATAGAATCATAAGCTAATGAATTGAAATAAATACTGACCTGAGACTTTAATACCCATTATGACCAAAAATAACCAAGTAATTTGTCAAATTTCAGAATTTTCTCAAGTAATTGTAGCATCTGTAGGGGAGTTATAACTCTTCAGAGTAAATAATTATAACCCACCTAACATTTATATCTACAAAAAATACTCATATAAATGAGAAACAGCAAGACATTGAAACAACAAAACAAGTATTATTTATTATCTGGTTATGTCATGTTGGAGTCATGAGAGACAGTAGTACTGAATAAAATTTTGAGTTTGGGGGTCAAATGTAGATTAAATATGTTCTGGAATTCAAAAGAATGATAAGATAAAGAATAAATAAAGTGTATACATTCTTTTTTGTACATTTTTCTTATAGATGTGTGTGTAATGAGTGCAAAATAATAATAACTTCCTTTATACACTCCCTTCAAATTTGAAGGAAAAAACGCTGAAAAGAATTTGTGAGCCTATGTAAAAGTTTCTTTGGACCAATGAAAACCATGCCTTCACAGAAATTGAGCAGTGAGCTGAAAAGAAGGAGGAAATATATTCGCAAGTCTATGTGAAATTGTTTTTGGACCAATGAAAACCTTGTCTTCACAGAAATTAGCCATTGAGCCAAGAAGAAGAAAGAAAAGAAAGTATTGCTACTATGCAAAATTCTTTACGATATAAAATGAAGTGAAAAATTAACTTAATCAGAGGAGAGTGTTTGAAGTCATGTGAAGGGTTTTGTTTTAGTTTCCTGCAACCAGCAGCAGAGTTAGTGTAAAATTACTTACCAATTATATGCAATATTATGCAGCACTTAAAAGAATTTTCTCTCAGCAATCCAAGAAAGCTAAGTATTTCAAACTCTCTCTCTTCATCCACTTTTGAAAGTATGCAACCATATATCGCTTTGTTAAGTAACAAGCTCTCTTATCTTTGTTTTAGACATTTTTGATTATTATTTTGTGTTAGATCATTTAATCTGTATTGTGAAACTACAGACTTTAAACATTTCTGATTTATTTTCCTGAAACGAGCTACTGACACAGCATCAAGCATGTAAATAAATTCCTTTATTTTGTTTTGTTAAAATTACCCATGTGTTTTCCTGTAATTACCAACCTTTATTAATTTCTTGGTGTGGGTAAATCAACTATTCATTTTAACCTCTAAGCCTCACACCACTATATATGCAACAAATGTCCAGATAATTTAGTTGGAAAATAAGTGTCTGGGGTTTTTCTTACCTCAAATTTTTGTTGAATGCTAATAGATAAATGTTACTATTATGGCCTGAAAAGGAAAAGGAGCAAAAATTTTCATTGTTGTATGTGTTGACAGCCTGTATGATAATGAGAATGTCATGTATTTATCTGCATAAAAGAGAAAAGTGGGGTTGATTCTCATTGATTTAATGAGTGAATTAATGATAATTATAATCGTTATAATTATTTTATTATAATTATTTTTGACACTATAATTAATTTTTATTGATTTACTTCTTTATAGACTGTAGTGAACGAGATAATCAAGTACCCCGAAAAAAAGTTCGTGTTTTGTGTGCGATCTGCCGGGGAGGGATTGATAAAAAGTCGTCAGCAAAACTCTTATAGCGACTTACCTCGTCAATCCAAGCGACAGCGCGTCGCGTGTATTCTGTGACGAAAAAAGAAAATTCAGGCAGTTTTGGCTACGGCGTTCGTGTATGGAATTAACATTAATTCCATTTATAATTTCTGTGCGAAGTTTCCTCCTTTTGTTTTACACTCGTGCGTGTGTGCGCGCGTTTGACACCCCTTTCTGTCTCTTTTAGTCTAATACAGTAGTAACTGTTTTTGGTCAGCAGTCAAGACGAGCTGCTACTTCTACTTATGCAAATTAGACTTTTTGATTTTCCCTTGCGTTTTTGGCGTTTCAAAACTGCTAACGTTTGCAATCAGTTTGCCTCTTAGCTTTCGACCCGGACTGGATGGGCAACTCATTTATTCGTGCACTTAACCCATACGCGGGCGGAATATCTTATTTTTTTTCAACAATGTCGACTGCACCCTCTACCAAGACTTTTTCTCCTTTTGAAGCTGCCAACAGGTCGGACCTTTTTCTCCGTTTTCTACCAGAAGGCGTTTTAGAGATCGCGACACTGTCGCGAGCAAAAGTTCGTATTCAACTAATGGCGTATTTTATCCCTCGTCAGGGGCCTAATAAGTATAGGCAGGGATGTCCTACTGAACGAACAAATTGCTAATCACAGGTCAGGACCTTTTCTCCGTTTTCTACCAGAAGACGTTTTAGAGACACACGACACTGTCGTCGGCAGAAACTTCGTGTTCAACAGGTGACTTAAACTTACCCCTGGCCGAACCAAATAATACAGGCAGGGATAGTATTACCTTTGAAAAAAAAAACATTTTTCGTCTTTCTCTTTGGGCTCGCCGTAAACCATTCTACAAGACCATGCTTCGTTTCTCGGCTAGATGCCCACAGCAGTCCAGAACATTTACCAGCGGTCAATTCAATGTTTCACCAAAAAAAACTCTGAGACGACCGGTCATTCTTTATAACTTTGAACCTGTACATTAAAAATATGCATAATCACTTACAACTTAAAATATCCACAGTGAGTACTCCTTTCTATCTATGCGCACCTTCTTTTTCGAACTGTATAAAACTTTCTTTTTCCGCCTTTGGCCATCTTGTATTTCTATTTTGGCGCTGGAACATTTTTCATTGATCCCGACCTTTGGGATGAGTTACGTGTTACTGTTTGATTAAAGTTTACTCATGTTTTTATAAACAGATGTCTTTGGCATTTTATTTCGGCTATCTTAATACCATTTATTTATGCACTTGTTGATTGACCCCTTTCCTTTCATTGTTCATTCACGCATTTTACTTATTTTTACTTTGCTTGTAGACTCGGTAGTTTAGTGTGGTGTCTGGCACAAGGCCACTTAGTAATAAACCAGCACTGCACCCTACCGGGTCTGCAACACGTGAGTTATTTTCCTGACACGTTACAAGTGATTTTCTTTCTTTGTGTTGTGAAAGCCACAAATTTGCTTTGAGAACGCTTACTCTTCATAGACATGACGAAGTGAAAGTATAATTATTTATGTATATTTTATGGACACTACACACCCAAACCCCCAAATGCAGGGCTTTAAAGAGCCTGTGGACTCGTCCAATATCCTTACCTTTCCAACCCTAACAAAAGCAGAGTCCACATCGTACGCCTACGTACCAAAAAAACCTCAACCAATAAAAATGGCAAGAAAAGAAGCAAACAGCCCCATTGGTCAATCACTTGAAGTTCACGTGCAAAACGGAAATTGCGCCAAATTCAACTGAGCCACCCGGTGGATATATAAACAGAGAACGTTTAGCAGCAGTAATTACCAAGTTTCAAGATGTAACATTTCACCGACTCCCGTCTTAGTCATTGCTGACCAGACGTTAAAGACAATTACCAACTCCACGCTAGTCAGTCTCACAAATTTGCAGAGTAATTTCCAATACACTCTACGCCGCTACAAACCACAATTTTGCCGCTCACGAAGACACTTCGCTGACTCACAATTCGATCATTCATCAATCAACTCTGTGAACACTTTTCTCAACTTTGCTTATGTACAGTGAATTGAATTCACTACTAAAAGATAAGTAAACACCAAATACGTTTAAGGGTAGACCACTCTAAAAAAAAACTCTTTCCAAAAACTCTTATTATTCATAATTACGATATTTGACACAAACAAAAGACAGCGAACCAACGAACACTATCAACAAAGAGACATTCACGAATCAAACAATTACACACATTTTGTACACACGACACACACTGCTTATCCAATCTGTATAATGTTAAATTGTATATAAATGTTGCATTGTTTTCTAAATTGCATATGTCTCGTTTTTTAATTGCATTTGAAAGTTTGTCTATTTATTTGTTCCGGACGCAGTAAGACACGCAACCACTAAAAAAATCCTTCTGAAATAATTAACAATCCTGCACGTCCCCAACAAGCCTTCCTGAAAAGTGTGCTTCTGGAGCTTATGCAGCTCTTTGCTGGATCCAAAGAGTGAAGGTTTCCTTTTTTCAGGAATTGTAATGGAAATCACTCCATTTTATCTGCCACAATGTCTGTATGTGATTATTTACACTATTTACATTGTTTGGATTGTTGACAGATGTCTGCATGTGAGTTTGTGTGACTGTGTCAGTTAATTATGCATATACGAGTGTCATTTCATTTACAAATAATAAAAGTTTGGTATTTTGTTTTCATAAATAATTGCAATGACTGAATCTTAAGTCAGCTTTCTTTTTTATCCTCTTAAATTTTTGGCTTTCACATTAATTTGATGCCTTCAACAAGTTTAATCATTTTTGGGCAATTATTAAAGTTAGAACAAGTTTAGAAATCAAAGTTTTTTTTTTTTTTTTTTTTTTTTTTTTTTTTTTGGCAAGGATGGGTCTAATTGTAGTATGATGTAAAAATGGTCATTTTATTTACTTTTAAGATATTTACTTATGGAAGCAGTTATTTTAGTTTGTATTTGAATTCAATATTAAAATGTGTAATGGTTTAATAATGCAAGTTAACATGTGTTTCTAAAAGTCATATTTTAATTTAATTATTTGTTTGTGACATTAAATAACTATAAGATATTAAAATGATGTTCAGATTAACATGACACTTTTTTTCTGCAAGTTTAAAACCTTTTCAAAATGTTTGGAGACACTATCAGAGAGTGATAAAATTATTTTTCAAGCAATAAAACTGATTATCTATTATGAAGTCTTTGAAAAATTTCTTTTGAACCCCACCCTCCCAGAACTATAAAAGCTGGATAATTGCCAAGTCCTTTCAAATGTCAACAGTTTCACCACTCAACTGAACAACACATTCTTCCCTCAACCAAGTGCAGAGCACAACACCATAACCACATAATCATTGAATTTCTTCCTTCAAAAAATGTAAGTTCACTTAATTGTACATTTACTTTGCTCAAAATGTTTGCATTTAAAGTCTGCTTTTTGTTGGAATTTAATTTGAGAACAATATTTTACAAGTTCACATTCTCACTATTTTTTCTATCCTCACTCCAAACTCTTTTATTACTTTCAAAACCAGCTCCGAAAGACTTGATTCTTATCAGTGATAAGAATATATTTTCTGACTAACGAGAGCTGGAAAATATAAGAAGGAATTCCACCATTATTCTTTCCATGGTGCCTTAAAGTCTGGGGGAAACCTCACAGCTTGTTCACTCCAACCTGTTTTCATTACTGGCATTTGTGTCACCAAGATGAATCCATGCACAGCAAAAGTCAACACAACATGGAGCACTGGAAAATAACCACAAAATTTTAACAGCCATATTAACTGCTGATCTCTCTCTCTAGCTTGTTTTTCAACAAAAAACTGTACCAATATATTTTCCAGTATGTGCTACATTCTGACTCACTAGAAATTCTACAGCACCCTGATATGACAGTACTTCCAACAAGTACATTTTTGTTGACATATTTAATCACACATCTCAACTACACCATTCAATACTTTTTCTTTCAGCCTACAAGGGATAGAACAGAACAGAACATACTCAAATTTTATAGACATATTGGCAAAAAAAAAAAAAAAATTCTCCCAATCTAGAGGAGGTCCTATGGATTACACCACTTAAGTACCAAAACGTCTGCTGGGGGCATTCTTTAAGACGATAAATAGGCAATGATATTCTCACTCACCCTCTTTTTAGCTCTGGCTTTCAAATGTAGTTGCCCGTAGATAGGAACACTGTTGACAAGGCACATTTACTTCTTTGTTCTTCTTTTGACTTTTGAACACTTTTACACATGCATATACACACACACACCTCTCTATCACACATGCACACATACACATTATATAAACAAATGCCAATACATTATAACTTGTTTTAATGTTTTTTTCCTTTCATTACAATTATCTACATATGTAATTCCTTTTGTTAATACATGTATTGGTGTTTGTTTTATGTTTATTGTTTTGTTACTCATTTTTATCTGAACTCATATTGAATATGCCAATATTGTTTGTGGGATAAATGTTCCAGGAGTCCATAAATATTTACTATCCAATGTATTGATTCCCACAACATAACGCTAATATTTACCCAAGACTTTCTAGCATCCTACAACAGACTTTTCAGCCTTGGAAGAGGTATTTTCAGAAAAAAAATAGACACTTTTTTTGCTGAAGTTGAGCTTTAATTTGATAAAGTTAACAATGCTGAATTTGATTCTTGTGATATTTCTCTCATAGTTATGAAGTCCCAATACCTCCATAATAAATTTGGAACACATAGCATTTTTTGTTTCTGTAGAAATATCCATGTACTTAAAAAAATCAACCAATTCCTAATTTTTCTTGCTTTTGATGGAACTTAAACTTTGACACTTCTCTGATTTTTTTTTTTTTTTATGTGGGTGGAGGGACAACTATAGTCTTAAACTGTTTTCTCTTAACAAGTGTCAATGATGTTCTTACAAGCTTAAGATGTTAAACAAGATTCCAGACAGTTCGAGAAGTTGGAGACTAGCCTCGCAGAAGCTGACTGAAAGATTTCCACATCCTCTTGACTTAGTCTTCCTACCAAAAGCAAGTTTTTATTGATGAACGACTTAAGATACCATAACTCACTTAAGAAAGACAAAAAGTGTCACGAATCCATAGAAACAGGCTGGGAGAGAAACACACTCCTGTATTCAACAGATAGATAAAGATAATTGTTATTTCTTAACATATTTGAACCTCTTGGGTTGTTTTATCATTTTCTTTTGCTTACGCTTGTGCAGTATCACCTTTACCCCGGATTCAGCTTGCACTACGGCCCGATGCCTGATTGATTTTGTCTACCTAAGATCAAAATCACAACGTGGGTAGGGTAGACTTGAGATCAAAGCAGTTACTTCGGTGACCAAGCGTTGGAGGTGAGCTGAGTATGACAACGCTGGTACCGAACCGGAAACGACCAGATCGACCAGGACACAGGCTGGTGGCAGCGACAAGGAGTCAACTCCAAAACACTGGTAGAAGAAACCTTACAGCTTCATGCTGCAACTGGGAGTTGACCACGGGCCAACGGCACAGTGTCATATATTGACGTCGCGACCAGTGGACATCACATAATGGCGCTCGACTGCGACCGCGACCACCGGTGGGTGTCACAATGTTATGAAGTACCTGCAGAAAAAAAGGGTTTAGCCATAAGGACAGTCATGCTGACATGATTGCTAACATTAGGAGATGACCCTCCATCTTTAGCAACAGTACAAATGTGGGCAGCTGAATTTAGGAGGGGAAGGGAGAATCTTGAATATGACCAAAGGTCTGAACATCCTGCTACCAAAGAGGAAAACACTGATCATGTTCACCGCATGATGATGGATAACAGGTGATTGACTATAAATCAAATTGCCAATGATATTAGCATATCCTGTGAGAGAGTTGAGAATATTCTGCACAATGAACTTGACATGATGAAGGTTTTTGCTCAGTGGGTGTCACTTCATCAGACACCTGATCAAAAGTGAGACAGGCTGATCACATCACAGGGATATCTGACATTGTTTGAAGCAGATCCAGCTGGTTTATTTGAATGTTTCCTAATCCAGGATGAGTATTGGGTCCATCACTTTGAGCCAGACACAAAGAGACAATCCATGCAGTGGAAACACCCCTTCTCACTTGAGAAGGGCAGGTTTGTTTCATCTGCAGGAATGTGATAGCCTCCATTTTTTTGGGTAGAAAAGGCATGTTTATTGACTTCAAAATGGCCACACCATAAATGGAGAGTACTATGCTAACTTGCTATGAAAGGTGATCATGACAAAAATGTCCAGGAGAACTGACAAAAGAGGAATTGTTTCATCAAAACAATGCTCCAATCAAGATGCCAATCCTTGGTTTCAATGGCATGATTGTGGATTTGAACTGGTTGATCACCTTCCATATTCTCACTGATTTGACTGTCATCTGTTCCCAACATAAAAAAAAACACTTGGCTAGAAATCAGTATTGCAGTGATGATGTCATATCCACTGTTGATGACTTTTTTGACCAACAGGATGAAGAGTCAAATGTCAGTTTACCTATAAAAAAAAAAAATGCAGTTATTAATAAGAGTTGAAATTAATGGATGCAAGATTTCACTGCTCTAGCATCATACTTTCATAGACAGGCTAGGAACTTTTCAGCCCACCCTCATATGTACTGAATCCATCAAGGTTTGATATGTGAATTGTGTGCATTTGTCAATTAAAATACATATTAAAATAGCTTTTATTTTTGTTAATATACTTTAGTTTATTATCATTTTTTGATGGGGAGGTTAAGATGTTTGTAGTGTCTTACAGCTCATGAAAGACTAATATGTCAGAGAACCAGTAAGGGTACCCAAAGAAAACAAAGGAACAATTAAAAGCCTCTATTGTGATGATAGAGAAATAAATAAATAAAAATAAATAAAAAGACCAAAATTTCACCATCTCTAAAAATAGATGGATAATAAAAATCTACAGGCAAACAAAGCCATAATCCAACCAACCAATCAGAAAGCTTTCACAACCAAGATGTAAGAAAATAAATAAACAAAAAATAAAAAGCAGACCAAAATTTCACCTCTCTAAAAAAGATGATCTGAACAACCAATCAGAAAGCTTTCACAACCAGGATATATGGCCATGATTTAATGAGAAGCAGAGTCTCTTTTCAAAGTGAACCTATAAATGTGTATATAAACAGATGAAAAATCAACAAAAACCAAAGTCAATAAATTGATTTTGTCCATTCACTAATGCTGTGATCATTGTAACATACCAAATGCTGTGATCATTGTAACATACCAAGAGATGAAATATGAGATTTGCACAACTAGATGGCAACCTTAGGGGGAAAACACATCCTTGCTACATTGAAAACAAACATATCTTCTTTCATCATATGATCAAGTGACAGCTAGTATATTTGGATAGAGACATAAATATGCATTTTTTTATAATAGTAATAGAAAATCAATTCACAAATCATAAAAACACATTTTATATATATATATATATATATATATATATATATATATACTTTTAAAACCAAGATTTTTCTTTTTTTTTTAAAAAAAATTGAGACCCAGAGAAAGTATAACACATGTATACAACAACAAGCAGTGTAAAAATGACAGAGATAAAAGGGTTTGACTAGATTTAGCCTGGTCCATCTTAACTTCAGTTTATGAACTGACATCACTAAATGGCTATCATGTGACCCATGTGACTACATCTCAACCAAAAGGAGATAATCATTTCTGAATTGCTACAGTTCTTTATTTAAGACCAACATTTCACATTCTTTTTCATTATGTAGGTCAGCATAACCTTTAAAATGTGCACTATATATCTGTGTATCTTTTTGCTATTTTTTGTTTTCTTTTTAATGAAGAGTTATATTTTTAATGGAAATGATGTCACGGGTTAACAATTAGTATACAGATGTATTCAGTGTACCACAATAATATTCCCTGCCAGGAGCAGAGCTATTTTAAAAATAGTCGTGCTCATATTTTTTGTAGAATTTTACTCTTCAACTTGAATGAGAATGCTGAGATTGAGCTTTCAACAGGTGTTGCTTTAGGTGAATATTTTTTGTCATGAAGGTTTTGATGAAAAATTGATATTTGATCCATCAGTGTCAAAAGATGGTTTATTTATATGAGATGATTCAGATTTATGTATATTAGTTGCAGTTGTTAGAATATATGCAGGTTGGAGTTGGTATATAGATGAATTTGAAATTTTTTTCAGAGGGTAACACAGTTGTAAGACATTTGTCATTTCTTTGTACTACTCTGAAAGGACCAATATATTATGCTTCTATATATTATGCTGTCTAACCACTCTTAACCAAATATGAGTGCATTTCTTTAAGACACTCGAAATGAAAGTTTCGGAACTGCATGCAAGCATCCTTCCAATGCAAATTTGTATAATTTCTTTGGCTAAATTAAAAAGTTTCTTCTGAAGATGATATAATAGATTTTATAACAGAAAAGAGGCACAAATAACTGCAGTGGATGGAAAGAAACTTTCTTCATTAGGAATATTTTGCATTCCAAGTAATGTGATAGTCAAGGCATCCAGCCAGTTTTGTTATGGATATTTTTAGATATGGTTTGTTTGCTTTATAATTATTAAGTTCTTCATCTTTTTCTTGTTTGTCTATATTTTTGAAATGAGGTATTGTAATAATTTACATTATTTACATTGTTTGGACTATTGTCCTCATCTTTATTGTCATGTTTACAATGTTTTGGTCATTGTAAGCTCCAGCCTTCTTCAGGTGATTGGAATTTTGAACTGAATCCTTTATTTCATCCACTGGGGTAGATTATTCTAGTTCTACGTGCCATGTCTCTGCTATCTCCCTTTAAATCACTTCTCCAAGTTTTTGTTCACCATTGCCATAGCCAGCTATTGAATTCACACTCAGAAAACAGCTTTGGTCTGCCTACACTATGTGAAGGGATTATCAGAGGAAATACAAAAGATTTGTCAAGTGACTGGATCCAACCAATGCTTTTATTGACTGGGCCACGTGTCCTTGAGTGTATGTATTTTGGGAAGTTATAAACTTAATGTCTCAGTACATTTTTTTACCAGAGCTCATATTTCAATTTTTGCTGTTATTATTGTATTTCCCTAGCACTCCATATTACTGGTTCCCATATTGGTACATGGCAGAAGCTCCATCAAACTGGGATAGAAGGGAAATGAATCATTTCTATGCTTGGCTGGCTTAGGAAATTTTTGTGGCTTAGCACATGTGCTAATTCCTTAGGTTTTTGTATTTTCCAGTGATGTTCTTTGGCTATTATTTCAACCTCATCTCACAGGGGACAGTGATCTCCCTTTTCCCTCCATATGTGGTCAGCTACAACTGATTTTTCTATTTCCCCTCATGTTATGGCTTTATGATGTTCTTGCAGTTTTACCTTAAGGGATCGGCCTATTTCTCCTTAATATTTATTATCACAGCTGCAGGGGATTGCGTACACACAGTCTTTAGTCATGTTCTTCTCTATGGCAGGGGTCTTATTCGAAAGAGGTGTTTGCAATGTGTCAAATTACTTTTGAAGGTCATCCTGATGTTATTTGGACCACAGATCTTTTGTATTTTCTCACAATAATCACTTCACATAAGATAGGCAGACTGAAGCTGTTTTCTGAGTGTTGTTATTCTCTTGTACCCTTCTATTCCAGTTTGATGGAGCTGCTGCCATGTACCCAGGGTAGTTGTTAAATTGTAGGGTACTGCTTATATTGACCATTTCTTGTTCATGTCTCTCTGGGTCACCATTTATGACTTTTGTTTGATGTTGTAAGCAGCAGACAATCCCTTTCCTTACACTGTACAGGTGGTGGGAGTTGAAGTTGGGGTATTGTCCAGTGAATGTTGGCTTACAGTATACTGATATCTTGAACCCATGCTCTGTTCGAGATATTAGTACATCCAGAAAGTTGAGTTTATTGTCGTTTTTTCACTCCATTGTGAACTGTATCAATGATTTTATTGAGTTCACATGGTCCAGTAGTAGCTGGACATCTTCCTGGTGTGGCCAGAGTATGAAGGTGTCATCTATGTATCTCAGCCATAGGGTTGGCTTTAGTGATGTGGATTCTAATGCTATATCTTCATATTCCATGCATGTTTACCATTGCTGGTGATAATGGCAAGCCCATTACTAAGCCTTCAACCTGTCGATACATGTCTGATCCATTCTGAAGTGTTTTGCTTGTGTACAGAAAGTCATCATTTCCATCAAGTTATCTTTTGGTATATTGGTCCATTCTCCTAGGGATGATTCTGAGGCCAGTCTGTCCCTGATTACCAATAATGCTTTCTCCGTGGATACCTTGGTGAAAAAACTCCCCATGTCCAGGCTCAGCATCATTGATTATTTCCACAAAGTGGGCAGAGTTTTGGACATATGAAGGTGACTTTCCGATTAAAGTTCATTTATATCTACTAGGAATTGATTCAGAGGATGGCACACAGAGCCTTGGCAGGGTCTTGGTGCCAAGCCTGAAAGACTAGTTGTAATTCTCTGCATTGGTGTAGGAATGTCAGATGGCTCGATATTCAAGCCAGCTTCTGGTGGGACTCTTCTAATTGTCTTCATATTTTCAATATATTGTGTCCATACTGTATCTTTCTATATTTCTGAGATCAGGTATTGTAATAATTGTGACAGAGAGAGAGCCCCCCCCCATCCCAGGTGGATTTATTAATCAACAGTTCTAAAGGATTGGGATGAAGGTACTAATTAGTTGGGTAGAAGGGATTCCGGAGTAATTCCAGAAATAAGTTGTTTTTTATAATTGTTTCTGGGGTTGAGTTATTAGTTAATTAGGTGTAATAATTCCAGAGTGATTAATGGATGGGTTCGTTAAGTAAAGCTTATGATAAATGGTGAATTGGAGTTTTGGGTGGTCTGAAAGACAAAATCCAGCCCAAAGTCTTCAGACGAGATAAGTGGGTTTAGCAAGACTCAAGTGGATGATGTCTGCGGAAAACCCAGCAGGGAATCCAAATCCATTTTTAGTACCACTTCAGAAATAGTCTCCCGCAGAGATTAGGCGAAAACGCATGGTGGTCAAGGCGATTTGCATATTAAAATTCATGGGTGGTGCCTAAAAAATTGTTTAGCTCCACCTCACTCTATATAAGCTGCCTGCATGCTTGAGTTAAGCGGAACGCGGTGGAAACGGCTTGGTGGATCTTGCTGGTCTCGTCATTTGGTTGTTATGTGTCAAGAAGTTTGATTCAAACCAAGAGATAGAAATAGAACCTTTACAAATCCAGATAATTTTTTCAACAAACCGAGAAAACAAACTGCTATATTGTTGGCTACAGACGAAAATCCACGAATTACCTACCTTAGATCAGCTGGACTCATATCGGACTAATCGCGTCTTTCTCTGTGACTTTCCGACCCAAACAAGTGAATCTCGTTAAGACACTTTGTATTCGTGCAATTTCTTTGGTAGTGACATAAAAGCAGTAGCCTTAAAAGGCTCTTTGTACAGGAACCGAAAGTGTTGCTTATTTTTTTTCTCTTTTCTTTGTCCTTGTGGTTATGACAAGAACTTTTTCTGTACAAATAGCAATTCCTTTCAACGTAGAACCCAGTGAATAGTGGTGGTTCCTTCAGCTCGCCGGAGGAGGACCGGGTGCTTTATTCTTTCGGCCAGAACCACCGGAGAGACAGGATGTAGCTGCTGGTGGCAGGGTTTTTACGTCAGATAATTTATGTTATTTACATTGTTCATACTGTTGCCCTCATCTTTATTGTCATGTTCACAATGTTTAGATTGTTGTACATTTCGTCCTTCTTTGGTGATTGGAACTTTGTAAACTTTTTCATGTTGTTTAGCAATAGAAGGCAAATCACAAATATCTACCATGACTGCATTTGCTGGTCTAGATAGAGAGTCAGTGACTATATTTTCATCATTTCTTATGTATATAATGTCAGCTATATATTCTGAGATTATAAATAACATTTTTGTATTTGTGATTTTAAAGGTGTTTGTTTCTTATATGCTGCTGTTAATGTTCGTGATCAGTAAATATTGTAAGTAATGTGGTAATTAGTGAAACCTGAGTTAGGATAAGGCAATGTTGATACTTCAGCAAGTTTTGGCTTTATAGCATTAACGGATTCAAATTCATAATTAGTAAAAGTAAGATTAGTAGATTTAGGGTTAATTTATTTAGTTCAGTGAGCAGAAAAACAATATCAACAAAATGAGAGATTTATTTACTGTAAAATCTGACCATATCCTGTCATGACTAAGGATGGTCCCACAATTTGAGGTTAGAATTTTTATGTGGTAATGACTGCTTACTTCAGCATATCATAATCAGTTGGTTGTAACTTCCCTACAATATCTGGAGGGAATGAAACTAGTATATGATAAATTTTTTGTTTTGTATTATTTTTGTGATGTCAGATTGTGCTTCCATAAATGAAAACCAAGCTAGGACATTTGATTCCTTAAAAGCCAGTAGTTTGATCAAAATTGTCTGTATTGAATGGCCAGTCAGTGAGCATATGTACTCTTTCTGATTCACTGGTAGCTATTTTTCTTGTTTCAGATAGTTTTTTTTTTTTTAAGATTTTCTTTTGTATATCTGAAAATTCACTAATGTATATTTAGGAGTCACTAATATAGATGTGATGTGGGGTTTGATATATGAGTTGTGTGTATGTATTTGACAGTTAAAAAACATTAAAATAAATGCTTTTTATTTTTATTAATATACTCTATTTCATTATCTTTTTACATGTGGGATTAACATGTCCAACTAACAATAATGAAATCAAGTTCAATTTTGTTTATAATAACAGAAGAACATCAATTCACAAATCATAAAACCACATATATATTTTTATATATATACTTTTAAAACCAAAATGTATTTTTCTTTTTATTATGAAGTAAACTACTCTTTGGAATAGATGTCAGGTCAACAGATGGTAGCTTGACTGGGATCCGCTGTGGCATACTGCTTTTATAGCAGTATCTCATTTACATACAATACTGCATCTCCCTGAAGTGAAATGGTCTTATGCCTTTTATTGATCTTTGACTTCTTCTAATTATTCTTTCTTCTTCTTCTTCTGTAGCCACTGTAGTAGTAAAAGCAGCCTTTTATTATCCCAGGTAACAGCTTTCTCGCCCAAGTAGTTGGTTTCCTTTTTCAGTAGCAGCTAAGATGGTCAATCCTTTCTGCCCATATCACAGCTTCTACTAAAAAAAAAGTCCTAAAAGGGCATATACTTTTTATTCCTATTGCTTAAAAAAAATCAAGAATCTTTATCCAGTCAAACTGCATCTGTTTTCAATTCTATTTGGCTGTTTTTTTTGCATCAAAGCTAAGCTCATCCCTTAAAATTTTGCTGTGGAAAATTTAAGGCATTTAGCCTCATTTTAGCAGCCTCTTTATAACATTACTTTGGAGCCTCTTTTCTTTCAAATCTTTACACATCAAGTATGTGATCCAATATCTGTCATAGACTCATGAAAACAGCAAAAAAAGAAGGAAAAGATCTCTGTGAAAAGCATTTACAGAAAGAAAAGTCTGTGCTATGAGAAATAGTAGCAGAAAAAAGGAAAACAAGTGGCAAACATGTGCAAAAACAAAAAGATGTGAGTATGCAGCAGGAACATGATGCATCACTCGAACAACTCAGCAAGTACTTAAAGAATTAATAGTGAATATCTATTGCAAGTGATTTCTTTTCATCCTGAAAATGTATTTAGTGTGATTTTAAAGATTTTCAATGATAAAATACAGGTTTGACATGTATTTCTAATACAACATAGCTGGTATTTAAAAAGGTCTCTTTAAGTTCAAATTGATGTTATTTATTTAAATTAATACTATATATGTGTATACATGCAGTATTTAAATGAAAATATTGAATAATCATGTGGTAAACTTAAAAAATGATAATATTTGTGCCTCTTAGTCTCTAAATAATGGGTTATAGAGATACATACAATTTGAGTGCAGAATCAGAAAGAACATACAATTTACATAAGAATGCCAAGTTTTATCAAAATTACTCCAAAAATAAAGAAACTGAAGAAATTACTGAATTTCTTGTGAACTGGTCTGTGATTTCAAGTAATTTTTGTGCAAAATGATGTCAATTTTGAACCCCAAGTTTTGAGGCTTTAAATTCTCATAACTTTTGAATTAATGGAGATATTTTCATAATTCAAACAGTTTTGAACTCAATTTACAGAGCTCTTTATAACTAATATGATAAAAATAACAATAACCTAAAATAAAAAAATCAGTTGGGAATGTTAGGTGAAGACGTGGCCACAATCCAGGAGACACACTTTGTTTGCAATGTTGATGCTCGTATGCTGTCTAGCGACTTTGTTGTTTATTCAGCATATAGGAATCAGCAGGCCAGAGGTGTTTTCTTGTTGGTTAAACATAGCCTGGGTGCGAGGATGGACTGTGTCCATGTTGATGCAGGAGGGGTGGGAGGCTGGTTGATATTGCTGTGAAGAGTAGTTTGTTTCAGATTGTTGCACCCAATGATCAGATGGATTGTGTCTCATTTTCCATTGGTTGGGGCTGTTCATGGTGGATTCATTGTGCTTAGTCTTAATGGAGGCTTGGAATGCTATCCTGGACCCCAAAGTATGGTTGATCTGATCGGTGAGTTTGGTCTTGTTGATAGATACTGGGTTAATCATTCTGAAGTGGATACCTACCTGGGTAGCCAGCTAGCTGGATAGAATGTTAGTGAGAAGGGTCAATCTAGATTTCTTAGATTGTCCCATGTTCCACTGGTTAGGCTATTCAAACTATAAACTTGTCTGTGCCCGGATGGTGTTAGGCACTAGTCTTAGAATAGTTGGATGCTGAAAGTTAAATCTGTCTTTACTGGACAGGCAACAACTGAATAGATTAGTGCAGCAGAAACTAATGTGGTTGGTTACTGGGAATAAGTGGTGGAGAGGTTTAAGAATAGCATTAGGTCTTTCACCACCAAATATAGCCAACGACTTACTCTAGATAAGGCTAAGATGGTGATTCTCAAGGATAGTCTATCCCAGGCAGAGGCTGGGGGTGGGGTGGTTGCTAGAGATAGGTTTAGCTAAGCAGGCTCTGGAATGCATGACTAGTGAGTGCTACCAGGGTCAGGTAGTTAGTTATAGGTTAAACAGAAGCCATGAACATGGGTGCAGTGAAGGGTAGGGCTAAGGCGTGCACCACATATGTCTTTCCTCTCATTCTTTACCAGTTGTCTGTACCCCCTCTGCAAAGACTGTAGGAAGGCTTCCTCTTGTGGAGTAGTTGCAAGCATCAAGTCTGCAAAGACATCTGTTTCCAGTGTCTGTGCCCAGCACCCGTGTCATGTGGAGTTGCTCAGAATAACTTAGTGAGTTAGTGACATGTCTCTAGGTTGGCTTTCCTATGCTGTGCATTGATGGAGGACTCGATCTTTAGTCCTAACCCTAACCCTTCTCTAGCCTTATCATCACTCCTATTTCTAGGTCTGAGCCCCAGAATCAGTTGAACATTCATTCAGAGAATGTCGAGCAACCTAGAGAGTCATTCCTCAACCTAGTGACCTTCCACAGCTTAGGAGAGAGACTTGTATTGGGGATTAGTGGAGGAAGTCATAAAGGATCCACTCTGTGAGTGGCTTGGCTTGTTGGCGATTAAGTTGTGCTCTTTCTGGTCTTGGCCGCCAACTGTGAATTACCTCAGCAACCCTAAATTTTCACATATATGGTGACTGATTCAGAATATGATATCTTTCAATGTAGTCTTCAGAGGGGCTAGGCTGATTTGATTGGTGTGACCTTGGTCTAGAAGACACGGATTAGCACATTTTCTACCACTGTCCCTATGTGAACCTGTTCTGGGACTATGTTAGGAAGTTGATGGCTCGTATCTATCCTGAACATCTCATATCCATCAATCTTGCATACATCTGCAATAATGTGTCGCCACTGTATTCTGTGGCGAAACGAATGACGTTTCTGACATTGCTAGCCGTGGCAAAAATGGTGGTGTGGACGTCGTGAATGGAGGGAATCTTGTGATATGAATGCTATTCTCATCAGGTTCTGGTTGGATTCTTTCGTCATCGGCTCCAGGTGAAGATCAGAACTGAAAGAAAGCGTTTGATATCAACAGATTTCAGAGTAAGGTGGGTAAAAGTGGTGAGCTTGGTTTGTGTGAGTGCTCTTCCTGTTGAGATTCCCACCTCCCCAGTTTTTTTGCCTTCCTTTTTCATCTTGACTGGGTCAGCCTTTGATTTTCTCACCCTTCATTTTTTATATCCTTCCCTTGAAATTAGTGAGTAAGCTTCATGATTCTGTCTATAGGCAGAATACAGCGGCTGCTTATTTTTTGTGGGATGGACGGGTGTTACTAACATATGTTATGTTGAGTTTGAATGTTTTGTCATATTTTAGTTTAGTTCTGGGGTTCATCAACTTCCTCTCATTTCATGATATTTATATTTTTATTAGAAAAGAGTAAAAAAAAGAATTTTTGAACTTTTGATATTTATATGTCATGGAGTTGTTTGTAGGTTCCCTGTGAATATATGGTATTGTAGTATATGTAGTATTGAATGGTGATGGATGAGCTCTTGTGGTTAATGAGCAAATTGTAATGAATGAATGGGTTGTGAATCTGATTGGATAGGTCTAGGATAGAAAGTGTCAACCTTACCCCACTCCAACTTTTGGCCTTGTACCATAATTGATTCAATTTGAATAAATATATAGATAAGGTAAATGGGAAAAAGTGTATTGTGTTTGTGATTGAATATTTTGTTTTGTTTCAGAGTATATAAGCTTCCTGATTGAGCAATGCTGATTGATTTGCTGAAAGATCTCCAAGTATTCATTTTTAACTGTCATGTTTCATAAAAAAAGTGCTTCTACCACTGAAAGAAACAAGAACATCTGAACGAAGAATCTAATATGATTTCAAGAATTACAAAAAAAAAAGAACTGATCCACTAAAAGAACAATCACTGGAAATTAAGGGCAGGATACCACTCAAAATCCAAATTGTTGGCTGCTATCTGTTCCTTGGTGCATCCATCAAAGGAAGGAAAGAATGTATAAAGGAAATTGCTAAACAAGTTTATGGCAAAAGAAATTAAATTTTAGAAATTTATCAACTCAAGTTATACAAGAAAAACTGGATCAAGTGCTGAACACCTACAATGAATGTGTGGAACATGAAAAATATGATCCATTGAATTAAATTTTTCATATCACAAAAGAAAATGTTGAATGGCTGTGTGGTGAGAACAAATGGTTATATCATCCTCAGATCAAAGCAAAGGACATGTTGGATATACAACTGGAAAGACTGAAAGTTCTAAAACTATTTATCCATTCAAAAGAAAAATTTCAACAACAGTAACAACAACTTCTGAATCAGATAGTGAATATGAAGAGTCCCAAAATTCTGAAGAATAATCCACAAGCAAAAGGAAAATTAGTAGCATCTTCAAATTTAACAACCAGCAAAGCTGCAAATGTTTGTCAGTAGTTACCACAAGAAGAGACTGATGTTGATACACATTCTCAACCTTGTATTTTTAGATCCACTATTAAAGTAGCTGTTAAAGAAATGAAGAAAACATTACATAGAAAATTGGTCATTGATGGTAAGTGAACTGATGGCCAATAATATCAAGTGCTTGGTTTGAAGAATGAAAGAAGAGTAGTTAGAAGCACTAAATCTACCAAATGGAAAAGTGAATACTGTTGCCAAAGGTATAACAGCTATTCTGAATGAATAAAATTTACGGGAGAACATAAAGATGATTGTTGCAGACACTACAAATGTGAATACTGGAAGCAGGAATGGGATTGTCATTCAGTTACAAAGACTATTTGCTTAAAAGTAACTGGAAGAACCACAATTCATTGGCTGTCAACATCATGTTCTTGACTGAGTGTTTCATGTAGGAATAGATGACAAACTTAAGAGGAAACCATGTATTGCCCAATATCAAATACCCGTGAACTTGTAAATGACTACAAACAGCCTAAGAAAAGTTTCATGAATGTGTAACAAATGTATGAGCGAACGTTTGACAAGGCAAACATCATGGCAGCAGACACAAAAATGGCAGTGCGCTTGTGTGACCAGACTGGGAGCAAGGCTCATATTCATTTGTATAAGCGTATGCTTCACTGGCATAAAAGCTGAGAATTTGCAAGGGTAAAGGAAGGAGTTGTCCAGTTGTGTGAAAGTCACACGTGTTGTTCATTTCGGTGTCAACTGCAGTGTAAGACTGAGCAGAAGAAGAAGACTACGACTACGGAGAAGAAGACAGAGAAGACAAAGACTTCAGTAATTTTGTTACAGAAAGATTACAGAATGGTAAAGGGATACTTGAAACAGCAGGATGGCATGATGATATGAAATTTTTATTTCATTTAACTCAACTTTTCCACTTTTTTGAAGAAACTAGAAGATTTCCTAAAATTTCAAAAAATACCTAACTTAAGCAAGACGGAATTCCAGAGCTATACCAGCTCTTTTAGCATTTATTCTTCTAGCAGATAAAAGAAACTCGCTACTTGAAATTTGTAGATTCATCTCTCTCAGATGGGCAGACCATTGATTTACTAATCAAGTCTAGAAAGCAGATCCTTATCAGAAGCTATGTAGCAGTTTGCAGGATTACAAAAAAGCATTAAACTCTGTGAAGTTTTGGATCCCAGAATAAATCAGTGTGCAGAACAGGCAATCAAGGGCCTTCAAGATCTCTATGACATCTGTAAAAACGAGAAAGACAAAATAAATGTAAGCTGAACTAACAAAACACGATTATATATCATGCTATAATTATAGTAAATATTACACATTCTCTTTCTTTATATAGCTATTCTTACTTATAGATGTAAGTTTTTAATAGTATATGCAAGTTTTATTTATTTGTAAGTTTGTATATTATGCTATAGCTATAAACTGGAAAATGTGTTAAAAATACATAAGTACTATCCAATTACATTAGAAAATTGAAAAATAAAGCTTCTGAAATATTTTCATTTTTTTACCCTGACCTATATGGTAAAATTGAATGTCACAGTAATCGTTTGTTATTATTGCTTTTCTCTAGTCCTCTGTACTACTTGTTCCCAAATTACATTCATTTCTATGCTTGGTTGATGTTTTTAGCATATGTGCTGATCCCTTAAGTTTTTTGTATTTTCCAGTGATGTTCTCTATTATTTCAACCTTATCCCACAGGAGGCGGTGATCTCACTTTTTCCTCCAAATGTGGTCAGCTACGCCTGATTTTTCTATTTCCCCTCGTGTTACCACTTTACAATGTTATTGCAGTCTTACCTTGAAAAGAGGATCCATCATGACCTGGATAAATCCTTCAGGCATGAATTCAATAGAAGCCTGACAAGTACAAAAATTAAGTAGATTGAAAGATCAGAAGGTGACATACAAGGTCCATCACCCACCAGTGAAGGCAGTAATCAACATCAGTCAACACCAGCTGAGTGTCTCTGAGGAGTCAGAACTATACAAGGGTCTCAACTTTACCACAACCATCAGGCAGATACCATACTTGGACATCATTGCTTGAATTGACCTTGAAATTCCCTCAGGATCAGGTAGATGAACTAAGATGGAAAGTGAGACAGATACTGGAGAAATATAAGCTGCCCAAATTAAACATCACAAAACTGGAGAGGCTGGCAATCAGAACCCTAAAGAGATATTTAAACATCATCATACTACTAGTTGAAAGAGGCAATGCAACTGTAATGATGGACAAAATGGCATATACAGAAAAAACTGGAAGACCCCATTGTGAATGATAGCTACAGTAAAGAAAGATCCTACAATGAAAACAGAATGCAAACTGTCACAGATCTTAATCAAGAACGAGGACCACTTTGTACCTAAGACATATAGGCAATTGTCGCAGCGTTACACCAAGTTACTTCACATATACAGTCACCCAAAAATTCACAAAGATGGTATTACACTCTGGTCAATTGTTAGCTGCCAAGGCTCTGTGTGCCACTTCCTAGTAGATATAATCGACCCATTAATAGGAAAGTCACTATATGTCTGGAACACTGCCCACTTTGTAAAAATAATCAAAGATGTTCCCATCCAATCCAACCAGATGGTGAGCCTGTATGTGGTGAGTTTTTTCACCATGGTACCCACGAAGGAAGCACTCTCAATAGTCAGGGACAAACTGGTCTCAGACTCATCCCTAGAACAGTATACCAAAAGTTAACCTGATGGAGAGGCTGACTTTCTATACACAAGCAACACACTTTGGAATGGGATCAGACACACAGCAAAAGGATGAGGGCTTAGCAGTGGGCTTGCCATTATCACCAGCAATGACAAATCGATATATGGAATACTTTGAAGAAATTAGAATCTACATCACTAAAGCAAACCATATGGCTGAGATATGTATATGACACCTTCATACTCTGACCACACCAGGAAGACATCCAGCTACTACTGGACCATGCAAACTCAATAATATCATTGATACTGTTCAGAGTGGAGAGAGAAAACAACAATAAACTCGCCTTCCTGGATGTACTAATATCTCAAACAGAGCATGGGTTCAAGACATCTGTATACTGTAAGCCAACATGCACTGGACAATACCTCAACTTCAACTCCCACCATACAATGTAAAGAAAGGGATTGTCTGCTGCTTACAACATCGAGCAAAAGTCATAAGTGGCAACTCAGAGACATATGAACAAATGGTCAGTATAAGCAGTACCCTACAACATGACAGCAGCTCCAAGAAATTGGGATAAAAGGGTACAAGAGGATAACAACACTCAGAAAACATCTTCAGTCTGCCTACCATATGTGAAGTGATTATTGGAGAAAATACAAAAGATCTGTGGTCCATATAATATCAGGACAACCTTTATAAGTAATTCAACACTTTGCAAATACCTCTTACATCTAAAATCCTACATGGGAGGAGAACATGACTAAGGACTGGGTTTATGCCATCCTGTGCAGCTGTGGTAAGAAATATAAAGGAGAAACATGCTGCCCCCTTAAGGTAGGACTGCAAGAATATCTTAAAGCAGTAACATGAGGGGGAAATGGAAAAATCAGGCGTAGTTGACCACATATGGAGGGAAAAGTGAGATCACCACTCCTTGTAGGATGAGACTGAAATAATAGCCAGAGAACATCACTGGAAAATACGAAAACTTAAGGAATCAGCACATACGCTAGCCAACCAAGCATAGAAATGAATGCAATATAGGAACCAGTAATAACGAGTGTCCAAGAAAAGCAATGAATAACAACAAAAAATTGCAAAAATAATAACAGAAAAATTACAATATGAGCACTGTTTAAAAAAATAAAAAATAAAAAAATAAAGATTGCTGAGACATTACATTTAAAAGTCCCAGAAATACATACTCAAGGACACATGGCCCATTGGATAAAGGTGTTACATTCATTGTGCTGTGTTGTATTGTATTGTTAGTTCAGTACCAGACTGCAGTAGTGATGAATCAAAATTTGGAGAGTTGAATTAAAGGGAAACAACTGAGACATCCTGAAGTGGCATGCATGTGCGACTAAAACAATCTAAACCCCGCCCCCTTTCAGTGGATGAGATAAAAGGTTTGGTTTTAAATCCCAATCACCTGAAGAAAGCCAAAACATTATGAATATAGCAATGAAGATGATAACAGTTCAAATAATGTAAGTAATCATAATACCTCATATCAGAGATATAGACATATATTGCAGATAATCTTTACATTATTTTTGTTAAAAATTTTTAGTATTGTAGAATGATTAAAGTGTTTATGAATTAAATTTAGGAAAATTTGAACATTACAATTATAAGGGGAGTTAAATCATAATCTGTTTATATTCATAATCTGTTCACCTTTTATATTTTTCTAAATATTCTAAATTTACTTTATGGTTGCTTAGTTCTAATGCTTTTATATATTTAATTTTATTATTAAATATTTCCTTATTGCTGGAGTTAAAATAATCTAACTCATGTAAATTATTTAAAATATTAGATGGCTGATTGTACTCATTAATGTATCTATGGTTATGTAGGTCTTTGGTAAATGGTTTATAAAAACCAGTATTGTGTTAACCGGATATATTTATTAAAATTTAAATTATGTAACAGTCAGTCTCTACCTGGCACCTGAAGATTGCATTGTGCATGAAAAGTTGTGCTACCAATGAAGGATAATATGTATATTAATTTATTAATATATACTTAATAGCTGTTTATATTTGATAAATTTTGTAGAAAATGTGCTCAGATGGGAATCGTGAGCAGAAATGATCAATTGAAAAAAATCAAAGGTGTGTTTATAAACAGTAATTTGGACTTTGCTAACCAGACGCTTCTCAGTGGCTGAATGGCTAACAAGCACATCAGATCATTCATATATATGTATGTATGTATGTATATATAAACACAGAAAAAAGTTTGTTATTGTAACAACCTTTGAAAAATGTTATCAATTTTAAAAACCATAACAAAAGAAAACTATGTTACATTTTATACTTCTTCTATCTAAATTTTTAACAATTTCCCTTGTTTATGGTAGTCCAAAATATCACTCTTTTGAAAAACTTGGTATTATTCCATAGCCATTTAGATGTATGTTGCATCAAGTGAACCTAAAGTGTTAGCCAAAAAATAGATTATATAGATATATAAGCTGAAATATGAGAGATTATTTGTTTATATAAGTTGTGGACAATTCTTACTTGATCTCTGAATTTTAAACACGCATTATTTGCCGTTATTCTGAAGTAGGTTCTACTTTTGTTTCCTTGAAAGAATATTCTATGTGTTTTTACATGGAAAACTATTAGCCTGTCTGTTACCTTGCCTCGCATTATTTATCAAGTATGTTAAAACCATTTTATAATAGAAACAGCATCTATTTCTTTTGCAGATTTTTTTATATATACATATTTGCAATGGGGAAAGGGAGGTAGATAGATGAGGATCACCCCCCACCAATAAAATTTGTATTAAAATATTGATAATTTGATTCTCTTTTGGTAATCATATACTATCATGGGGAGGGTTACCATAAAGATATTTTCCAAAATGAAAAGTAAAATTTCAAACACTTATACAATTATTATCCTGACATGATTTTCTGGAAAAAGGACAAGGTTGAATTAAGTATATTTCATGAACCCTTAATAGGTAATCAGAAAATATTGTTTACATAATTATTTGTGTGTCTGTAATCTGTTTTGTGCTTATTGTTTTCCAATTAGACTGACTGAAATTATTTTCAGAAGACAGTCATTTTTGTACATGAACATTCTCTGAAAATTGCTACACAATACAAGAGAGACAACTCATTGCTTTTGTATTTTTTTAGGCTTTCTTAACCAGTTTCTCAGGAAAAAACATTTCATACAATGACACAATGCTGAAATTAATTTTTACATTGTTTACACTATCATAGGAACTATAACATGTTCAGCATATCAGATTGTGCACAGTGAACAAAATGAAATCTAAATTTATCTTTTTATACAAAATTATTTGTAAACTATATATATATATATATATATGTGTGTGAATGTGTGTACATATGGTAACCAGATAGTGATGGCTCGGCTTCTTACGAAGGCTGAAAATTAATGTAACATTTTTTTTAGTTATTACTGCTCGAGTGATAGTTATGGGAGAAGTGGCTTGTGCACCTACTCTTTTAGCAAGTCATTGTGACATGCCAAAAACTATTCACACATACATACACAGAGGATACTCCAAAGGTAATGGTTCCTATTTTTACAGAAATCCTAACAGTTGGAGAAAGCAAGTTTTCAACTACAAAATTTTTTTTTCAGTCACCTCTATGTGTTTTCAAAATGCTTTTCATTTTATGAATTGACAGCTGTATAAGACTAACAGGAATATGGCTTGTCACAAACATTGCTGCCACGACTGAAACATTATCCACTGAATGTACTCACATACATTGTTTGGTTTCTGTAAACATTCACTTATGGTTGAAGAATGTTAATGATTGCAATTTTTTTCTCCAGGAAAAGATTTGATGCCACACCTTTGTACTATATACACTTTTATATCAGATTCTATTTTGTCAGAATGGGTTATTGGCAGCAAAATTCAACCTTTACTGGCATACCTATAACACAATAAAATGACACTTTATTTCAGGAGCAATGTTTGTGTGTGTGCATACATTATAATTGGAAATAACACCACCTGCTGATTACTGAAAGTAAGCATTCCAGTCATACAATGATTTTATTCTTTACTGTGCTCCATGAATGTTACCTTGCAACCAAATCAGAGGTTGGCAATTCTTACCAAATTATTTTTTATACTTAAATAAATAAAAGTTTTTAGAAGGCAATATTTAACGTAAAAATAAAAATTCAACAGTGTAAGATAAAGATATTAAATAACACTTATGTTATAAACATCAGGGTACCACTTTAGCATGTGTCCGACTGATCAGTTTCTGCTTTAGTGTGTATCCTACCATATTTGTATCCTATATTATTAAGGTATTGTCCAGACTTTTTTCTTGATATGTTAACAGACATTCAGAATGTTTTTATTTAAAGGATTCAAACATCTTGTTTTATGATTTTTTTTAGTCAAATTTCTTATTTTATAATTTTTTTATTTAAAATTTTATAATACAATAATAAATGGCATCCCTCCTTCTGGTTTTGCTTTTCCCTTACGTTAGATAATGTAGGATAAAAATATGCTGGTGGGATACACTGATCAGTAGAAAGCAGCACCAATATCATACTGCTAAGGGTGCTTTTAAAGAGTGTTAAGTATTGTGTTGAGAGTTTTTGTGAAGAATATTGCAAAATTTCATATAAGAAAAAACCTTTGGCACTTTGTGTTTTCTGAGTAAATGATGACTGCAAATGGAAAAATAAATTCAGAAAAAAAAAAAGGAATTATTGGTCTAAAACTAAAAATGTTTTGGAAACAAGAAAAATAAAACTTCAAAAAAGAAAATACTTAAGATTTTGAACTTGACTCATATGGAATTTGGGCCAAAACTATGGCTTAGAAAAAAAATCCATCAATTCTAATAAATTAAGTAAATAATCAAATCTAGGTTCCAAAATTCAACAGAAAAAAATGTAAATAAGAGCAAAATACTGATTCAGACAACATAATTGGATCATATTTCTGAACCTCATACAGAAAAATTTTCAAAATTTGAAAAGATTATTTATAAAAAAAAAAGGAATAACTTAGGTACCTCCACTAATTCACTAAAAAATTAGCACACAATGATGAAAAAATGACCCAAACTTAATAAAAACAAAGTTTTATTGTCAAAATCTTTGTTCTTATTAAGAGGAAAGGCTAAAGGATTTTTTTGATTATTAAATTATATTTTTGATCCTTTTTAGGTTTGAAATTTTGGTTAATTTTTTTTTTTTTTTTTGTTAGTGGAAAGACCAAAGATTAGTATAGGAAATTTTAGCATCTTTTTTGTGGTGAAAAAACATACATTTGGAAATTCTTGCAAAAATCAAATAGCTGTTGGATTTTAGTGAAACTTTCAGGACTTATTCAGAAATTAATTTTAGTTGGGTTTTTTGGGGGTTTCTTTTAACATCTTACCCCACTTATTTAATTTTGTCCCACTTAATATTATATTAGAGAAAAACAGAACTTGGGGAATTTAAACCATAAATTTCTTTTTGTAAAACAGGACCACCAGTTACTGAAAATCTACTATGAATCATAAATTTAAAAATGCAATATAACTAAGACATTATTTAATTAGAAAAGCTTTTAATTGCTTATATAAAAGGTATATTATGGACACTATTTTCTTAAGAAAAAAAATTTTTTTGATAAATAATACATTTTTATAAGGATGGTTTTTATTCTTTAAAAATCTTAATTAGAATAATTTATCAAGTTTTCAATCGATTAAATTTGTTTTACTTTATCCTGGTTAAGTGTTACTGTCATTAAGTAAAAATTATATTTACTAATCATAAATGGAAAAGCCTAGTACAATTCATCAATTTCCAATATTTTAAAAATAAATTTTGGATCTATAAATGTGCCCATTTTGTAAATATGGACTTCTATACATGACATTATCATTATTATAGTGATAACTATAGTAAATTTAAGTACCTAAAATTCAATGAAACATTAGATTATGGAGTATATTTTCATAAACTAAAAATTACTGGGTAGTTAGAAACTATATATAAAAAAAAGGCACACATTATATTTCTCAAGTAAATTTTTAGATAACGTAGAAAAAAAATTAGATAAACTTCCATCTGTCAGTCAACACCATAAATAAACAGCTATTGCTGTATTATAAAATGTATTTGTGACATTTTAAACTTAACATAAATTGTTTCAAATCAGATTATTTAAACTTTAAATCAGTTAATATTCCTCAAATAAAGTTTCAATAATAAAGTATATTTGATTTTTATATCTTTGTTTGAAATTAAAACTAAAAAGTTTCAAGAAAGATTTTTCATTTTATTTTTAAACGTTAGATATCATGAATCTATGGAGGTACCTAAATAACATTTTGTTTCCAAAGACAATTGCGTTTGAAAGCCAGAGGAATTAATAAAACAAATATTTTTTATAATTACCATTCTTGACAGAATTTTTTTTTTATTTATTTATCAAAATATGATAAGTTGATAAGAAACAATGCCAACAAACAATGCTATGTATTGCATGTTGTTCTGTATTGTTAGCTGTGAATGACAAGTCATTGTCTCTTTCTTTTTTAATATACTAATTATTACACCTGTTGGCGTGAAAAATTGAGTTCTTCCTCTTCCTGTCAGTTTTTATGTTGTTGGCGTGAGAGTAAAATGAATAATCAATCATTTCTCATCTACCTTCAACAGTAGACATTTAAAAAGGGAGAGAATAGTCGAAGAAAGTAAATTGATGTAATATTCGGGAAAAAAGTAATGAAAAATTTATTCTTTGGTTAGTTTCAGATCTTGAAAATATAATTTTATAACTGTATTATTATTATTTTTTTCTGACATTAAAAGAAAAAAAAAACGTGAAAGATAAAAAGAATTTTTCTTAAACAGTGAACTTCACTCCTTTCCAAAATAATGATTTTCAAAACAACAGCTTATCGTCATTATGTAGGAAAAGGTGTTTTGATGTAATAGTTTTGCTATAAGTGAGTTCGTTTTTATAATTTTTGTTTAACAATGTTTAAATATATTTTTGTAGTTAAAAAAATGTTTTTTTTTTTTTACTGAGGAAAGTTTTAAAATAAACATTTTCTTGACATGAAATAAACCAAAGTTTAATCCCAAAATGAAAACAAAAATAAAAAATAATGTTAATTATTAATAATTCAAGTTCTTTAACCAATAGCTTGATCTTCCTCATCATCTGGTTCCTTGAGGGCTTCATTAGCGTACCGAATCGCCTCTTCCTTTATATCGTCAGGCACTAAAACATGCCTTCCTTGGGTTTGTTCACCCACCCAGCTCAATTCCAATTCAAATGCTTTATCCTTGACTTCATCGTGTACAATATGAATGATTTTGGCCACTTCTTTGACCACTTCGGATATTGGCATTTCCTTAGTTTTGAGTTTCTCGATTTCTGTTTTGGCCGTTTGTTGAGCTTTACCAATGGCGCAACCGAAGTAGCCCCAGGAGACTCCGGATGGGTCAATCATGTAGAGCTGAGGTAGACCTTCATCGTAAGAGCCCAAGATCATACTGACCCCAAATGGGCGCATCGAACTGTACAGAGTGTAGGCATGGACATACATGGAGACTCGATTGGTGAGGTATTTCAAAGGAATCGACTCACCGTAGTTGTAACGATAGTTAGCTGCTTCTTCTCGGGCTGTGTCTACTACATGGCGAGCATCGGCTAGCAATCCAGCTACAGCAGAACCTATATGAGTATCAATATTAAAGATTCTCTTATTGGCTCCAACTTCGTAAAGTTTGGATCGGACAAGCTTTTCGACACCAAAAACCACGCCGTCTTTGCCCCGAATACCGATTGCTGTACCGCTATTCTCTACCGCCTTTTGAGCGTATTCCATTTGAAAAACACGACCGTCCGGCGAGAATTGTGACGCCGAAAGATCATATCCAGTACCTATTGAACTCATTGCAAAAAATACAGTCTATTTGGAAATAAAGAAATATTGTCTTTAGTCTTTCTTGCCGGTTCTTTTTTCGGAGCCACGCAACCGCGTCTATATGCTTTGTCACGGATTAATATGGCGGCTCTTTCGAGTTACTTGCCCTTAGTTCATTAGACTAACACAATTAAAATCTCTGGAGGCGCTTTCGTTCTCTTTATTTTCATCTTGTTGCCTGCAGTAAAGCACTTGAGGAAAGTATTATACAAGTTCCAATAAATGATTAAATAGTTTCCAATATTGTATTATATAAACTAAATCTAAAGATGTTATAGTATTTTATTAACCTAATTGAATATTTTATGAATCACTTAGTTTTTTTAAAATGGTGATCTTTTCTTTTTCATAGATAATGCAAATGCAATAATAGAACCCAAAGTGATTAAAACACTGAGTTTTATTTGTAATTCCCTGTCATGGAGTATTTGTACTAATAATTCTTCTTCTATAATATCTTTTTTAAAGAAAATGGTTTTAAATATCTATTTTTAATAATCAAGACTTTCATAATTCCACAAAAAAAAAAGAAAGAAATTAACTTGTCAAATCAATAAATATTTCTTCAGTTACATTCATTTTAGTCATTCTGGGATGTGGATAGTCATGGTTCTCTATAGTTTCCATTTTTTTTTTTTTGCTTTAACTAACTAGTAACTCTTACTTCTTTATTATCCATTTCTGTCTTTCTGCTGACATCCATTCCTTCAAATTTGTCAAGTACAGGGTGGTCTGAAAGTCTTGTTGTCCCACCTTCCTTACAAATTGTAGCAGCTCGTTTCAGCTATCTGAAATAGGAAATTATATTATATAGGGGTGACAAAATTTTCAGATCATCCTTTAGATTATTTGTGTAATGTATTTCTATATAATTACTTTTATTTATTTTTTTACTTTTGTACAATTTTCTCATGTTCAAATTTTTATGTTAAACAAAACAATGAATAAATAAGTAAACAGTCTTCTGTAATAATTGGTGTGCAGAGTTTTGTGGAAAGAGGTATAGATTGACATAGGTTTGTGCAGCAGCAGTAAATTCTATGGTTGACTGGCATTTAAACTAAAAATCTCTCATTTTATTCATTCAAGATGGATTGTACAGGCTGATTTTGTTAAAAAGAAACTAGGAAATGTGTGATCAGTGAGATTGTGATTGCATTTATTGAAATTTAAAATTTATTTTTCCTAAAGATACAGCCTGATACTTATGCACAGAAACCAAATTTTGTTATTTTGATTTCTGCATTTAAGGTTTTCATATTCAGTGGCTGTCTAAGTTATGCAACACGTGGGTTACTTAACTTGGCTTCACCAAAAGCGTCCATTAGGTGGCATTATTTAAGTCTATGGAAAGGCAATCATATACTCTCTCTTTTTTCTCCACTTGTTTTCAGATGTAGTTACACATGGGTAAAGTGTCTCTCACTTGGGCACATTCATTTTCATGATCCTCTCTTAACTGAACTCATGCACATATATACCACACATGCTTATTTCACACATACACACACATTCTTATAGCTAGTTTCAATGTTTTTTCCTTTCATTTCAGTTGTGTACACTTGCAATTACTTTTGTTAATACATGCATATAATTGCCATTTGTTTTAAATTCATTGTTTTATGTACTTATTTTACCCGGACTCACATGAGTCCACCGATATTGTTTGCGGGATAAATGTTCCAGGAGCCCATCAAGTTTACAATAAATTGTCCATAAACTTTGCAAACAAAGAAGTAATTCCAGCAACAAATATATTCTGTGTTGTGAATGTATGTATTTATGTATGTAGTTGTAATTCACTAAAATGGTTGTTTCCCCCTGCTTCTCATGCCATAAATATACATTGTGAATCTAAAATTTACCATCCCTCTTTCCTCATTATACATCCAAGAAATTTCACTTGTTACTTTCTGATTGTTAGTAGCAGTTTCATTGGAATATGTATTCTCCTTATGACATCCTTGTTGCTTATATGCCCTGTCCACAGTATTCTCAACATTCTTTGGTAGAACATCTCTCCAGTTTCAAGTCTCTTCTTCTGCTGTGAGGAGATGGTCCAACATTCACTTCCATATAGGTAATTAGATATTACATAGCAGTTCAACACACTTTTCTTTATTTCTAAAGATATTTTTCAATTGCTTTGTTTCGGCAAGGGATCTTTTGCTGGGGATTGATTTGTTGCATTCACTTTCATACTATTACCTTTGGAAAAGGCATGGATGTATCTTGACTCTTTTTTCCGTTTATAAATTAAATAGTTGAATAGATTGGGCTCTTTAGTCTTGAGTGGAAGCCAGTCTAGTAGGACTACTTTGAATTCAGTACTACAAAGAAGTCAACAGAAAAACATTCCACTATCTTTCCCAATATGTCATGGCAGTTCATGGATAATAAAGAAAAGAAATCTATGGAAAGACATAATCACTTCAAGGAACATGGCATAAACAACAATGACAACAACAAAAAACTTCATAAATACTGAAATCATTTGAGGCTGTCAGAATCACTGTTACAGTCTCATATAATCCTGTTATGTTTCTTCTCTTCATCTTGTATAAAAAATTTATATAAAAAATACGACCCTATACTGCTTACCACTACCTAAGTGCAAAGAAATTATTAACCAGTGAGGTGTTTAGATGGGACTTTTCTTGATGAGCCCCTTTATGAAGATCCTGAACCTGACTCAAAGTAATAAAAACTGAGTGTTCTGCAAGCACACCAATTAACATTTTCAGCGGAGAGCAAGAAGTTTAGACTCTGAAGCACCACATGGTCAACAAAAAAACAATGCTGCCAAGTTGTTCTGAAACTACCTTCATGGAGATGCAAACCGAGCCTTCCATGAAGTCACATTGCTGCTCATGTTTTGCTACTGACTTCTTGCCTCCTGACAGGTCAGAACACTAACAATCAGTGAACATTTGCTGTATGCCATTCATTACTAAGAACATTGTTTTTTTTTTTAACTTTATCAACTAATGTAAGTTTCATGTTCACATGAACATTTTTTTTTTTTTAAGTATCTTACTTACTTATTTTATTTAGGACTTTTCAGTGGGGCTAGGTCGGTTATTAATTAATAATTTCACTGTCAAAAATAAATAAATAAATAAACTCAGTGTACCCACTAAAAATAACATTCATTAAGAAATAATGTCGAATAAAAAATCCATAAAAATTAGATGTATCTTTTTTTTACACTACAGTGAGAAGTTTATTTGAATAACAATATTTTTTAATAGGATTATTCATTGTATTCAAATTAAAAAAAAATTCAACCAGATATACATACTGAAAAACCCATTGTTACACAGTAATATTATTTCAATTTTATTTAGTGTTTGTTTTTAGATGAGAATAAAAAAATAGAAATTAAGAAAGACAGGCATTTCTGTTATACTCGGTGTACGTTCTCATTTGTAAAAGAGTGGGGAAAATAAACTGGGATGTTAGAGAAAAAATAAAAATGAATTAAAAATCTGTTAGAATTAGGCTTGACAGGTTTTGTTTGAGTATAGTGTGTAAAAATATTATCAACAATTTTATTTAACATTTTCAAATCAGTTACACTTTTTTTTTGTTAATCAAGTACTACGACAAGTATTTTTAAAAAAGTTTTTCCGTCTTTTTTTGTGCTTTTATTTAGGAGAGAACTTAAAAGAGGAAAAATCGTTAGATTTCGATTTGAGCAGATTCCATATCGATTTTTATGTTTTTCAATCAATTTAGAAATCGAGTTGAGACAAAAAAAAGTAAATGAAAATAAAACAAATACAAATAATTCCAAGTAATTCAAATAACTCAAAGTAAATCAAAATAACTCAAATAACCTCCTCCATATTTACCTCCCCTTACAGCTTTTTGTTCATTGGTTGAAACATGTCGCCACAAGTCCAATGGTGGAGCTAACATTATACTTGAAGAAGCGAAAACTAATTTTCTAATCTTCGAGCTCTTCTTAAAATTGTCTTTATTTCTCCCCAGTGGTTTTTGGCTCTTCCTGACGGTAATGTCGACATCTGTTTGTACGTTTATTTATTTATTATATTATTCATTGTTTTGATTTTTTCCCAACACGGAAGTTTAATTTTAAATAAATATAAAATATAAATGCAATGCAAAAACTTTAAGAACAGACTGTAATAAGTTTTTTTCCCCCCACCCCGACGTAATTATGGTGATAGCTTTCTTAGAACATATTTCTTCATAGTTTACGGATCACGAATGAATTGTTTAATTTCCAAATATTTTGTTTACTTTGCTTCTTCTTCCGAAATCAGTTGATAAATACTTTATCACTTTAAGTGGACTTATGTTTGCAAAGTTTTTTTTTAGCTTCGTCTCTAAAAGTTTTTTTGCAAAAAAAACCCAAAAGAAACGGTGTTTAAATGTATTAAGGCTCGTTATTAAGCGTTTGACTTTTAGTAAGAAAAATAATTTTTAGTTTTGTGAATATTTCACCCGTAACAAGTATTAGTTAGCTGTTAGAATTATAAATAAGTTTTTATAATTAAAGTTTTTACTACCACTTCTTGCCTAATGCTTTTTAAAGCTTCTGTGTGTATTTGAAAATTAGTAAAAAAACAAAAGCTAATGTCCGAATTTGACACTGCATTGTTGTTCATTCTGCAAAAACTGTTTTTAATGGTCAAACAAAATATTCAACAAAAATAAAATGAAGATTTAAAATTCGATCTCGAAACAAAAACAGCAAATTTCTTTTCATGAATATACTGCGACAGATTTTTATTTTTTATGCAGAAAATTTTTATTTTTAGAGACCGTTCAAATGTATTTCCATTCATTAGATTTTTTTAATTTTATTTTTCGTAGTTGCTTAATTCAGTAAAATTAAATGTGCTTTTTTTTCTCAACTGACTTTAAGGAGACTCCAGACTTTCTTACATTGTAAAAAAAAAGCTAGTTTCATTTTTTTTTTTTTAATTAAAAAATTCACAACCGTAAAATTTACGAAGAATTTAGCAGGCAATATTTCTTGAAGTGTATTATTAAATAATTTTGCCTTGTAAATCATTTTGAAAATTCAGTTTTAGTTTAGAATTTTTTTTTTAAATTACTTTTTGGTAATAAGTCTTTTAATCATTTATTTGGGAAGTTAGTCAAGTGTATCTAGAAATTCAACGTGATAATTTTTATTTTTTCGTGTAGTGGGGGCGCAATAATGGACTGTGAGTCCAAATAAAGATGGTCACAGGAAGCCCGCTTACGCTTATAATTAAAGTCGTGAAATCTGACAGATAAAACAAGAATGGGCAACAGGATGAGGATTAAAAATAAAATTGATACAATTAAAGTCTATACAATATAGCCAAAGTAAGAGAAGAAAGTTCAGTTTAAATGTCCAAAGCTGGCGTTGCGTCGTTGCTGGTCAAATCTAATGTCCGGTGTTGCATAGCTGCTGGTCAAGTCCAATGATGAACCTTCCATAGTATTTCAACTGAAGTGTACGGAATAGGTTGTTTGAGTCTGGATGATATGTATACTGCGATTTCCTAAACCAGGTGAGTTAGGTTGCCGGAAGTTCAAGGCTGTTGTGAGCAGGTCCTAACGCAGATCAACCAGGTGAGTTAGGGTATAGCGAAGAAAACGGCGACTTACCTCGTCAAACCAAGCGACAGCGCGTTGCGTGTATTCTACGACGGAAAATGTGGCAAAAAAGAAAATTACTTACCAAACAAAATGGCACGTATTCCACATGACATGCTGAAGATGGAATATTTGAATTAAAAAAACAAGTCTGTCGCAGGAGTCTCTATAAAAGTATTTTGATATGCAAATTACTGAACATCCTCTCCCAGCTGTCAACGAATGGAAAAAAAAAAAGTTCGGTGATAAAAGCAGTTGGTATTCTCGAATCAGGCAAGAAAAGAAAAAGTCGGCTATTTTGGCTGTCACGGCTGTTGGAGAGGGAGTTATTTTTCTGACTGGTGGCGTGCATTGGGATTTGTGAAATAGTGCTTGCGAATTGTGTTTTTGGCATTTTCTTTCTGTCCCCGATGTTTGAGTCTGAACTTAGTGATTTATTCTTTGTGACGTGGAAATAATCTGCGACAAACATTTCCTTTGCAATCCCAGATTGCCTACAGTTGAAGTAAGGGTAAAAAGTAATGAAGGACTGGAATGCTGGAAATCAGAGTCTGTGGTAGCCAGAAGTAATAACGGCCAAGAATGCCGAAAGTAAGGGTAGATAGAAAAGCCCAACTAGCGTCCAGTTGGCAGACAGAAATAAATAGGAATGTAACTCAATACAACTCATCCAAGCACCCTGGCCACAATGGCCAGGGGACCTGCGTCTCTTCTCCTCTTCATCCCTCTCTGTCTCGGGTTCAGTGAGAGGTCGCTGGTTTATATAGAAAGGGAGTGTAAATATAAACCAGTCCTGCAATGTACGAACCTAGTTGGAATACATTTTGTAGACATTTTATACTTTTTATATTTTGTAGCACATTTTAGTTTATTTTCCTTGAGATTTTTATCTCAAGAAAAATAAACTAAAATGTCTACAAAGTTTATTCCGACTAGGTTTGTCACGCAGAAAAAACTAAAATAATCATTAGAGTTATTATAAAACTAAATGAACTTAAAGGGAGTGGGCAACGCAATGAAGAAAGGGTCAAGGTCATGAAGACATAATGTCAACCCTAGGTCATGTGGATGGAGTAGTAAAGGGCTACAATATTAGTGACTATATTAGTTAAAAGCAGAATTCTTTGAAGAATTTAAATTGCTGAATTGATTTTGCAAAATCGGTCTTACTGAAAATCTGTTTTGAATTGAAAAATAAAAAATGGTAAAACTAAGACATTTTTAGAGAAGCTTTTAATTGCTTTTTTGTATGCATGATTATGTGAAGAATTTCTGAAGTACAAATGTAAAAACAGGTCACATGTTTTAAGGGTTGTCCCCACCTGACCATTACGGTGAACCCCCACCTCAAACTTTATCCACTACTCCACTAAACATGTTCTGGTATCAATAAATTAATTAACATGTCAGAAAAACAAGACTTGTAGTTAAGAAATGTTTGTATACAACATTTTATGCTTTAAGTAAGTAATATTTGTTTTAAATCAGATTAATTTAACTTTAAATTTGCTAATTTTTCTTCAAATAACCTTTCAGAAATATATATATATTATTTTTAAAGCTTTTTAAAACAAGAATTAACTTTTGTTTACAAATGTGTCAAAAATGGCTGTTTTATTTTACTGAAAAAAAAAATCAATTCCAATCAGTATAGTTTCTGTTTGAAATACTTAATTTTAAATCCTTTTGCTTTCAATTAAAGCAAAAATGAAAACTTCAAGAAGGCTTTTTCATTTTTAAAAAATCATTTTAAACCTTAGGTATACTGAATTAGTGGAGGTACCTAGATTAATGACAGTTCTACAAACTTTGGGATAGCACTTTTGCATGTATGTGTATATGTTGATCATGTGTGTTCATGTGTTGATCTGACAAGGCTCTGGGTTCAGTTGTATTCTACCCTAAGCATCAACCTTTTCCTTTTCTAAATTTCCATATATGAAAATACATTTACCGATGTGGTTTTCCAAATTTGGGGTTGTCCAGCCCCCTTTTGAGAGTGGTCAGAGAGAACAAGCTACTCCTTAACTCTAACTCTCTCGACACTTTGCATTGCACCATACCGCCATAAGGTTGTGCTAATCTCTTTCTTTCTTCTCCCTTCCTTTTCAACTCCCCTCTCTTTCTCAGCAGCTAACTTCAGCCCGCTTCCTGAGCTGGAGTGATAAATCCAACTTCCAGATGGTGCAGCAAAGACAAAGAGGATTTTCAGTCATTAATTCTTATCTACCAGCTTGGCTTATACTAGGGAACTCTCGATTGATCAGAGCACTTAAGAATTGGAAAAAGAAAGAAAAATCTATTTCCACTCTGCTTAAAATGAAAGTTTATCTTTTCTCTGTCTTGGACATTTTTTTAAATGATTGAATAGACCACCCAGCTTTCTTGTCCATGTCCACTTCAAAATAGTAATTAATTTTTTTTCTTACTACTTGTATCCAAAGGAATCCAAATTAGTGTTTGGATATAAAATTTTGATGAATGTCACTGAAATTATAATGACAAACACATGTGAATATTTTTCTTCTGGGTGGCTGATTCAAAACAAATGTTTTTTTCTTTGTTTAGAGGAATTGTGAATGTTATTTTGGTGACTACTCAGATTTCTCTATCAACAACATAGGTGCTTATTTTATCTGACATCTTCATGGATACCTTAATGGTCTCCTTATTGGTGGGGAGTGGAGAAGGATGGGTAATTATGGGTTTGCTCAATCTTACTGAATTTTGTCTAGTAAAATTTATGTTCAATTCTCCTTGAAATTATCTCAAAACATGGTTTTTCAATTCATTTCATTTTTAATTTTCTTCTCAACCTTTTGATCCATCTTCCTGCAATTTCAACAATTATCATCTAGTTAGTAGACTCTCACCTTTTCCATCTTTCTTTCTCTTTTTGTTTGATCAACCTCTGGAGATCTGTGTCACATCAAGATGTAAAAGTGATATCAATGTGTTTCATTCAAAGTTTGATGATGTCACACATAAGTGATCTAAGTCAAACACAAACAATTGACTCAAAATTCAAATACCTTAAATTGTATATATTGAAATTGTTTCTATAAAAATTAGAATGAATTGTTTGCATAAATTGTTTTTATCTTTATATACTCATTGTTTATAGATAATTGTTTTTCTTTATAAATAAGAAAAAAAAACTTTTAATCAAGTTAGTTAAATGGGAAACAAAAGAATGACTGTGACACCAAATTTGCAGCTATATCAAGATAAGATCACTTATTTCATATTGTACTGGTAATTTTATTCAATAAAAATCAATATATTTTAAAAACAAATGAAGAAAAAATGTAAAACTACAGTATTCATATTTTCATAACAACATATGTGGAAAGATTGATGCAAACAGTGTTCAGTTTAGCAATATACATATTGTTATTTGAACTACCAATTTAGAGCCACTTTGCTCAGTTTTACTTTTCTTAGTGGAAAATATCCTTATTACTTGTCAAAGAAAAAATAGGAACAGGTAAACTAAGCAATCTAGGTTAAGTTTTATTGTATCTTTTTAATTGTGGTATAACCAGACAAGTTAACTGAAGTGAGTGAATAGAGAAACTTGTTTTCATTTAGTGTCAAATTATGTTTCTCTACACTATCCATGGATTTCATCAGATTTGTATTGTTCAGCTTGATCATGTCCATAGATAGTAATGTTGTCAATATAAGCAAATTCCTTGGAGACTTTCCCATCATGTCATCTATCATTTTCTGGAAACTGGCTACACCACTAGTCATTCTGAAAGGTATTCTACAGAACTGATATATGTAGCCTGCTACCTCAAAAGCAGTGTATATTTTCTCTTCCAGTCTAATAGAAACTCAATAATATGCACTTGTTAAGAGTACTAAAAACATGATAGCAATCTCATTCACCATATCTTTGATCCAAGGAAGAGTCCGAGAATATTCAATAGTAATTGAATAATTGCAATAACCACTAGTGCTGGAGCTTGCCAAGGAGATCAAGAAGGTTCTATGATGTCCTTCAACACATACAAGTAATTTCTGATTGAATGCATTTAGTATCAGATATGGTATGCCTTCTTGGTTTCAAAATTATAGGTGAACAGGCAAAAATTAAATTAAAAAAGAATGTTGTACAAGACATTTTTTTTTTTATAGTAGACACTCTGCATATTGTGAGAGGTAGAAGTAGACCACAAAATGGTATTCCTGCAAAAGAATGATGCCAAAAAAAAATTTTTTTGCGTAGCTTTTGTGGGAGAAAATAGCAATTGGGAGGTTCAGATCCAAAATAATCAGATATCCAGGTTCTTGATTCCAAGGGTCAAAAATGAGTCTCAAAAGTCTAAAGTAAAAAATGATGTGTTGTAAATGGAAGGAATTAAAAAAAAAAAAAAAAATCTGTATTCAAAATTTGCAATGCACATCTACCTTCTTCACTCATGAAGAACAAAGACAGCCAGTCATCAAAAGTAACATTCTTTTATTATGAGTATGAAAGGTTGAAATTGGTAGAAGTAACCAATCTTTTTTTTTGGCTTTTTTTTTCAACAGATAGCACAAATTTGTTTTTGAAGTAAGACATTGTTTTCTCCTTTGTCACTAAACTCCCCGCTGATCTCTTGATCACACAGATGACAACCTGGAGCAGGCGTCTTATGTCTTGTGCAGTGGCACAATGACTGTCTCTTCTCCAGATGAGTTGTCTTCAGAGGAGTTATCAGGCACAGTTGTTTACTTTTGGAGAAAAATTGGATGCATCTCTAAGGGTGACTAGCCTTTTTTTTTGTCTAAGGATGCATTGCTTGTGTCACTCACTGATGTGCTAGAACCTACAAAAGGGTGCAAATCCTTCATGTAGCATAGTATTCCATGCACTGGCTGTGAGGAGTTCTTACTCAAATATGGTCTCCCAAGTTGTATGGTGAACCTTTATCTTGTGTCAGCGGGTAGTGGTGTATCACATTGGTGGGTGCAGTTGAGAGTGATACATTATCTTTTGGCAATTTCCTGGTGGCAATTTGCTTGATGTGTAGATGACACCTTTTTACTATCCCATTCCTCAATGTGATGTACGCGCAGCAAAACTGTAGGTAGGTCTCCCATTCATCTAAAAAGTCCTTAAGTAGATTACTGTGGAATACAATGTTATTGTCACTGAGAAGTTCGGCTGATGAACTCCATTCAAAGAATGTAGCCTTCAAATGGTCAATTATACAGGCTGAATCCTGCTGATGTAGCTGTTGCCAAATAGTAAAATGCATGGGACCTTATTCAATGTCACGTAGTAGGATCAATCCATCTAAGGGTACAAGTACAGGGTTCGTTTGACACCAGGATATCCACTTTGGTAATGAATTGACTTTATTTGATCTGGACCACATGTAGAAACGACAAAATGGGGTCACACGTCCAACCATCACTTCTCACCAGCAAAAATGCATGTTCATCTCCCAGCTCAGAAAATCTCCTGCCTTTATAAGCGAAAAACAACAGCTTTTGTTCACTGAGAGATCTTTCTGATTGGCCACGCCATTTAGGGGAGGGAAGAACATTAGCATAGATTCTAGTCCTTAAAGTAGATTTTTTTTTTTTTTTTTTTTTTTTTTTTGCTAACTACTTTTTGGTAATTTTTCTTTGGCAGATTGCACACAAAACACAAACTCTTTTTTGAGGTAGCTGATTATCTCTTTCACTACACTCTCCCCTGTCACATAAGTGACACTCGGGGGTGGACCACTTTATTCTTGAGCCTCTCCGGAGCGGGGCAATTGTTGAAGGAGATCGTGTGGTATGTTCTGAAGACTCTTCTTCTGAGGATTCTTCTGATCTGACAACCTCATGCACAGTCTTCGCCATCTGAAGAGCTGCTAGCCCTACCTCTGATGGTGATTATTCTTTCACTTCCTGAGCACTCACTGCTAGTGTCACTTGTTGAAGTATCTGAACCTACATGGTGATGCAAGTCTTTTACCTGTCTTGGTATTCCATCCACCAGCACAGAGTGCGAGTTACTTATTCCAGTGACATGCCCCACCTGGTACTGAGTTGTACACCGGCTATGTGGAGCTTTTACCCACATGCGATCGTCTAGTTCATACGGCGCTCATTCTTTTATTCGTTCAGTTAACCATGTCGTGTCAATACCTCTTAGCCGGACTTTGTACGGTAAATCATGTTGGCTGGCACAGTTGAGGGTGATACATTGTTTTTAGGGGTAACGTTGTGCCAATACACCGCTTCCATTATGGAACCATGCTTCCTAGCAGTGATTCTCTTGATGCTCCTATGGCATCGCTTATTATGCCATTTCCTGATGGGACATATGTGCAGCGAAATCTGAGGTGGACTCCCCATGAATCCAAAAAATCTTTAAATAGTCCACTGTGGGATGCAGTGTCGTTGTCAGTGAGGAGTTTCGTCGAAGGTCCACGTTCAAAGAACAACGCCTGCAAATGGTCAATCACGCTTGTGGAATCCTGTCGACGCAGACATTGCTAAATAGTGAACTGGGTTGGGCCACAGTCAATCAGGGTTAGATAGTGAGTTCTGTTATGATGGGTGATGTCCGATCCAACACGATGCCACACTTTGCTCTCACTCAGTTGTCCTTTTGGCCATTGCACAGGTGCTGGGTCAATGGACTGATGCTCCTTGCATTCTCTGGCCACTGCCTTGACAGCAGCTTTGGATACAGAGGGATCAATCTGCCTCGCGAAATATAGAGTCTGTTTTACACTAAGATGTCCGCTTTGGCAATGCACAGATTTTAATAAATCTGAGTTACGGTCGCTTGCTGATGTTGCACAGACATGTCCTACCGGCTCTACCTCTTTCTTAACAGGAGAGTCTCTTGAAATAGATGAACCTTCATTTCTCACCAGCCAAAACACGTGTTCATCTCTCCAGCTCAGAAAATCTCCTGCCTTTTATAAGCGAAAAACAATGGCTTTTGTTCACCGAGAGATATTTCTGATTGGTCACACCATTCAGGGGAGGGAAGAACATTAGCATAGATTCTAGTCCTTAAAGTAGATTTTTTTTTTTTTTTTTCTTGCTAACTACTTTTTGGTAATTTTTCTTTGGCAGATTGCACACAAAACACAAATTCTTTTTTCGAGGTAGTTGATTATCTTTCACTACAGATTTTACCAGTGTTACATTCACCAATAAGTCATAAACTACCAGCTTTTCTAGTCCTTTGAATGAGCATTTCACTCGCAGCTTTTGTATATATCTAGGCCTTCCTGTTGAATCTTTGAGATCCACCCATAAACACACAGAATCTGTAAATAAATGCAGTATTGTAGCTTTCTGTTATAGTGCCATGTTGACATTATTCAGGATAGCATCCAATTTGACCATGATTGTGTTGAGTGTCATTTTTTGAGTTTGAGAGACACTCTAATTGCAAGAGAGGTTGCGTCAACCCACATATCAAACACATGTCTGTCAACACACTGTGTCCTGCATGAGATCATCCAGTTGTACCCTGGTCACTGGCGCTCACTGGAAATGGGTAATAACCGAGCATTACTAAAAAGTAAAAACTAGACAAGATTTCCCTAGACACGGGCAGTGGAACAAGAACAGTCTACCTCTTAGATTAAATAAAGGGTTCAGTTCAGAATTCCCTGTAGGTTACCCAGATCGAGATACAGTTGATGAAGGCCAGAGGGCACAATGGCCAAAACAAGGTGGTGACAACAAAGATGAGGACAATAGTCTGGTAAATAGTGTAATGAAACATTTTTATGAATAACAGCCACTGTGGGTTATTCATTAGACTCAGAGTGACTATTAGATGTAATATCACTTTTGTCTTTAGTAGATATTGTAGAGATGGAAACATTAATTGAATCTGGCTGTATATATGAAACATTGTTTTTGTGTCATTTTGAGAGTGAGAGCCTGATCATAGGCAGTTTCTAGGTCTGAATTCTTGTTTTCTAGTAATATTTGCTTTATTTGACAAAAGACCATTAATGAAAATGTCTTTGATGTTTTTGCCTCTGGCTTGAGTAGATGTTAACTGCCTTGAAGTTGTAATTTTGCTTTAGATGTTGTAGATAAAGATCAAGGATTTCTCTGGACTGTTATTGACTTGTGGCTAAAAAGTATCAAGAGAAAATGTTTTTAGGGTTTATAAAAATACCTTCCAGTATATTTATAGCTGAATTGTAATTGTTAATATCTTATATGTGTTTGTAGATTACCAGAGAAACAAGATTAATCAATAGGTTGACATTTACATCACTCAAATGCTGGGGCTTGTCTGTGTAAGTGGATTTATTTTAAGCTGACAGAAAAATATTAAAAGATCTTTTCTTGTGTATCAAATGTTACAGAGTGATAGAGATCTAATTGTTCAGGCTTGAGATACTTCTCCATTTTTCATTTACTTCTTCCATATGAGATTTTCTGAGAGCTGACTTCCATTTTCTTAGATTGGGCTGAATTGCAAAGAGTTTATTGTGTGGGTTATCATCCTAGTACAGTTGCCATTCCTTTTAAATGTATTTATTAATAACCTCCTTAAAATCTGTGTGTTGGATTTTGATCCTAGTATCCACATTCACATCTAAAGCTGACTTGGCTGCTAGGTCTGCTTCATTATTACCTTTAAGTCCGATGTGGATAAGAATCCAGCATAGTTTGAAAAGCCTTGAATGACCTGCTGGTGAACACAGTATCATCGTCTGTGAGGATTTTGTATGGTGTACCTCTCTCATAAAATATCGACTCCAACTGACAATGCTTGCAGAATCTTGTCACTCTCTCGGTTGCCAAACAGAGAACTGTGTTGGCCTGCAGTCAATCAAGGTCAAATTATGACTATGGCCATAATGTGTAATATCTATCCCCAGCCTGGACCATGCACTGCAAACTGCTAGTCTTCCATTTTGTCAGTGCACTAGTGCTGGATCTATGGACTGGCATTCAGGAGCCCTCTGAACCACCATCTTGAGAGTTGTGCTAGGTATGGAGGGATTGACTCGTCTGACAAAGTAAGTGGTGCGCTTAACACCAGGGTGTCTGCTATGCTGATGTATTTCCATTATTTCACAAGGACCCAGCTCTCCCATGGCTGCACCACATGCTGAGATGATAGGTTTGGTGTCTTTCGTCAACAAATTCAACCACCTCTGTGGAACTGGTAAGTTTGTCAGCTTTATTTTGGTTGGATTTTGCCAGCTTTACATCTAAGGTGAGGCCATACTCTGCAATTAGCACCCAAATGGTCCTCAGTCATTTCTGCATGAGCATCTTCCACACTGCCTTTGATTTCAGTTGTGCTTTTCTGGTCAAGTTGTCATTGATCCACTGGTGAGTACATGTGGAATCAGTGACCAGATGCAACACTTTCACCTTCCACTGCAAGGCCAAGTTTATGCCCTTTAATGTTTTGTCAAGCTTGGCTATGTTGAGTGTCATTGGAGTGACCATGCCAACATATGGTTGCTCATCCTGCCCAACAAAAATGCAACTTTTTTCAATTCAGCCAGGTATACATCCACAGATTTGCCATAATGCAGGTGCCACTTGATGTATCATTTGTACACCATAAATGAATCTGTAGCAAAGGTTGTAACTAATGCAGTCTTTATCTGGTCAATGTCGGATTTTGCTTTGTCATCCAGCTGCTGGTAGAGTACACGAGGGTCTGCCATTCCAGGGACTGTTCGATGATGATGCACATTGTGGTGATGTAGCCTGTGGATGATCTATCTTTGTCAAAGCCTGCCTGTTCTTCTCGAAGTATCTTGTTCTATGCCATCTTCAGTCTCTAGGATGATTTTTTACTTTTTCCATGGGATGGATAGCAGCATAATGCCTCTCCAGTTGTTGCAGGATGACAGCTCCCCCTTTCTTCAGCAACTTCACAAGTTGGCCTTTCTTCCAGTCTTCAGGCACTCTTTTCTTGCTCCCAGATCTTGTGCAGGAGTGGATGCAGCATATCAGTTGAAGTCTGGATGTCTGCCTTCAGTGCTTCATGTCTTACTGTTAGGGCCCACTGCCTTGCTTGACTTAAGAGACTTGATAGCCTTGGTGATCTCATTCTTGGTAGTGGGGCTACTGTTAATGTCAAGGAGTGGGTGGTGAAATGTGGAACAGATGGTGCCGGTCTGTTGAGGGTTTCTTGAAGTATTCCACCCAGCTTGCTCTCTGTTCCTCTTCCTGACACGCTTTCAACACTCTACAGTCAATGTGGAGATCAACATCCTTCTCACTTTACAAGATCCGCATCTTCAACACCAATGTCAAGTTGGTCATACTTTATGGCTCAGAAACCTATCAGGTAACCAACACCCACAAAGTTCAGACATTTACCAACTGATGTCTCAGAAACATCCTCAATATCAGGTATCTGGAAGTCATTTTCAATGGCCAACTGTGGGACAAGACCAAACAAGCCACAATCAAGATTGACATCAAGAAACAGAAATGGGGATGGATCGGCTGCACACTTTGCAAGCCTGCTTCTAGTGTCACCAGGCAGGCCCTTGACTAGAATCCACAAGGGAAGCGAAAAGTGGATTGACCAAAACATACTTGGTGCAGAAGTGTTGCTGCAGAGGTGAAGGCAGCCAGCATGATATGGGCTGAGTTGAAAAGGATTGCTCAGAATTGCATCTGTTGGAGAAGTGTTGTTGTGGTCCTATGTTCCTGAAGGAATCAAGAGGCATAGAGAACATCTAAAGAGGTTTTGTACATTGTAAATTAATGTCATATCCATTTAGATTCACCATATCTATTGCGAAGTCTATGAAAATTCTGAACTGTTTCATAGAACCTTTGCTTATTAACAAAGTTATTTCATTTTTCACCACCTCAACATCCATCAATATTTTTTCTACTCCTATCAATCATGGCAAAGTAATTTGTTTTAAACTTTTGACTTCAAAACCCTCACGAAATCTAAATACTGACTGGCTGGAAATCTCTTTCACTTCCTTTAATTCATCTGGGTACAGTGTTTTAAAAAATTTGTCAATCCACACTGTGCCAGCAACTGTTTTTGAGCAACCACTATCTAGTAGGTCTTTACCCAAATTCTCAAAATCAGTTTAGATTGAAATGAGTTCATCTTAGAACTGAAAAGCTGTGACTGTTCATATGAATTTCATCAGTCTTGTTTATGAGACCAATCTTTTATAAGGTGTTTAATTGATTGACAGAATGTGCATCTCATTAATGTTTTTCCAGCAGAATAATTTGATACCATTCATGTATTCCTTGACTACATCTGCCTGACAAATCTCCTCTTGATCCTCCATTATCTCTTCTGCTTCTTCCAGTTTTGCTTTTTCCTTTACTTTAGGTACACTATCCTTCTCAGTTAACACTCCAGAGATACCAAATATTTTCATCAGTAAGATTGGCAGCTTTAAGCAAAAAAGGAGGCTCTAACACCTTCAGGGAGCTTCATTTTATGCCTTTTTGATTTTTTCTCATATCTCTGCTCATTATCATTTATAATGTTTGAAAATTCTCACCTGCACTCTGTTTATATTCATAAAATCCCTAAGTGCACAATATACCAATGTGTCTTTGGCTTGTAAATATATTCTATCCAATTTGTCTATAATCAATTTATAACCAACAGCCCTTCCAATATATTTGACTCTCACACAACCTCTCTTGCTTTTCCTTTTTATGAGAGATATACTGCAGCTCCAAGCTTGTTTTCTGAAGTATCGGTGCAAATTTTCCAGATTTTGACATCATTCTTCCAATTTAAATAATCATCATTTTCTTCAGGGTAGAAAATAGGTCGGTTCTTGATACTAGACATTTTTTTTGTCTTTTTTCTTAAATGTTTTCACTTATTAAGCTGTTAAAACTAAATGAAAGTTAGTGTTTAACTGAATTCCAAATACAGTGTGTGTGTTTGTTTTTTTTTTCTCTTTGCCCTTTAGAAATTCTGGTGTTGTATAGTAAGGAAAAATTGTTATTTTAACAACACGAGCATATGGTGAGACTTTCACCTCAGAACAAAAAGAATTATTTCTATGTATAAAAAACAATATTATCTAGTTGTGAAGCAACCAAAAGGTAAAAAATAGAGAAGGCAAACAGAACTTCTGTGCAAATTGGTAAATGCTCTGTAACTGGTGTTAATTCCTCACTTTAGTTCCTTCTGTTATCTCTTTAGTCCTCCATGATTTCCAGAATAAAAACAAGTAAAGCTAGCCTCCACTTTACCAACACTACTGAGATAGGACTGTCTGATTAAACATGATGTCACCACAAGTAGTATAAGCTGAAGCAAGGCTGCTGAAAATTTATGATTGTAGGTTTTTTTTTTTTTTTTTTTTTTTAAGTATAGAATACTTTTAAATTACAATTTAAAAAAAACAAGGAAATTCTGGGTTCAAATTTCATCTTAGAACTTAATTCAATATTAATTTAGAAAAATAAAGAAAAAACAAGCAAGCCATATTAAAAAAACATTTTATTCCGTAAAAAGCCATTAGAAAAGAAAGAAACCAAGCTTCGATTTTTACCTTAGAATAAACTGTTTTCTAAAGGAAAAGTATTTAAAGTTTTACATTTGTTGCTATGTTAAAGTAAAAAGTGTAAATTTTATTATTAAATTTAAAGACTGTAAAAATTGTTCTTATTTTGATTGTATAAAATTATTTGAAAACTGTTTGCAATAAAAAAAAATTGACATGGCTTTTTTAATTTGTATGTTTTATTTTAATTATTCTGTAGTAGTAAAGTTACAATATTGACATTTTTGTTGTGTAGAAAATAAGACATTTTAAATAATTGTAGAAAAAATGTTACATAGATATATGGGAAATTTAACTACAGATTTAAAGCTTTCTTTTTTGGTTAACTTGTTTCTAGTAATATTATTATTTTCCCTAGCAAAAAAAATTATTCAAAAGAATATTTGAAGAGCTCCAGATCCAATGTCTCTGTGCTTGATCTCTGAAAGGCCTATTTGCAGGTACGAGTACACCAATGACTGGCCATTTCAGATGGTGATCTTTAAGGGGTGGAGTTACTGTCTAACACGAATGGGATTTTGGCTCAATGGCGCTGGCCATCATGAAAGTCATCATAGATGCTATGATATCTAAGGTTGAAACAACCGCCAAGCAAAGTGGAAGACGATCTTGGTTGTGTCCAAAGAAAGATGTGCAGCATATCAACCTGTCAGAATTGGGCACCGTCATTAAAGGGGTAACCATGGCCCTTCAATGGAATGCAACAGTATTGCATTTGTTCAGATTCCGCAAATGTAATTGACCACTTGAGGGTGTTATTCTTTGAACATGGACCTCTGACGGAATTCCTCAGAGACAATGACACTGCATTTCACAGTGTACTCTGTAAAGACTTTTTGGATTTGTGGGGAGTTCACCTCCAATTTTGCTGTGCATACATCCCATCAAGAAATGGCATAATCCAGTGATGACATCACAGTATCAAGAAAATTGCTGTCATGAAGTAGTGTTCTGTAATGGAAGTAGTATATTGACACAGTCACCCCTAAAGATTGTGTGTCACCCTCAACTGCATCAGCCAACATGTTTTACCAGTACAAAGTCTGTCAAAGAGGTATTGACGTGACACACTCAACTGAACAAGTAAAAGAACGGACAGCATACAACCTGGGCGACCATGTGTAAAAGCCCCACACTGCCAGTGTACAACTTTGTATTGGGTGTGGCATATCACTGGAATCAGCAGCTCACACACTATGCTAGTTGATGGAATGCCAAGACACAAAAGACTTGTATCCCTGTGTATATTCGAACATTTCAGCAAGTGACAGCAGCAGTTAGTGCTCAGGAAGTGAAAGGATAGTCACCATCGGAGGTAGGGCCAGTACCTCTTCAGATGGTGAAGTCTCTGTGCATGAGCTTGTTAAACCAGAAGACTCTTCAGATTATGAGTCTTCTAGACATGCAATTTAATCCCCTCCAGTAATCGTTCCACTCTGGAGAAGCTCAAGAGGCCTGCCACCGTGTGTCACCTATGTGATGGGGGAGTGTAATGAAAGAGAGATGTTTTGTGTTTTGTCTGCCAAAAGGAAAATTAAAGAAAATTGTTAGCAAAAACCTGTCAATTTAAGTATCAGAAGAACTATGCTAATGTTCTTTCCTCCCTGACTGGTGTGGCCAGTTAGAAAAATTGCTCTGTAAATAAAAGCTGTTGCTTTGATTAACGTGGGTAGAATGATTTTTGAGCTTGGTGGGCGAAAGTGGGTTTCCACTGTTGTGAGTGGAAGGTTGAATTTTTTACCCCGTTTTCAGTATTAATTTGCCTGCTGGACTGTTTATGACTGCTTTGCTTTTTGGACTTTTTGATCACAGATTTGAAATTGAACTTTTTTTTTTTTTTTTTTTTTATACTGATTCCATTGATTGATACTCTAATAGTTAATTTATATCAATGAATTGATAAGCATACATGTACAAATTAATACTGGAAAGTTCTTGACCTGATCAAGAAGCCCTTCCACACCGAAATTCTTATGTTTAATCTGATACAAAGAATCAAGTTGGACTAAGAACTTTTCAGCACCCTTTCAAATGAATGATATATCTAATTGTTCTTGAAAGATTTCATCATTTTACTGATAATGGTGTTGGTGTTTGAGATTTTGGTGAATAAGTGGTGAGCTTTGAAATCTAAATTGATAGAAAAAAATTTTATTAGTACTTTTTACTTTCAGTGTGAATTTCTGAAAAATGAGGATTAGGGTAAGATGTACATAAATGAATGTGAAGTCAAAAATAAAATTTAAAAAGAATGCAAAAATGTCATGTAAAATTAATAAAGAAATTAAATTAAACAATTACAATAAATGCATTTATAAAATAAAAAAATTTAAAGAAAATGGAATGAAGAAGAATTAATTTAAAAAGTAAATTTTTCTCTCTTTAAAATTTTTTATTTTTATTTATATTTTTAAAAAGTTTTATTAAGAAATAATAAAAATTATAAATTATGTCTTGCCACATGAATAAAATATACTTATTTCCTACTGGCACCTGAACTTGGTGTTGAGACCTGGATAAAATCAAGGATTTTGGTTGCTTATTTTCTAGGTAGGTATATCCTCTCTATTTGGAAAATTAGAAAAACACATTTCCATGTTTTGATTTGGCCATGGATTAAACTTAGTAGATATCAGTATCTGATATTTTTAATTTTTAAGTTTTTGGTTTCTAGTAAAAATATTACAATAACTGTATTTGGGAAATATGGACAGGAAACAATATGCCATTGTATTCAAGGAACTGTTCTGACATTATTATATGACAAAAATTATTATCAAAAATAAAACCTGACATTTGTGCTTATGTGAATAAGCCAGCCTGCCATTTTTGAGAAATAACAAGTTTTATAAGTCATTCAGAAAAGCAATAATGAATAATTAAAAACTTATTCTACCTGTCTTTGTGCTGAGGTATCTGATTGCATTTTTCCCTTTTTAATTTGTAGTATGTTTAATGTACAGTATGTTTATCAAAAATGCTAGATCAGCTCTGATTGATTTTTTTTTTTTTTTTTTTTTTTTCATAAATAATCACTTTTTTTATATCCTAGTCATAAAACATTTCCTGGCATACAAGGATGTTATGATTTTATTTTTTTTTTTAATTATTTTACCTGATTTTTTTTTTTTTTAATAACATTTTTTTAAGAAGGATTCCATTTGATGCTCTATAAATATGATAACATCCCATAATGTTGATGTTTGTTGCAGGGGGGTACCTCTGTGATAGATTGATTTGGGTGTGACATGTTGTTCTGTCAAGTTTTATGTCAATTCACTGTCAGAAATTCATTTATATTAATCCGTTGTAATCTTGCCCAGGATTGTTAAACTCTTCCCCAGCTGGTTGTTTATTATAAATATTTATAATTCTTTTAGTTACTCTCAGTTTAATCATTTGCTTAAGAGGGAGGGGGAAAGAAAAAGGTGTTAGATGTTCCTTCATTCTGGGCTGACTATAAATTCCAGTACTTGGGAGTGAATCCATATTCACTTCAAGCTTTAGAGTGACTGGCAAGTAAGAGTGGATTTTAAAGTATCAGGTATGTAAGTTTTATTCCCACAACACACACACACACACACACATATATAATTTTACATAATTCATTTTGTAAAAGTAGATAACTCCAAAAATTCGTTAAGAGGATACATGATGGAAAAAATACCCTAAATAATAAAAACAAAATTTTATTGGGAAAATCAAATGCAAAATCTACTTTTTTCCAGTGTCAACATGGAACCATAAATTTGTATGGGAAATTTGAGCATCTTTTGGCAGTGTAAAACACCTTGATTTGGAAATTCTTGTATAAATCAGATAATAGTCAGATTATAATGAAACTTTCATAACTTATTCAGAAATTAAATTATTTTTGAAATGCTTTTTTGTTTTTTATTACCCCCCCCATAACAATAACAAGCATGCACTTATTTAACTTATGAAATTTTGAGAAATTCTTTTTGTCTTGATTAATGTTTATTTATTATAAGGATACGTCCTTAAAGAATTTAAGTCATAAAATTTCTTTGGTTAAACAGGATCCCTAGTTAAAGAATATCTGCTAAATTGTAAAATAAAAAATACAATAAAATAAGATATTATTTAATTAGAAAAGCTTTTAATTAATAACTTATATTATAAACACTACTGTCTTAAAAGAAATTTTTCTCTGTTTAATGAATTGTTACAAGAATTGCTTTTATTTTTTTCAATTTTAATTAGAATTTTTAAACTTTTAAAATTTTGTAGTGATCCAGTGATTAAAACAATTTACTAATAAATGAAAAATCTTACTTCAATTCAATGATAACCTAGTATTTAAAAAAATATTTTCAATTTTGGTGTATGTATGTATAAATGTACTGATTTTTGTAAATATATATGTCCATAAACAACATTATCAGAAAATAAGTGAGGTGCATATAGTAAATTTAAAATTTATTGGTAATTTTCTAACATTTTCTCAAGAAGCTTCTTCATAAGTCTAGTTATAAAGCCAAAGTATCTAAAATTCAGTAAAATATTAGAATGCTTAAAATATTTAACATTTTTAAGATTACTGGGTAGTTAAAATGTATTTATTTTTGAATGCATAAGTATATATTTTGGCTTCTAATCATCTGTTGAACTGATTGGTGAATTATTTGTACATATATTTTCCCATATTTCTTGCACATTTTCTGGTTCCTGTATAATTACCAAAGTTAAGCAATATCAAGCCTGGTCAGTACCTAGATGGGTGACTGCTTGGGAATATCAGGTGGTGTAAGCTTGGATGTGTGGGTGGTGCAATAGATAATTGTTAATTGGAGAGCCGAGTTCCAATTCCTATTAGGTTTATTATATTCCCTTACCCACTAAATACCCTTGGAAAAGTATGAATCCACCTCTTCTCACTCCAACTATAGGTTTGCTGTATACTGAAGAGTTCCCACCTCAACCGAGCGGGTTCTATTTATACTCGTGCGGACATCACATCTGCTCCCTTCTTTGTATTCAGACTGTTTCCCTCTTCTTCCGAATTGCTGCCTGCATACCTTTGGGGTTTTCTTATATGGCGTTTTGGTCATCTTAGGGATATCTTCTTCTCCTCCTCCTCCTCGCTTTCTCTCTCATGTTCTATATCTTTCTGCTCCTCAAGGTCGTCATTGAGAGTGAAGTCGTCCTCCCTTGGTTGTTGGCAAGTCCTGTCTTCGGGGATTCTTTTCATTTGTGATGTGTGTCGTAAAATAAGTTTTTCACCTCGCGTTATAATTGCAGATTTGCCTCTGCATTCTTTTACTCTCCATGGTGTTGGGTGGTGTGGGGAAAATTGTGAAAATGGCTTACCTCGGAACGCTGCTTGAATCTGCGCAGTATGCAAACTCCTGGTCCTTCCAACGGTAAAAAAAGAAAAACCCAAAAAAATGGGCGCCCACGTTTATGCAGGGCGGTCTCGGTTAGTTAACGCGAAATCTCGTCGTCATCATTCGCATGCAAATCGTGGTGGCGCGCGCTGTATAAAGCAGGCTCGTTTTTGTTGTTTCAGATCAGAGGGCTTTCGGCTCGTGAGAAGGTTGGACGCGTGCGACACGGTTTTCTTTGTGCCCTACCTGCTATCATCAGTTGAATTGTTGCGTTACACACCACAAGCTATTTCGGCAATGGACAAGTTCGATCTAAAATTGATCCCAGAATTCGACGGCTCCCCACGGGCCCGACTATCGCCGAATGGTTTGAAAAAGCCGAACGTGTTTGCAGGGTGTCCAAAATAAAGGAACCTGCACTAGTCATCCCACTGAGACTCACGGAGGAGCCCTCACGAGTATATCAACAACTCGGGATGATGCTGACCTAGAAGAGATCAAGGACGCCCTGTATACGGCCTTTGGAATAGACCCATTCATCGCTTTTGGAAACAGTTCGTCGGACGACGCTCGAGTCGGGTGAGACCGTGGATGTTTACCTTGCTGATTTGCGAAAGGCTGGCAGTACCGTTTTGGCGGAGCAACGGACCGCATACTGGGGTGCGCCTTCCTGGCAGGGCTTCCCGCGACACCAGTCGGCTCCTGGGGCGGCGTCTTCAAGATTGGACACACTGGGAATTGACGAATTGCAGCCAGGGCCAAACATCTTGAAGGACACGGAACAGGTCGCGGCAGCCGTCTTAATGCCTGAGACACCGAGGGAGGGCGGAAGTGCTACAAGTGCGGTGGACCCAACCATTTCTCTAGGGACTGCGGAGCGAAGTGGCGTGGGGAGGGAGCAGCAGACGGAACCGAGCACCCACTACGCTGCTATCGTTGTAAAGAGTTAGGCCATGTAGCACAGGATTGCTCGGGGGAAACAAGTCCGGGGACAAGGTGCTGTCGCAACCCTTGCCCCCCTCGGTCAATAAACGCGGCATTGCCTGTTGTCAGCGTGTATGCGTTGAGGGTTAACGATGTTCGGCGCTCGTTGACACTGGATGTTCCCGATCGATCGTTAGTGCGGATCGATCGTGACATGGAACAGTCAACAAATCGAGATTCGGATGATTGACGGGGTGTCCGGGCCTGATGGTAGGGGACTGTGTCGTCCTGACAGACGGAGGAGTCATGCCAAAGTCAACGCCTTGGTGGCACGTCAAAGGCCCTCGGTACGACCTGCTACTTGGGATTGATGCGGATCCGAGCGTTAGGAGGCATGATGATCACGCCAGCCGAAATGTGGAACTGGGTGAAAGAAGAAAGCTGTGCAGCCCTTTGCATTAGTGAGCGGTTTGACGTCTCCTTCAATTCCGGCGAGAGGGTGTGGACGCCAGGTGGAAATGGGCCCAAAAAAGACCCGCCAGTTCAGCCCGAACAAGGTCGCAGAGTACAAAGTCCCCGACAGCATCAGAGGAAAAACGAAAGAGCTTCAGCAGTGGATTGTGAGCGGCTGGCTGATTCCGTACCCCCAGGAAAGACTGGGACCCCAAAGGGTCTGATTCCCTTGATGGCATGGGGCAGGAGCAGAAACAGAAGGTGCGTCCGGTACTCGATTACCCTTGAATTGAGCGACTTTGTGGATGCTTTCACTGCCGATGCAGAAAGTAATGCACATAAAGTTGAGAGCGTGGCGGCGGCAGGGAGTCAATGTGTCGCTTCTGGATCTGCGGAACGCATATCTTCAGATTCACATCGACGAAGCGCCAGGCCATTTCAAGCGGTTATTTTCAAAGGCCAACGCTTCTGTCTTCGCGGCCTGGATTTGGGCTAAATGTAGCGCCACTCATCATGAAATCCCGTTATAGACGCCATCGCATCACAAGACCGTGACAATTGAAAGTGCCACATCAGCATACGTTGATGATATCTTCATTAATGAAAGTTTGGCCTCTGCATCGTGTGTAAGACAACACTTTTGGATTACGGTTTGGCGGCAAGGATCCGTGAGACTGAGAGAGATGGAGCAAGAGTTCTTGGCTTGCAGGTCTGGGAAGAAAATGGCACTCCGATGGAAACGAGGAAGTCAAATTCGAAGCCCCTGATGTGTTGACCGCGGCGCGTATTTTTCGTGTGTGGGAAACTTGTTGGACACTTCTCAGTGTGTGGATGGCTCAGGGTGGCAGTTGCATTCGCTCAAAGCGCCTGGCAACCGCAGCAACCAATGGATGGGATGATAACATCAAAGATCCTCTCTGTTGCATACTAGCAGAGATGTTAAGTAGAGTGCGGAACTGGATCCCGTCGGAGGAGACTGGTGCATGAGTGGTGGCGAGATCACAGTCTGGGTGGATGCGAGTTCCATGGCGACAGGAGTGGCATTGGAAGTAAACGGAAATGTCGCCGAAGATGCGTGCTGGCTGTGTCCGACTAATGATGCCAGGCATATTAATTTGGCTGAACTCGTCGCGGCGCTTAAAGGAGTGAATCTAGCTCTCCAGTGGGGCGCATAACGTTGCACTTGGTTACTGATTGGCGTGTGTGCACCGGTGGATTTCCGACACCTTGACCGGGAAGGCGCGGGTGAACACAAGGGCGACTGGTGAGATGCTGGTCAGGCGACAGCTGGGCATTTTGCGATCGCTGGTGGAAGAATATGGATTGACCCAGACGTGACACTTCGTACAGTCCTGTCAGAACCGCGCGGATCGCCTCACCTGAGTACCGCACAGGTGGCTAGTACTGCTCAAGAGAGGAGAACCGGTACTTTCGAGAGCTGTGCAGTGGCAGGGAGGCGACTGGATGAGGACCAGGTTGCCAATACGCATCGTCAATGTGGACATCCGGCGTGAAAAACAAACTGTACTTTCGCCAGGTTGGTCGACCTACAGGTTTCAGGGAAGCGTTAAATCCGTTAGAAGGCCTGCACAACCTGTCAGTCGATCGATCCGGCACCCGTTCACTGGGAAAGAGGAGAACTGTGTGAAGAGCAACTGGAGCAGACTGGCAATGGACATAACTCACTACAATGGTGAGAATTTTTAACACTCATTGATTGCGGTCCCTCCAGGTTTTGCGGTATGGCAAAGCGCCAAGCAGACAAGACGCGAGCACCGTCATTCGACTGTTGAAGAATGTTTTCCTGAGCGAAATACTGTGGAAATACTGACGGATAACGATACTGCGTTCACCAGTAAAGATTTTAAAGAATTTGCGGACAATTGGGACGTGCATCTGCAGTTTCGATGTGCCTACTCGCCAAGTGGAAACGGCCTCGTGGAGCGGAACCACAGAACCATCAACACCATCGCAGCCAGGAAAGGCTGTACAGTATCGGAAGCGGTTTACTGGTATAATGTCGCCCCGAAAGATAACATTTCACCATCCACGGCGCCGGCTGATGCACTGCACAAATATGCACCTATGAGTAGCTTAGCTGAAGTTTCTCCAGTCATGGCATGTGGACTATTTTGGTAATACATTAGGAATTTTCCTAGATGTTTTCTCCAGTCCTTTCCTTCTGTGTTCATCGTCCGAATGGCTTTCAACATGGTTGTGAAGAACCGCTTGATCTCTCCATTAGCTTGGGGATGATAAGAGGTTACTTTTCAGTGTTGGATACCCCATTCTTTGCAGAAGTGCTTAAACTCTGAGGATATGAACTGGGGTCCATTATCTGAAACGATAATCGCTGGAATGCCATGTGTATAGAAACACCTTTGGATTGTCGATATGATTGTATCAGCCCTGGTGGATTTGGTAACCCCATGCCTCAGGCCATCTTGATCCCGCATCGATTATTCTGATTACATAATCCCTTCTAGGGGAAAGGCCCACAGATGTCTATATGTGGAGTATTTCCCAGGGGCCTTTCATTTCGGCCATATGCACCGGACGGTGGTTTCCCTTTGGGTCTAATGTTGTGCATGGGATACATCGGCTTATGGCAGCCTCTATGTCTTTGTCTATATTGGTCCACCATACCTTAGTTCTGAGCAGGGCTTTTGTTTTCATTATCCCATATGTGTCTCATGTGCCAATTTCAGGATTTGTTTCTGTAGGTTTTGGGGTATGATAATTCTGGCTCCGCGTATGACTGTGCCTCATTTTGTTGTCAGTTCATTCCTCACGTATTTAAAGGGTTCCGTTAACTTATTGGTCTAATCATTTTGTTGTATTGCCTTTTTCACTGCTGTGATGGTTGGATCCCACTGAGATTTCTCCATTATTTCTGATAAGGTGATTGATTTTGGAATGCTGTTAGCTACAACTTTGTTGATAAATCCTTCGGCAATCTCTTCTTCAGGTGAGATGACTTTTTGATACTCCATATGTTGCCCCGAGAGAATATGTCCACCTGGTTATCTTTACCGTTAATGTGTTTTATTGTATAATCATATTGTTGTAGACATAAAATCCATCGCAAAATTCGTGTAGAGGGGTTACCTTTAGGATTGAAGATGGTTGTTAATGCTTGATGGTCGGTCATTATAAGAAAGTTCTTTCCATAAAGGTAAAAGTGGAATTTTTCGCAAGCCCATACAATTGCTAGGGCTTCTTTTTCTAATTGACAGTACTGGCGTTCGCCTTCGGTTAGAATCCTGGATGCATAGCTGATGGGGATGAATATCCCTTGTTTGTTTTAGCAAAGTATTGCTCCTAGTCCCACGGGACTGGCATCTACTATAACAGATGTTTGCAGTTTTGGATCAAAGTGCATGAGCGGTTTGCTCTGAATGACTGCATTCTTCAGCATAAGAAAACAAGATTCTTCTTCCTCCGTCCACCGCCATTCCATGTTTGCTCGCGTTAACTTTTTTAATGGATTGCTGAGTGTTGCCAGTCGTGGCATAAACTTTGCGAAGTAATTGATTAGACCTAAGAAACTACATATATCCTAGACGTTTTCAGGGTTTTTGAAATTTCTGATTGCTTTTATTTTCGAGTCAGTCGGTCTGATCCCTGTATTGGACACTATAAAACCATGGAATTTTATTTCTTCACTATCGAATATGCTTTTGTTCTCTGCAAACTGTGCCTAATACCATATCTAGGGTTCTGTTATGTTCTCTTGTGTCTTTGCCCCAGATTAGAATGTTGTCTGCCCCATTGCAGCAGTTAGGGATTTTCTGAAGGATTTGTTGAAGCAATCGTTGCCCTTCTTCGGCTGCAGATGCAATGCCCATAACCAGTACCTTATATCGGTAGATTCTGGATTTGCATGAAAAGGTAGTGATGTCCCTAGATTCAGAATCCAGTTCTATTTGGTGGTAATAAGAGTTTTGGTCAATTTTTGAGAAAACGTTTGCATTGCTAATTACACTCAGTAACTGTTCAACTGTTGGTATTTGATAGCAAGTTGGTTTCACTGCTTTATTTGCCACACGTAAGTCGGCACATTCTAATTTCTCTGTTTGGTTTCGGTACTGCTACTAATGACGAGACCCACGGAGTGGGTCTTTCCACTCTTTTGATGATATCATTTTCTAGCATTTCATTGATTTTTTTTTTTTTTTTTTTTTATCTCTACTGCTTGTTGGATATGAAATGGTGCCCGTCTTGGTGGTTGTGCAACAGGTATAATGTTGTCGTCTAGTCTAATTTTGAGTTGGAAATTATTCATTCTTCCTAATCCTTCCAACGAGGGTAGGTGTCAATCTAGAATTTCTTTTGTTGATTTTGGGATACTTTTTGTTGTAATCGATTTCACCTGTGGGGTGGTGATAAACCCTAATTTGATGCTGGCTCGCTTACTTAATATGTTACCACCTTGATATGCCTTTGTAACGAATACTTTGTGGGCTCTCCTCTTAGTGGTATTGGAATATTCCCATAGGTTTTTGGTTTACAATTTGTTTCTTTTAATGTTATGTTTGGCCGTACTTTAAGGATTTCTTTAAACGTTTTGCCGTCGATAAGGTTGATGTCTGCTCCCGAATCTATTAATATTCCGACTGGTACATTGTCAATATGGACAATTTCACTATCTGCTGAATGAATAGGTTTCACCTGAAAAACGAATGTCTGGCTGTCTGCATTATTCGGATTTGTTGATATTGGTTGGACGTAATTGTGGCCATCTGACATCTTCGTTTTCCCTTTACCACAAGTCCTTTAAGCATGTTTTTTTGAAGTGATTTATTATTCCACAGTAGTTACATTTTTTCCCAAATAACCGTGTATGTAGTCAGAGCCATTACACCCGTAGCATTTTGTAACTGATTTTAATGGGTTGTTGTCCATGGATAGTTTCCTATACCCACGGTTATCTCGTTGTTGGTGTTGCTTGTAATTGGTTGTAATTTTGTGGATATCTGAGTGCTCTCTTTCATTCTCTTCTATTTGCTTAGCTTATGCTTCAGTGGATTCAAATATGAATGCTCTTTGAAGTGCTTCCTCTGCTGTTAAATCAGTTTCTTTCAAATACGCACGGCGTAATTTGCTTGACAAGCATTTTTCTATTAATTGGTCCACTATAGCCTTGACCAGGTTGTATTCGCCAAAGTTGCATTTTGCTCCTTGTATGCGTAGACGGGTGACAGTCATGTGTTGACTCCCCGTTTTCTTGACTAAGCATCCTGAATTTATGTCTTTCAAAGACTTTATTTTCTGGATGAAATATTTGTCCAGTGCTATTTTTGTTGTTTTGTATGTAGGCTCTACTTGGCCTGGTGGTATCTCCGGTGTTAAGGTTTTGAGGATATCTTTCAGTTTCTTTCCCCCATAAAATCAAAAGAGTGATAGTTGTCATTTATCATCTGTTATATCAAATGCTGTAAATGCATCTTCGATATGTTCACTCCATTCTCTCCATGCTTGCTCCTGGTTGGAGCCTTCCCAGTCTAGGGGCTCTGTTGTTGGCATAGAGAGAGCCATTTCTTTCGAAATAATTTGTTATTTTCGAAGTTTGTTACTCACGTTGTTGTTGAATTCGAGTACTTTTTTTTTCCTTTGCTGTTGAGGGGGTAATGTTTCGTTAATTCGAGGTTTTACTCGTGCTGTTGTTGAATTCGAGTACTTTTTTCCTTTGCTGTTAGTTCGAAGTTTTACTTGTGTTGTTGTTGAATTCGAGTACTTTTTTTCTTTTGCTGTTAATTCGAAGTTTTACTTGTGTTGTTGAATTCGAGTACTTTTTTCCTTTGCTGTTAATTCAAAGTTTTACGAATGCTCACTACTTTCAGACTCGGAATCGCTTTCATTGCTCAGTAACGGTAGTGATTGCATCACCGGTCGGAAGTCTTTAATGTGACGAGGCACCCCATCAACTCTCACAGATTGCGGGCTGATCACCTCTGTAACACGTCCAGTGCCGTACTTTGCCGCGTGGGTTTTTGACCCAAACAACATCTCCTTTTTTTCAATCTCCCTCCAGTCACTTCTAGTTCAGGCAGCGGGTTGGCTTTGATGCCTTTCACTCAGACATGATATTTGTGCAGTGCATCAGCCGGCGCCGTGGATGGTGAAACGTTATCTTTTGGGGCGACATTGTACCAGTAAACCGCCTCTGATACTGTACAGCCCTTCCTGGCTGCGATGATGGTGTTGATGGTTCTGTGGTTTTCGCTCCACGATGCCGCTTTCCACTTGGCGCAGTAGGGCACATCGAAACCGCAGATGCACGTCCCAATTGTCCGCAAATTCTTTAAAGTCTTTACTGGTGAACGCAGTATCGTTGTCCGTCAGTATTTCCATGGGTGGGCCTCGCTCCCAGGAAAACATTCTTCAACAGTCGAATCGGCGGTGCTCGCGTCTTGTCTGCTTGGCAGCGCCACCATACCACAAACCTGGAGGGACCGCAATCAATAAGCGTTAAAAAATTCTCACCCTTATGAGTTATGTCCATCGCTAGTCTGCTCCAGTTGCTCTTCACGCTCAGTTCTCCTCTTTCCCAGTGAATGGGTGCCGGATCGATCGACTGACACGTTGTGCAGGCCTTCACAACGGATTTAACGCTTTCTCTGGACACCTGACAGTTTGTTTCATGCCTGGATGTCCACATTGACGATGGGTATTGGCCACCTGGTCCTCCAGTCGTCTCCCTACCACTGCACAGCTCTCGAGTGCCGGTTCTCCTCTTCTCCTCTCTTGAGCAGTTCTAGCCACCTGTGCAGTACTCTGGTGAGGCGATCCGCACGGTTCTGACAGGACTGTACGAGTGTCACGTCTATGGTCAATCCATATTCTTCCACCAGCGATTGCAAATGCCCAGCCGCCGCCTAACCAGCATTTCGCTTAGCCGCTCTTGTGTTCACCCGCGCCTTCCCGGTCAAGGTGTCGAAATCCACCAGTGCACACATGCCGAATCAGTAACCAAGTGCAATGTTGTCGCCTCCACTGGAGAGCTAGATTCACTCCATTAAGCGCCCGTGATCGAGTTCAGCTAAATTAATATGCCTGGCATCATTAGTCAGACGCAGCCAACACGCATCTTTGATGACATTTCCGTTAGCTTCAATGCCACTCCTGTCGCCCTGGAACTCGTGATCCACCCAGACTGTGATCGTTATCACTCATGCACCAGTCTCCTCCAATGGGATCCAGTTCCCGACTCTACTTAACATCTCTGCTAGAGGGATCTTTGATGTTATCATCCCATCCATTGGTTGCTGCGGTTACCAGGCGCTGATTTAATGCAACTGCCACCTGAGCCATCCACACATGGGGAAATGTCAACAAGTTTCCCACACAATGAAAAATACGCGCCCGCCGGGTCAACACATCAGGGGCTTCGAATTTGACTTCCTCGTTTCCATCGGAGGGTGCCATTTTCTTCCCAGACTTGCAAGTAAGAACTCTTGCTCCATCTCTCAGTCGCACCGGATCCTTGCAAACCGTAATCCGAAAAGTGTTGTCTTACACGCGATGCAGAGGCCAAACTTTCATTAATGAAAATATCATCAAATTATGCTGATGTGGCACTTTCAATTGTGT